>JAVGWX010000004.1:66486956-66612721 GCA_036924085.1 Ariolimax columbianus
GAACCCAACACATCCCACTAAACAAACACCTGAACAGAATCCAACACATCCAACTAAACAAACACCTGAACAGAACCCAACACATCCCACTAAAGAAACACCTGAACAGAACCCAACACATCCAACTAACCAAACACCTGAACAGAACCCAACACATCCCACTAAACAAACATCTGAACAGAACCCAACACATCCCACTAAACAAACACCTGAACAGAACCCAACACATCCAACTAAACAAACACCTGAACAGAACCCAACACATTGGTTCTTCCTTATGGTGGTTGGTCAGCAACCGAGGTACCCATTGTTATCACACCTTCCGATACTTCAGTTTCTTGCTAACCACCATTTGAGCTGTCCTTAGCGACACAGCAAATTTCTCTGCTAGAGAATTTAAGCTCTGGTGACGGTCCATCTGAATTGCTGCATCTATTTTGCCGATGGCATCTTCTGACGCAACAATATGCTCCTGGCCTGGTCTCGGAAGAGCTTTTGTAAACTCTCGTCCTTTTTTAAACATCGTTGTCCAGTTTTTCACTGTTGTCTTCGACACACTTTTGTTACCATACACTGCCTGCATTCTGCGATGAATGTCAGACCTTGATCATGAGATATGTTCGCACACCAGGCGAACAACATCTCCGTACCATGACCATGCTTGTCCCCTGGTTAAATGCACTCTTGCCTCGTTCTTTACTTCTGTCTACTATCAGTCATCCCAATGGACGCCGAAGAGATGCAGGCCAGCGGACAATGCACCTCTGCACTATTGTGACAACCTCCCAGGTGGCGGGGAATGCTAGGCGTACCATCACTGCAGAGAAGCCGAGAAAATAAAGGGAGCAAGGAGATACCCTACTCACATGCATATGCTACGTTTCTGGCAGGACGTGACGATCCTGGGACACAGACACACTGGACTGCCTCTCTTCGGGGATACTTGAAAAACTAGTACATACAGTCCATCATATCATATCATGTCATCACCACAACCTATAGACACGAGTGGTGAAGACTCGATAGTCCTGCAAGACAACTTCCCTAAGAGAGACAACTCTGACAACAAAACAGCTGCTGCCTTGCAAATAGGCTGGGGACAGCCAAAGACTAAGGAGGGCAACCTTACAGAAACGCCTGTTGAAATCGGATGCACTGGGCCACAGGCTTAACGAAACAGTGCAACGTATATCGCTGTATGATGACGGTACAACCTATCAGAAAAAAGTGTAGCGCTCATCCTGTGGAGTCCCGCCAGGCAGCGAGAGTACCGGGCCTCACGCCTCGAAGGGGCCCACCCAATGCTACTGGTGGTCAACCACCCATGTGCTGTGGAGTCAAGGCACAAGGTGATGGGGTAAAAACTATTGACCAGAAACACAAGACTCTCAGAATACTACAGTGGAGTGCGGAGGGCGGCATTAACAAAAAGATCTCCCTAACACATCACCTGCATGACGGCAAGATTGACGTGGCATGTATCCAAGAAACGCACCTCAACAACAACCACAGATTCTCAATCTGAGGATACCAGACCTTCCGTCTTGATAGAGAAGGTCACAAAGGAGGGGTTCTGATACTGACACATAACTGCATACCGAGTAGCGCGGTAGCTGTCAATCACATTGGACAATCAGAAATTGTAGGAGTCGACATAATGACACAAGAAACGACGATCCGCATCTTCAACCTGTATGGCCCACCCAACAAAGACCTGTCGCTCTTAAGTATGGAAATCAAAGACTCCAGCTGTCTAGTGGTTGGAGACTTCAACAGCCACTCGGAGAGATGGGGATATTCGGACACAGACAACAGAGGAGATGAAGTGGAAGATTGGGAGATAGACACAAATCTCTATCTTATCAATAGGCCGGAGGACAGCCCTAGCTTCTATTCTAGAACATGGCAAACCGCCTCCACTCCAGACTTGGCCTTTTCCACGGGGGATATTCACCACAAAATAGACCGCCAGGTGCTCAACCAATTGGCAGGTAGCGACCACAGGCCAATTAGGCTAGAAGTTGATATGGAAGTAGGCCCACAGGAAACAAAACAGCTCCCACGTTTTAACAATAAACGAGCCGACTGGGACATATTTGCAATGCTGACAGATGGACTGTGTGAAACTATCAACACACGAAATAACAATATGAAACCGATGGTGGAAAGACTAAGCAAAGCAATACTGCAAGCAGCCACCTAAACCATCCAAAGAGGGGCAAGGAAAAACTACAAGCCATATTGAAATGATGAACTGCAGAAAGCGGAGGATGAAGTCTCAAATGCTAGGAACATAGCAGAGAGAGAGCAATCTATGGAGGCAAATATCGCCATCAAGACCATCACGGTGAAATACAAAAGAACACTAAACCAAATAACAAGAGACAGCTGGAAAAACAAAACAGAAAGCCACAATTTAGATAAAAAAGGGAACAAACTATGGAATTTAGTCAGAGCCATGAATGACGAAACACCATCAAATAAACAAATTACCATCAAGCAGGACGACAACATGCTTACTGGAAAAAAAACAGCAAACGCCTTTATAGAACATTATGCCAGAGCAAACCACATTGATGTCCCTACAGATAGGCATACAGGCATTAGTGAAGAACAAAAGAGCCACGACAACATCAAGATGGAACCAGAGGAGCACATAATGGCAATACTAACCATGAATGAAATGGATGAGGCCATGAGAACTTTAAAGAAAAGGAAATCGCCCGGAAAAGATGGGGTAACAAACGAAATGCTGACGGGGTTGGGAAAATAGCAAAGAGGAAGTTACTATCAGTCCTGAACCAAAGCTGGAAAAGGGGAATTTTACCGCAGGCATGGAACGATGCTGTACTTAAACCAGTACCAAAGAAAGAAAAAGATAGAACAGATCCAAATGGATACAGGCCCATCAGTCTTCTGAGCTGTGTAGGCAAACTGATGGAGCGTATGATAAACACCAGACTGATGTGGCACCTGGAAGACAAACAAATACTAATTCCACAGCAAGCAGGATTTAGACAACACAGATCCACTGAGGACCAGATCACTCTCACAGCATAGGAAATAGAGGATGCTTACCAACAGAAGAAGAATACAGTAGCGGTTTGGGTAGATTTAGAGAAGGCATTTGACAAGGTGTGGAAAGAGGGACTTAAAGTCAAGCTAAGAAGAAGTGAAGTATGTGGGAAAATGTACAGATGGATCAGCCACTACCTCGAAAACAGAACAGCCAGAGTTCAAGTACAAGGGCAGATGAGCAAAAAGGTGACACTGGAGCAAGGAGTACCCCAGACTGTCACCCACACTTTTCCTGGTGTATATAAACAACATCACAGAAAATATACCAAGAAGAATCCACAGCTCCATGTTTGCAGACGATCTGGCTATGTGGACCTCTGAAAAAAATTCTCACCGTAGCAAACAATCGGATGCAGCAGGCCCTAACATCATTGGAGAAGTGGGCGAACTCATGGCTGGTCAAAAGAAAAAAGAAAAAAAATACATGTACGATAATCTCGCTTTCAAATAAACGACAGCACACCAAAATACGTCTCAACGGCAAATACCTGCGGCCAGACGACAACCCAAACTACCTGGGAGTCACATTTGATCGGCACCTGACATAGAAAAGTCAGACCGAGAGTAACCGAATGAGAGCCAGACAAAGAATGGCAATCATGAGGAAACTTGCTGGCATAAGCTGGGGAGCAGACGAAAGTATACTAAAGAAATTGTACACTGGAAGAGTGAGACCAGTTCTCGAGTATGGCATTGTGGCATGGACAACAGCAGCGAAGGCGAACTTCGATAAAATTAGCAAACTTCAAAAACAAGCCATGAGAGTTATAACAGGAGGCATGAAGTCAACGCCAATTGTAGAACTTGAAAAGATTACAAATCTGCAATCCATGACCGACAGAAGAGACTGCAGAGCCCAACAGCAAGCAGAGAAACTCAGAAGACTGAATGACCATCCAATGCATCAGAGACTAAATAGATTTGGAAATGGGAAGCTAAAGAGGAGAAACTTTGCAGAAATAGCAAAAGCAAAGATGAAAGACGACCCTATGAACACCGTAACAATACCAAAGCCCATCCCTACTGTACGCAAACCCACATGGAAGCAGCATATCATTCCGGAGGTGGTAGAAAATATACCAGGTATTGGAAACAAGAACAGCCAGACTGAAAAAGAAAGAAGAGACATAACCCTGAGGTACATAACGGAAAACTACTCAAGCATGGACTGGACCCATGCATACACCGACGGTTCTGTAACAAACACAACACAGAATGGAGGAGCAGGAGCATTCCCGAGCCTAACAAATGGTAGAGAAACAACACTGTCAATGGCAACTGGAAAATGCTCAAGCAATTTCAGAGCGGAGGCAGAGGCACTGATGGCTGCAGTAAACGCAATGCTGACAGGCGAAAGCAACGAAAGCTAGATAGTCCTGTTAACAGATGCCCTGGCCGTGGTTACAGCACTAAAAAGCCAGAAAAATACTGAACTTAATGATTTAAGAGCAGTACTTTGTCAACTATGCCAGCAGACCGCACCAAAAAGAGTAGTGGTACAGTGGGTTCCATCCCACTTTAACATTCAAGGCAACGAGGAGGCAGACAGACTGGTAAAAGAAGGTGCAAGACTACCACAACCAGTTTCTAGTGTGACCTACGAAGAGTCCAAAAGGTTTATTAGGGCCAGATACATGGCCAAGTGGGAAACAGAACATACTGGCTAAACAAAAAATGATTCCTACTACCAGTTGAACAGAAGAGAGCAGGTCGTGGTCTTCAGACTCCGCCCAGGCCAGAACAGACTGAGGTAACATCTATTCAATAAACTGAAGATAGGTGGCACTGACGAATGCACCTCTTGTACAGGGACAATGGCCGCTGAACATCTGCTGCAAAATTGCCCGACATACGAGGACCAGAGAAAGCACATGTGACCATCACCAGTGGCAACACTAGACAAGCTCTATGAAAGTGTCGACAGCCTCAGGATGACAGCTGCTTTCTTCAAACAAATTCAAGTTGACGTCTGACAGCGTACGAAGAAGAAGATATTAGAACATGATCGCCGTTCTTGTTGATTTCTTCACCTTGGTCATCATAACGTTTGCTTCCGGTGGTTCGTGATTTTCGCTCAATGAATGAGTGGGTCTGTTAGAGAACGAACTGAAGTTGCTGATCGCACTGTCGTTGCTAGTAGATATACAATGTTTGGTACAACCCTTTGAATGACCTGTCCATGATCCGTCAGAACCGGGAGAATTGAGACGAGGCGTGTTCAAATGAAACCAGACCTAACTGCATCAAGTGAACATACGTGCTGTGAGCATGATGATGTCACTTATGGTGTATACAGCATGTACCAATTGTCAAGTTTGCAAAATTTCATTATCCTCTCATAATTGTGAAGAATCATAATTATTTTGAAAGGTCACACTTCCAGAGACGGTGTACAAATTGTCAGCTCTCTGGGTTATGGGGATGTTGGTAAAAATAAGAGAAATAGAAGTCCACTCAAACGGACAACCGACAACAGACAACGGTCAACAGACAACGGGCAATGGCCACGGCTGGTTATAAAGCTTGTAAAAAGGAACAAAATGAAAAATATCATAGATCTGGGAGAAACAACTTGCTAACAACCATTGCAGACGGACAGTAAGGATATACAACCGTGATGGATTGATAAACAACTAATAAGGGTTAACGCTCGGGATAATGAAGCTGTTATAAATGGCTATGTAGCTATCGTGTGCAGCCGTTGCGTCTCTTCCGAAGTAATTTGTGTTCTTTTTTTGTGTTTTCATTTGCGTTCGCGTTATTTCTCTAATCCCCAAGACGGTGTACGCTGCGCTGTGATTTTTATTTTCGCCTGTCGGCCCAGTGCATCCGACTTCAGCATGCATTTTATGTAAGGGCCTGCTTCCTCCTGCATTTTCTAAGAGTTTGCTTCCCCGTGGTAACGGCCGGTGCTGTAGTGGGGATCGAACCCAGCACCTACTGATTGTGAGCCGTGTCACTTAACCACTAGTCCACGCCGTTTGGATTTCGGAGTTTTAGACAAGGCATTTTCTGAGCGTAGGCGGGCATGCGGCAAAGGTAGTCCGATAGTCAGTTCGGCTATCGAGCATAACGTGTTAGGGAACACATATCACAGTATGTGACCACAGCTTCTTTATGAAATAGGGTGGGCAGCTCACTTTCTTACTGTCAATACTTTCACAATAGTAAGCCAGCTACACATTTACAACTGGGTCGACAGGAATGTGCCGATTTTTAATTACAATCTACTTGGAGCTGACCAAGATCATATTCCACATACAAGCGGTGGTCCTATAAACAGGCTGCACTTGTGCAGTCTGAAGAAGAGAATAGTGACCACAGTGGGAAGGTAAGCCCGGCATCCAAAAAAGTCATTTCAAACCGGAAATGTCGTGCCTACAGGCGCAGATATTGCAGCCCAGCTGTAAACTACAACGTCACAAACCATTTTTATTAATATCGAACGTTGAAGACGAAGAAGAAGAAGACGAGAAAGGGAAAAAAAGAAGAAGGTGAGGAAGGTGAAGAAGAAGACTTCATCCCTGATATAATCGTCTGCTTTTAAGTACCGTTATCATTTACTTCGTAATACGCACGTAAAACCTAACATCCATTGACATATATAAAACGTTGTCCGTTCATACACATACACATATATATTCGTTTACAAATTCACTAAAAACCAGGCAACTCAAGAATACTGTACATCAATATAGATAACGAACTTAGCAAACTCATAACAAGAAATGATATTAGACAACCGCAAAGATGGGCCAAAAGCTTGAAATGTTGAAATGAAAATTTAATTACAAAACCTCACCAGACAGTAGTCCGTATAGACGAAATCGAAAAAAAGTATGACAACTGAGAAGAAGTGATAGAATCTACGTATAGTCTATCTATCTATCTTCAGTCCACTTATGTCGTTAGACGTCGCGGGGAGGTGTGACCTTCTTTGTTTCATATTTGTTAGGCAGGTGAAAATTCACTGGTGACTTGCTAGGTCAATCCTAGCATCTGTTAGCCCCTGGAATATACGATCGCCTATTTTTGAGGCTGGTATAATGTAGAAGCATAAATTAGAGAAAGGTAGACTCGCAGTCTGTCAGTCCCCATCTAAGCCGCTCAGCTAACCACATAACCAAGACCTGTTATTATATCTACACAGTCCCGTTTTTTGCGACATACCCTCTGTGGGGCAAATATCCCTAGAATAATTTGAGTAGATTTTTAACTTGAATTTTGCCCGAGCAGCGTCCGTTAGGCCTACTCTTTTTGATTTCCAACTACTAAGATATTGTTAACGTGCGCGACACTGCACATGGGTGTCTGATCGAGATCAGGAGAAATATTTACCGGATGTCCACTTGAAACAATCCCGCTCTGTCTCCACCGGGATTTGAACCCACGACCTCCAGCACCCGAGGCGAACTCCTTTCCTCGAGACCACTGGGACCCCTATCTACGTATAGTTACACCCGATTACCTAATTTCACATGCGTATCTTATTCCTTGACTTCTTATCTGTATAAATATATAAGTCATTGGCATTATAAAAACACCAGAATGTTGACCAAATGGAAATATAAGTGTTGGCCGCCTCTGTCCACCTTCCCTCTGGATCTTGTCCTCTAGTATCTTCTTTAGAAGACTTTCGTTTTCACATATTTTATCACAGCCGACTCAATCTTCGTTTCTGTATCATTTTCAATATTTATCTCAAAGAAAACATTGTTATTGGAACTTCTTTCTGTCCAATTCACACTGTCATTGGAACTTCTTTCTGTCCGATTCCCACTGTCATTGGAACTTCTTTCTGTCAAGTTCACTAGCTCCATTCTACTGCAGGTCCACAAACGCTTCCAAGATGTTTTAATCCTTATTTGATAGAGTCCATGTTGCATGCCCATACAGTAAAATTGGCCATACGTAAGTAGCGATTATGCTTTGCCTCAGTTTTATCCAGCTATTCTTTGAGGTTAGCAATTTTTTGTTTTATTAAGAATTTTTCTAATGTGTTGCGATCACTGAGGCATTACCTAATTATGTTGTAATTGACTTTGTTTACATGTGTATTGTTTATATATGTTTTCATTATATTTGTAGTTATTTTGACTGAGTCAATGGATTCTGTCTCATACCTACTATTTTTATTAATTGAAATACAGTAAAATATATGTTCCTGACCGCATACTGACAATGTATGAACACCCAAACCGTTTAATATCTCCGTCTTTCATCAGGACTTTTTTATGTTTTCGTCTGAATTTGTCTCCCGATAGGGGTCTTCCGGTGTTTACGTTGATTTATTATTTTTTAAATTTATAATTTTAAATGATGTATTTTACATTCATTATTGTATTAAATATGGTTTCAATATGTTGCTTTCCCTGAGTTATTTCCTATATCTGTTTTCACTGACTGTGTGCATGCTTCATTTATATTCATCTGACGGTTTGTGTGTCTGATTTCTAAAAGTCTGAATCGTTTTTGTTGTTGTTGTTCTTTGTTCCTAACGAAACTCATGTGGCTGTAAAGTGGGTTTCATTTTGTTTCTGTCTTAATGCTGGTGAACCCTTGCTTATGTGTGTTTTTTTCGACTACTAACAGGGCACCATCCTGGTGATGACAGTGAACCCTTGCTTATATGTGTTTTATTCGACTACTAACAGGGCACCATCCTGGTGATGACAGTGATCCCTTGCTTATATGTGTTTTATTCGACTACTAACAGGGCACCAACCTGGGGATGACAGTGATCACGTGTGCTATATTTTGAGTATTCTTTCTTAGCAACCCAGTTGGTTACGAAAAACTCGACCAGCTTTTCTCCTGTGGGATGAACGGTGTATTACCATGGCACAGAAGATATTTTACTAGAAAACACAGACGAGTCGCTTTCAAATAAAACCGAGCCTAACTGCACCAAGTGAACATACGTACTGTGCGCATGATGACGTCACTTCTGGTGTATACAGCACATACCAACCGTCAAGTTTACAATTTTTCATTGCTCAAAAATCTGTGGTGGACCAACAAAGAGCTAAACTCGTGAACCCCACAGTTGATGAAAGCACACCATCAGTTGATCGAAGATGAAGAAGTCTGACGCACTGTCCTATTTTTAAACCCCCACTTATCTTGTCCACAAATGAAATGATTTTTGGTTCTGTGAATCACCATATGCCAATTTGGCCTTTTTAAAGCTAAGCACTTCAAGAAAGGTTTGTTAATCAATAAGTCCGAATAAGAAAATATGTTCGTATTTTTTATTTTATTCTGGCTTTGTGTAAGATAATGTTTGACATCGTTTTAATTTTTGGCAGAGAATTAGTTAATATAAGAAAAATCTGCTTTGCAGTTTGTCTTTCTTTTTCTAACATTCTAAATTGTTTTACAGAAGACGAATCAAAAGTTTTTTTTCAATTATAAAAAAAAAGCAACAACAAATTTCAAATATAAAAATTGCTGGTATATAGTATACCAACATTATGTGGTTAAAATAGATCACACAGGTAAGGTGCGTGAGCAAGTCCAGATAGCAGTGAAAAAAGGCAGTTTGTGAAGAAGTTTCTTGACCGGGTCCAAGTATGTGGTTCGTATGTTATTTCTGCTATATCTTTTGTGTGGTTGGCCCTTGGCTTTGTATCCATTGAACCTGTGTATCATTGCTTTCTGTGGGATATTATCTGGTGTTTGACGTGTCACAGTGACGATCCATTTGGTTTGCTGTCTCTTGATGAAGTTAAGCAATGGTGGTGTACATATTTTTCCTCTAATACCTTCGTTTCTAATTCTATCCATTCGTGTTACTCCATGCATTCTGCGATGGCATTTCATCTCTGTTGTTACGATGTTTCTTGTACTTTTGTTAGTTCATGGTTCATGTCCAATTTTGGCACTGATATCCCAATGTGAATAGAAATATTGTGTTGTGAAGCGTCCTTTGTGTAGCCGTTCCCTTGAGCTTATTTAGTAATATTGGAGATATGTGTCAAATGCCTGGACTTTAGATAACACATATAAACGTGTTAAATTGAAACAGTTATATAAATGTTACAATAATATGCATTCTAACAATACGCCCGAAAAGGAATCAACAGTAAAAGCAATTACAAGGCAGTCAATAAATCAATCAGTCAAAGTCCGTCACTCCGCCGTTGCATAGGTTATTGACAACATCCCGATAGCATAGACGGTCCTGGGATGTTCTTTCTGCCACTCTACGGGTGCAATGATTTAATCTAAATTCTTTATCACGTTCTCTTCTCCTTGAATTTTTTAGTCTACCTCTTCCCTTGAGGATTCCATGGAAGAGCCTGTCTGACTATTTTGGACGGTGCCTTCAGTAGGGAATAATTGTCTTTGTTTAATTTAAGAAGGCAGTGTTTGACTTTACACAAGCGGAACATGAACAGCAGAGTTGCAATTATAAATATACGCATTAAAAAAGTGTAAACTCTACATGAAAGCAGACATTAATAAAATAAGTGCGGTTGGGGTTTCGTCGGCTAGCGAAATGGCAAGGAGGTGGTGGAGAAATCAGCTGCCGACTCCACTGTCACATCGAGTATGAGGATGGAGATTGAGGCGGTAATAGCGGCCCTGACTTGGTGACGCAACCGGTGACATGCGCAGTGATACTGTCAGACTCGCAGGGCATACTTGGTAAGATAGAACGGTTCATGCTAAGAAGGGAGTGGCCCTCTTTTCAGACGGGTGAGGATGTTGTAGTTTAAATCTTTCTCGCTTTAATATATTTGCAGACGGTATAATCGACAGGGAAATCGAGATAAGTTGTTAGAAAGCGCATGCGCTAACTCATCAGCTGTCGCCAGTGCTTGGGCACCAATCATTCTCTTGGCAACAAAGCAACAGCTGATAAACAGTATATTTATGCTGACTCTCTGCTACCAGTGCCAAACATGGCCTTTGTCAAAGGCGCGGGAGAGCGGAATTTCAACGTGAGAAATAAGTGTTTGAGGAAGGGCATTGGTTTCACCAGAAACTACAGAATAGTCTTGCAGGATATATTCGGCTGTCTGTGCTGCTTGTCCGTTTTTACCCATTGATGATGAAGTCAGTTTTAATATGTGTAAGCGGTCATTCAATCCGGTATGTCCACTTCTTACGCTAAACAAGATCATTTGCTCTGCTCGGTCAAGACAGTGATAGTTGTCTCCCGTTTGGTCGACTTTTTTTTATGGTCTGGATAAGAAGATGCTTCTTTTCGTAAAGGTGATCATTCATTATCTTTGTTGTCGTGTTGCGCCGTTCTTTGCTATCCTGTCCGCTATCGTATTTCCTGTTATGCCACAGTGTGTTGATATTTATTGTAGTATTACCATTCTCTTGGCATTTAGTTCGCATTAGGCTTATTTAAGCTCTAGAAGTTTATAATCCTTGAAGGCATGCGGGGCTGCCATTACATCTGTAAGAATACATCCTGCTGACGTTCTTGTTCTTAGTTGACCTGTACTTCTACAGAGATGGCCCTGTGCAGGTCGCAGCTCTGGTTTGAGCTGGATGTAGCCAGGAGAAGGTTTTCCTGCCTAGTGGGCTATGCTCGATCAGGTTAATACTCTGCGCTGCGTTGGGTCAATAGCTTACGGAGGGTGGTTAACCTATGCGTGAGTCCATCTTAATGGGCTCAAACACTAGAGCAAAGTAGACCCGCAGCATGTTAGGTGCCATCTATGCTGCTCTAAACAAACCAACTAACCATGGCCGGTGTTATGACATGTCACATAGTTAGTCACTTCTTACGAGATGCTCTCAGTGAGGCAGTAGTGCTATCCTTTTCATTGTCATGCACATAGATCCCGGCAGACCACGCGGGACCTGTTGTATTGTTATCATTTATGGACTACTAGATTACTAGACCACCCGTTCCTCAGAGGCGGTTACGCCGCTGCCGGCCCCAAATTCGTTTCCATTGTCCACTGTCCAGGACCATGGTGAACCAGTGGGTGATAACTTTCCCGCCCGTAGCATTGCAGATGTTGTTTCTAAGTTCGAGTGAGTCAGACCAAGTCGTAGAGGGTCATCCCTGCGGTTGTCTTCTGTCTCGTGGATATCAGACTGCTGTCGCTGTGCTCCAACGGTCATCAGTTCTCCGGAGAAGGTGATCAGCCCAGCGATGATATACCTTGTATCCGTGGGTAACTTCAACTTCGCTAATGACATTTGCCGTACATCGGTGTTGTGATGACCTTTCAAACGTTGGTTGTGGCGCGTGAGGCCGATCATACGAATACGCCTCTCGAGGGAGGCTTGGATCACTCATTTCTTTTTAAGAGACCATGTTTCTGCGGCATAACACATTGCATGTAGAACTGTGGAGTTGAATGTAGAGGCGCGCAGGTCGTGGGTATGGCCGTCTTTATGGACGAGAAAGCCGCCAAGCCCGCGCGACTACGTCTTGCTAGTTGTGGGTTTATGTCGTTCTGCATGTTCCATAAAAGTCCCAGGTAGATATACTCCTCCGGGTCCTCCAGATTATCGCCATCGAGTATGATTGGGTCATCGGTAGCGAAACGGTTACACAAGACTTGTCTAGGAGGTGTTCATCTCAAGGACCGCTCTTCTCCCTACTTTGTGAAGCAGTACTATCTGTTCGTCGGTGTTTTGGGCTGTTTCTATGATGCGCACTAGGTCATCTGCTAAACGGAGGTAGTTACGTCACTTGACGTTGATGTTTATGGCTGGACGGCGGGTGGTGGGGAGGGGTGGGTTTGAGGTCCAGTCGCATTGACTGATGATGAACTCCAGGCATGAGGAAAAAAGACTTGGTGAAATAGGATCCCCCTAGCGAACACCTTTCTGGACGGATACTTCTTCTCCTTCTTCTTCGTACGCAGTCAGACAGTAACCATTATTTTTTCGAAAAAAGCGGCGGTCATCCTGAGGCTGTCGCCACCTGCCATAGAGCTTGTCTTGCAGTTCCACTGGTGATGGCCACATCCGCTCTCTCTGATCCTCGTATGTCGGGCAGTTCTGCAGCAGATGTTCAGCGGTCATTCTACCAGTACCGCACGGACATTCGTCGGTACCACCTATCTTCAATTTGTTGAATAGGTGGTACCTCAGTCTACTGTGGCCAGTGCGAAGTCTGAAGACAACGACCTGCTCTCTTCGGTTCAACTGGTAATAGGCATCGTTTTTGGTGTAACCAGTATGTTCGGTTTCCCATTTGGTCATGTATCTGGCTTTGATAAGCCGTTTTGACTCTTCGTACGTCATACTAGTATCTGTTTGTGGTAGTCTTGCACCTTCTTTTGCCAGTCTGTCTGCCTCCTCGTTGCCTTTGATTATGCAGTGTGATGGGACCCACTGTACCACTACCCTTTTTGGTGCGGACTGCTGGCACAGTTTGCAGAGTGCTGCTCTTAAGTCATTAAGCTCAGTGTTTTTCTGGCTTTTTAGCGCTGTGACTACGGCGAGAGCATCTGTAAGCAGGACTATATGGCTTTCATTTTCATTGTGTGCCACCATTTCTTCCACTGCCGCCCTCAGTGCCTCTGCCTCCGCTCTGAAATTGCTTGTGTACTTACCAGTAGCGAATGACAGTGTTATTTGTCTGCCATTTGGTAGGTTCAGGAATGTATCTGCCCCTCCGTTTTGTGTAGTGTTTGTTACAGAACCGTCGGTGTATGCATGGGTCCAGTCCATGCTTGGGTAGCTTTTCGATATAAAGCTTAGGGTAGTATCTCTCCTTTCTTTTTCAGTCTGGCAGTTTATGTTTACAATACCTGGTATATTTTCTACCACCTCTGGAAATTTATCCTGCCTCCAGGTAGGTTTTCGTACAGTAGCGATGGGTTTTTGTGTTGTTAGTGCGTTTATAGCATCTTCGTGCATCTTTGCTTTGGCTATTTCTGCAAAGTTTCTCCGCTTTAGTTTCCCATTTCCCAAATTGTTTAGTCTCTGGTGCATTGGATGGTCGGTCAGTCTTCGGAGTTTCTCTGACTGCAGCTGGGATTTGCAGTCTCTTCTATCGGTCATGGATTGCAGTTTTGTAATCTTTTCAAGTTCTACAATTGGCGTTGACTTCATGCCTCCTGTTATAACTCTCATGGCTTGGTTTTGAAGTTTGCTAACTTTATCCAAGTTCGCTGGACGGATACTATTACCGGTCTTTGGAATGGCTGGACAGTTGTCGTATATTCTGTGTAGCAGTTAACAAGGGTTCTGGCATAGCCGGGATCAATGCCTTGGTTCAGCACGGAATGTGCAAGGCGAAAAGTGGCGCTGCAGAATCAAATTTCTTCTTTAAGTCGATACAAGTGAAGATCAAGGGCGTTTGGTACTCTCAGGCAGTCTAAATTAGATGGCAGCAGGTTGCGATGTGGTCTATTGTGCTGTTGGCTAGCAGAAATCCAGTCTGTTTGATTGTTTGTGCCGCTTCGAGGAGATGAGCGATCCTAGCGAGTAGATATTCCGCAAACAGTTTGTAGATGACCGGAAGAGGCGTAATTTGGCGACAATAATTAGTGCCCTTCAGCCGAGAGTTTTGAACAGAATAAATGTTATTATTCGTGTGGCCGTTAGTTTCAAAGGGGCGTGGTTCCATCCCTATGCTTCGCCTGCTTTTGTCGCCACGACATTGGTGGTAGTCTAGAATTTGACATTTATTTGCACCCCCATTTGACATCCAGTAAGACATGGGCGCAAAACCAGGAAGAGTAAAACAAAAATACACACACAACACATTATGCAATAGCGTGGTTCCAATTGACACTAAGAGAAATACAGCCATACATACATGTATACTAAGCAACATACTATGCACAATCGGAATTCTAGTACAAGCTATGGCAAATACAATCAGAAAAGGAAATCCCAAACATGTATACACATCATCACAACATAAAATACGTTTCGATATCGACTGAGACAAATTTAACCAAAAGAAGATAAATAAAAATACACGCACAACAACACACTATGCAATAGCATGGGTATACAAGAAGTTCCACATCATCGTCATGTAGCAGAACGTCGGCCCGATCACCGCCCATATCGACTGTTATGGTTATCTTTGAAATTGTTCATTCAGTAGTTTGCCATTGCTTTCTGGACATTGTTTTGACCGCTCATTGTTTAGGCCTCAGGTGCGCTCTTAGCCCGATACCAGACCTTTCCCGCTGCTAAATCGGTTGTAGATCTTTTCCCCCATCAACTATGTGTACTAGTTGATGGTGGACTTCCCTGTATTTTCGCCTTTCAACTCACGAAGTTTAGCATGCCAGGTACAGCTATTGCCCGGGATACATATGCAGTATATATGAGCCATACCTGAGCTAGGCAGAAGTGTGGGAACCAAATAGGTTCCTGGTCATCATGGATGGGACTGCCATTAAAGGTAAAGTCATGTTGTTCGTCCATCGAAATCGACAAGCACCACTCTGTCAGCATTCACTGTTTGTATGAATTCGAAGATGGCTAAATAAGCAAACCTGAGCCTTACATTTCTTGTTGCACATTGAACTGGGAAATAAGACACCTCCTTCTATCGGGGTTGAAGACCGGTTGATGTGAATTGACTTGCGGAGAGATCGTCTCTGGATAGCCTCATCTATGATTGATGCCTCATGTCTCTGAGCACCCTCAGCAATAGGCCTGCGCCAGTCTGTGCGATCGGCGGTGCTTCTTTCCCAGTAATTCCACGATAGACGCACTGGATCGGTAATCTCTTACGTGTGTCCTTGTACCTTTCCCGCTGCCCACTGATCGCTCTTTTCCATTTTGGAGTTCACCATAGAGCAGCCTTTTTGATAGACGATGACACGGCCCGTGCACCACATGCTAGTCCATCTCAGCTATGCTGCACATATCATAGTGTGTATACTACCGATCGCGCTTAGACATCTATATTTGGCACCATGTCCTGCCATCTAATCCTCAGCAGTTTCCGCAGGCAATGCTATTGGAAGTAGTTTAATTTGCTGGCATGGCGACAATAGATGGTTCAATTCTCACATGCTTATAAGAGGGTAGGTAGAACAATCGCTGCGTATAGCTTTATTTTGGTTTGAGTCCTGATCCCTCGCCTAGTTATCACACTAGCATGAAGTCTATCAAATAAAAGTAAAAGTAAAGTAAAGTAAAGTAACGCACAGCATTACTGCCGTAGGGGTGTAATGTGCTAGCGATCTCACATTACAAAGGCTCGGCTATATGAGGGCGATAGCCATCTCCTCTCCCTCGCCGCTTTTACTTCCCGGACTGAACCAGCACCCATTTAAGGCTGCACCCGGAAGCTATTGAGGTCTGAAAAAAACATTACCGCCTCAACTGGGGAATGAACACAGGACCACTCAGATGCGAAGCCAATGCGCTAACCACTGCGCTACGCGGCTATCAAATAACGTACTTGAAAAGCCTTTCCCAGTGAAGTACTATAGGTAGAGCATACATATTCAAATATAGCCAATGGTAAACATTCTTGAACAAATTCTTCTTGAAACAAGCAGGTGATCAATAAACATGATTTCATTGACGTGGCTTGGTCAAATGAATACAAAATAACATGCACAATGTGAATACATGTAGGAACAATCTCAATACAAAACAAACAGATAGCTTAGCTTACCCAGTGACTGGACTATGTGGTCGAGGTCAGGCACCAACTGGGAAGGTGAGGATTTGAGGTAGAAAGCTGAACTGAACATTGTCGTACACAGCTGTATGAGACACCAGTATCGCAGCAAACCTTGTAGCATAGCTGCAGAGAAACACACAGCGAAATGTACTACTAACAATTGTACAAACAATCCTAAACTCAAACAATATAATTCTTTGAAACCGTTTGGAAATACTGTGGTAAAATGTATAATAGAATGGTATCGTGTGGATCAGATACCATTTGGAAACAACACTTGGAATAATTCAAGTGTGGATATTGCCACGGGCAGTTTACGACTGTTGCTAGGTAGTCGAAAGCTGTGGAAGTACCTTTTCTCATTTTGCAAATTTGCTACCTGCGCCATACGAGACCTGGGAGAGGTAGATTTGTAATGGGTAGGCATTTCATAACGTTGTAAAACTGTTCCCAGGCACCGGTCATCAGCATACTCTAAACAATTTTCAACTGTCAAGCCTTCTAATACGCGAACATTATGTACACGTGATCTCCAAGCTGTATCGTCCATCTCTAATATGACTAGACGCTGGTCTTACCTCAATTGAGACCAGTTGACAACTGAAACTTTGTGAAATGTGAAATCCAACTGTTTTGCGCTTTCATTTCTTGACAGGCAAACAGCTTTACCTCTCAGTCATTGTTACCCCTAAATAACAAAACGGCAGTAAATCTAATTAATTCCAGCCTAAATGGCCTTCATCGGGTACAGAGAACAACTCTAATGGATGTCACTAACAAATCATGCCAGAAACTCTGAACACGTTCCAACTACGGCACGTCTGGATTTGAGAAGTGCTCCTAAAGTGTATCATAAGTGGCCAGGCTGATTAAGAATGTTTAAGAGATGAAAGTATCTGATTTACGCGTCCATGGTATTCCATTTTCTAATTTTCTGCTTTAAATTGTAGTTCCCGTCAGGGCGTCGGCTTATTTTGTAATTATTATTGTTATTATTATTGTAATTATTGCTACTATTATTATTTTTTTGACGTTACTTCAACGCAAGCGAACATAAATAAATGAAAGCTGGAACTGGGTAATAACATATGAGGCGTGTTCAAATAAAACCAGACCAAACTGCAACAAGTAAACATACGCACGATGTGAATGATGACATCACTTCTGGTGTAAACAACACATATTAGCCGTCAATTTTGCAAAATTTCATCATCCTCTGAGATCATACTTTCCTCATCATCCCGTTGAAAACATGGCGGGTGCGACACGGAATCCGCCCAGAGTTGATCAGCAAGCGGTGATTCTTTATCTAACAGCTGAAGAATGTCGACCAGTTGACATTCATCGCAGAATGCAGGCAGTGTAAGGTGACAAATGTGTGTTGAAGACAACAGGGAAGAACTGGACAACGATGTTTAAAGAAGGACGTGAGTTAACGAAACAATATGCGTCTGACCTGGTCTCGGAAGATCTTTCGTTCACTCACGTCCTTCTTTAAACATCGTTATCTAGTTCTTCACTGTTGTCTTCGACACACTTTTGTCACCATACACTGCCTGCATTCTGCGATGAATGTGAAGTTGTCGACATCTTGCAGCTGTTAGAAACCGAATCACCGCTCGCTGATCAACTCTGGACGGATTCTTCTTCTTCTTTTTCTTCTTTGTTCGTTCTCAATCTCCCGCTACCAAACCCTGAATGGGCTTAAGTAGCATAATGTAGTCCAGAGAACGGAATGCGTTGTGTCGTAGTTTACAGCTTGGCTGCGATATTTGCACCTTTCGGTCCAACACATCCGACTTCATCAATCATTTTGTGAGTACCGGGTTAGCATTCCCTCTTCGATCCCTTCTTCTTAGCCAGTCTGCCCTGCTGCAGCCTGTTATCCAGGATCACCGCCTGGAGGTGTAGAAGGGTCTTGGCAGCTATGGTTCGCTAGCCGTAACGCTAATAGTCAGCTATGGGTCACTGACCACTGCAGCTCATGTGCTGCTCAGCATCTTGATCCCGGACGGATTCAAATGGTCCACATACTTCAGCTGTTAAAAACTGAATCCTCTCTCGCTGATCAACTCTGGACGGATTCAACTGGTCGACATCCTTCAGCTGTAAGAAACTGAATCCCCGCTCGCTGATCAACTCTGGACGGATTCAACTGGTCGACATCTTTCAGCTGTTAGAAACTGAATCACCGCTCGCTGATCAACTCTGGACGAATTCAACTGGTCGACATCCTTCAGCTGTTAGAAACTGAATCACCGCTCGCTGATCAACTCTGGATGGATTCAACTGGTCGACATCCTTCAGCTGTTAGAAACTGAATCCCCGCTCGCTGATCAATTCTGGACGGATTCAACTGGTCGATATTCTTCAGCTGTTAGAAACTGAATCACCGCTCGCTGATGAACTCTGGACGGATTCAACTGGTCGACATCCTTCAGCTGTTAGAAACTGAATCCCCGCTCGCTGATCAACTCTAGACGAATTATGTATCACATCTGCTGAGAAAACAATGAGTTAAGGATAATGAAATTTTGCAAACTTGACTGTTGGTGTGTACTGTTTACATCAGAATTGACATCATCATGCGAATCGTAAGTATGTTGCCTTGGTGGTCCGCTTCCATTTGAACACGCCTCGAACTTCCTACAATGATGGGCGTATAACTACATACGCTACACATGTGTCCCAAATAAAATAGATACAACAACAGAGCACGATGACGCAACAGCGGAGCACTGTTGGAGCGATCTTTACTTGAACATATTTGTAATTTCATTCTGGAATAAACTGCGGCTGAAAATGTAGCCGATAAAACTGCAAAGTAAGTACGTTATTGCCCATAGTAAGCGAAGATGACCCCAACATCAGACGGTTTAGTCTTAATAATGGGATGTGCGTTGTATTTTGGTTAAAGTGAGGAAGAATATGCGCTGGTCATCAATCTCACTCTTATCCCGAGTTATCTTGGATCAGTGGCAAGACGATTGGTTGAGACGATTGGAGGTAACTCGGGATGTAGGCACTCTGGTCTCACCTCCCATGAGACGAAGGGTCGCTTGACACTTGCGGGATTTGATCGCCCACCGTTTCCGTGAGAGGCGAGTGCCTTAACTTCTTGACTATAGCGACCCCTTATATTTTATCCGATAGACTGTGGGCATCAACACTGATGGTCCATGTAGACGCTCAATTGGTATGAACATAGAGTCCTTGTCATCCTACATTTCTAACCTATTTGATGTCACACCCCCGCTGCCTTTCGGGATACCTATTTGCAAGTGAGGCTTCGCGAGTAAAACCTGGGGAAGAATCTTCATCCTGTGCTATCTCTAATCGTCTGGGCAATGTCTTGCCAGTGGTCAAAGGTGACTCAGGACGATAAAATGAGGTTGACATGTTGCGTAAACCTTCCCCACTTCAATCCAAATCACCGCACATCAACCATTTCAGTGGACAGAGCAACTGGACCATTTTGTCTACACAGCTGAACAGATAGAGTGGGCTTCATCACAGGTCGTGGACAAACAACAAACATCCGGATGGTTGTATACACCACTGCTCCATCCTCCAAAAATTATTCTCATTTCTTCCTTGTTCGTCCTGAGACCTCGACAAATCACTCTAACGAAAGCAGCAGTCGCCTCATGGCTTCGTGCAATTCTGTACAGTTTCTCGTGGAAAGACAACGAAAGCAGCAGTCGCCTCAAGGCTTCGTGCAATTCTGTACAGTTTCTCGTGGAAAGACAACGAAAGCAGCAGTCGCCTCAAGGCTTCGTGCAATTCTGTACAGTTCCTCGAGGAAAGACAACGAAAGCAGCAGTCGTCTCAAGGCTTCGTGCAATTCTGTACAGTTCCTCGAGGAAAGACAACGAAAGCAGCAGTCGTCTCAAGGCTTCGTGCAATTCTGTACAGTTCCTCGTGGAAAGACAACGAAAGCAGCAGTCTTCTCAAGGCTTCGTGCAATTCTGTACAGTTCCTCGTGGAAAGACAACGAAAGCAGCAGTCTTCTCAAGGCTTCGTGCAATTCTGTACAGTTCCTCGTGGAAAGACACTGGCTGTTGCTAACTTCTTTTGTCGGTAATTCTCATTGCAATTGTTGTAACACATGCTTATAATAATATTTACTTACTTACTGTGTTCTGGGCACCACGTCAGACACAATGTTTCCAATTTTCAGCCACGTGGATCGCTTTGTCATTGCCTTTTATTATGTAATACATAGTGTATCTTTTCAGAAGGTGTAGGCAAATCCTCAGGTGGTCTTGGTCTTGTGTTGCTCTACAATCGCATTTTTGTCGACCCTGTATCCCCATCTCTTCAATTTCTTCCAACATAATGTAACACCAGTTTCAAATCTGTTCAGTAACGTAAATGTCGTGTAAGGCAGGTGGTGTCCAAACCCAAGTTTCTGCTGCAGTTCGATTAAAGGGACCCGCGTCAGTTTTTCAATTTTTCCATGCATCGTTTTCCAGGACTAGTCTGTAGGGGATGTATTAACTGCAAGAGACTTTGTCTAGATTTCAGTCTTGTGCACTCTAACAAAGAAGTGTGAAACAACTTGGAAGTTTTTGAAAAGTAGTGCTACCGTATAATGGCAAAAGTGAGTTGGACAGAAAGAAAATACAATGATAATGTACTCACTGATGTAGTCGCACGAAGACAAATATTGCATATGATACAAAAATGTCGGTTGAGTTGGCTGGGTCACAATATGAGACACGAAAGTCTTTTACAGAAGATACTAGAGAGCAAGATTAAGGAAGGAGAGGACCGGGGCGACCAAGACTCAACTTTACATGTCGGACATGCAGAGACATTAAACTACGAAAGTATGATAACAAGAAGAGAGATAGAGTCAAGTGGAGAGATACACTCACACAACCTTACAGCCAGTCTCAGGACTGATCAACCTGAGGATGAAGTGAAATGGAGAGACATACTAAAACAACCTTACATCTAGTGCTGAGAGTGATCAACCAGAGGATAAGGTCAAATGGAAATACATAGACAGCCTTACAGTTAGTCTCAAGACTGATAAACCAGATGAGGATGACAATGCACCTTAAAACCAAACATAGGCTGACCTTGGTCGCTTTCATGTTTATGTCGTCTATTTCTGATGCGACACTTCCTCGTGTCTGAGGTGATGCTACGTCTATTATGGGCTACATTTGATCAGTTGGAGTAGCTTTGAGACACCCTGTAACTATCCGGCCAGTCTCGATTACTACTGTATAACAAATTTAGATAGGCAATTATCTCCCACCGAATAGTAAAATTGTACGCTGTTTATAGACAATATATATATAAAGGAAAGGTTGCAAGTATTACAACAACAACAACAACTACTATCACAGTATTTATTCCCAAATGCTGAGGTCAACCAAGAGAGTTTAGAGACGAAGAATTAAAACCGATCATCTTTGCAGTGTCATGCACTGTAAAACTAACTTTTTAATTTAACCACAGATTTTAAAAAAACAACACTTTTACCAGACATTTGAACCGGAAATCCTTGTGGACAGATAAAGACATCCCAACCGTTATAGTAATTGCTACTTACACGTAAAAGAGGCAAAACAGGAAATCCTCATGTATTGACTGAATTTGTTAATTTGAGATGAAAAAGTTTTACAGAAAATATAACGGAACGAATATTTTCCTGAGTGCTTGAAACTTATTTTTCTTCGTGACAGCGCTACTACTTAATTTATTTCATAACATTTAAACAACTCTATACTTATATTTGTCCTGGGAAAGAACCCACCTCTTTACACTACCGTAAAAATGTCCTCTTGTATGAACACTACACTTTAGGCTTGTTAAACGTCACAAAGTAATTTTTGAAGTCCGATGTCATTTCTTGAACGCTTGTACAGTAGACAACATTATTTATCGGTCCACTATGACTTCAAACTGACGTCATTCTCTCCTGCTCGCTTACATCAGAAATGGATTGATAAAATAAATGGGAGTGCGTGAGGATGGACACAAACTTTCTCAATCTCCCTCCCCCTCTTTCACTCCTTCTCTCTCTCACTCTCTTTCTGTCAGTCGTCAGTGTGGGAGGACAGAATAACAAATAAATTATATATTATCCTGAAGAAGAGAGGGCAGGGAGTTTGGTGACAGTCTTCGTATCCGCAGTTCAAAGCGTCGCACCTGATTTCGAAATGTCTATGCATATTTTATGAAGTTTGATGAATTGATTTTAGGGTTGACAAGTAAGGATCAGGGGAGAGCGAGGAACGTAAAGATGGCGACGTGCATGCTAGTGGTGAATGAAGATTTATACTTGGGTATTTAGCAATGTTTTACACATGTGTGAAAATTGTGCATTCAAATACGTATTGTTATGTACTTATATATATATATATATATATATATATATATATATATATATATATATATATATATATATATATATATATATATATATATATATATATATATATATATATCCATCCGAATATAAAATCACTTGCACGATGTTCGTCCATCACAAATGAAGAAGACATTTCTCTTTGTTCAGCCGTGTGGACATTCTTTTCTCTTGCTGTGTCCATGATGTTCGACCATCACAAGTGATGAAAGAATCTCTCTTTGTTCAGCCGCTTGGACAATCTTTTCTCTGTTTGTGTCCATGATGTTAGTCCATCACAAGTGATGAAGACATCTCTCTTTGTTCAGCCATGTGGACAGTCTTTTCTCTTGCTGTGTCCATGATGTTAGTCCATCACAAGTGATGAAGACATCTCTCTTTGTTCAGCCATGTGGACAGTCTTTTCTCTTGCTGTGTCCATGATGTTAGTCCATCACAAGTGATGAAGACATCTCTCTTTGTTCAGCCATGTGGACAGTCTTTTCTCTTGCTGTGTCCACTGAAATGGGTAACCTGCCGGGGATTTAAATTAAAGTGAGGATGTAACTGCGCTATTTGTCAACCTCGATCTCTGGTGCTGAGCTACCTTTGACCAGTGGCAAGATATTTATCGAGACGACTGGAGATAGCACAAGATGCAGGTTTTTCATCAGGGTTTGCTCCTGAAGCCTTTCCCGTAAACAGGTATCCCACAAGGCAGCGGAGGGGGTACGACATCTAACGTTGTGTATCGTGCATTTTCCATAACCACAAAAGGTCGTAGGGACATCATTCAGCGTGTGAGTGAGTCTGGCTTCTCTCCCCGGCTGTGTTCAGTTCATTTTATTGGTGTCTAAATCTCTCACACGCCAATTTCTTGCATTGTACAAATTCAAATACGCATTGCTATGCACTAATATATGTATATATATATACGAATATAAAATCACTTGCATACATACCAACATACTACCACATATAAAGTTATTGCACACCGCGAAGCGATGATGGCCATAACATCAGACGATTTTGTCTTAATAATGTGATGTGCGCTCTATGAGGATTATAGTGAGGAAGAATTTGCGCTGGTCCTGAATCTCACTACCACACACATATTCATACACACTAACATGCACACGTCTATTCGTGCATAATTGATATATATATTTATTTATGTATAAATGTAATATGTATATATGTGTATGTATTATCTATCCAATCTGTGCAAAAAAAAGAGCCTCACTAGAAGTCTGCGCCAAAGCACTTTGTGTGATCTTGCAATGGGAATTTATTTGGCATGATGATGTTACTAGACCTGTTGTTCAGAGCTCAAGAGAGCCTGGTAACATGCATGAAAATGCAGTGGTCCTTATCTATTTTTCCGATCAAGAGCCCCTGCATCCACACGAGGAAATGGGAATACTAAGCTAAACACATCTCAAAGTTGGTGAGCAGGAAACTGATATCTTCTCAAAAGACTGAATACAGTAATCGTAGAAAGGGACATGACACAACAGTTGTTGAAATGACGAAAATGAATAAGTGAAACAATGGACGAGAAACAAGAAAAATTTCTGACGAGAAACAACAGCAGTAACAATCGGTGTAAGAACGATAGTAACAATGGACGAGAAACTACAACCGTAACATATGGAAAGAAGCGGTAGATGCAACAACGGACGAGAAACAATAGTCATAGAAAAGGATATGAAGCAGTAGATGGAAGAATGGATGAGAAGCAATAGTCATAGAAAAGGATTAGAACCATTCGATACAACAATGGGTGACAAACAATAGTCGTAGAACTTGATAAGAACCATTCGATGCAACAATGGGTGACAAACAATAGTCGTAGAACTTGATAAGAACCATTCGATGCAACAATGGGTGACAAACAATAGTCGTAGAACTTGATAAGAACCATTCGATGCAACAATGAACAAGAAACAATAGTCGTAGAATTTGATAAGAACCATTCGATACAACAATGGACGAGAAACAATAGTCATAGAAAAGGATTAGAAACAGTAGATTTAGCAATGGGAAGCAATAGCCCTATAAAAGAATAAGAAATAATAGATTCAAGAACGCAGCGAGGAATGGAACTAGTCGGACCACCTCAACAAAAGAAACAAAAAAACAGAAGGGAACAAAACCTTCGCTGTGGACACAACTCAACTATAACAATTAACAAAGCAAGATGTCAAATGAGCGGTTAACGTTCGCCGCCATTAACAGGATAGACTAGGAAATGTGAGACAAGGCATGAAATAGATTGAAACAAACAAGAAATGGTAAGTTTGAGTGCACGCATACAAATTCAAGCGAAATATCATTTTGCTGTGAATTGTTTCTCTCTTTAAATGGATAATTGTACTTCCATTCTTATTGTTTGTTTTCGTTTTTCCTCCATAATTGCTTGTTTACTTTCAGAATTACGATCTGACCTAGAAATCTGAAACAGGTGTGCCAACTTTCAGTGATTACGTTTGGAGAGCTGATTGGCGTCACGCGTAGTCATGGATACCAGTTCTGCATCGTCTTTCTGACTCAAGATAATCAATGTACTTTCTCTGTCAGTCTATCATATTTGGAGACTTTCTTTCCCGCATGTCGTATGAGGCGACTAGGAAAGGTGTACATGGGGCTAGGAACTTCAACATGAAATAATTCTTCCAATTGAAACTGCGCTACAAACATCTGCATTCAAGATTTCATGTGTTATGGTAAATCAAAGCATGTTGCATCTGTACTCCGCTATCTAAAGTGATAGGTGATGATGAATTACAATATATGGGAGGATCTGAGCAACCGATTACTACTGGGTGTCATATAAGTTATTGACACGCTCTAGTGGACCACGCTGTAAATACATGTTTCGATTAGTGTTAGGAAATGAAGGTCACTGGAAAGTATGAACTTGCTACCGTAATCCGTTACTTTTATAAGATGCATTATTTAATGGTCTCTAATACTTTCTACATCTTCTTCTTAGTTTTTTTCTTCTTCCTCTTCTTATTCTTCATCTTTTTCTTTATCAACAACTTACCAACTTCAGCATTATCGTCTTCTTGTTTATCTTTTTCTTACTCTGCATTTGTCATGAAAAGGACGTTGCGACGCTATGTTGTAGTTTACAGCGAGGCTGCGGGAGGATGACTAAAGTCTGATCAGGCAAAACATAATGATCAGACATGTTAGTCAGGGTCAGGCAAAACATACTGATCATATTTTTTTCCATTGATGTCTCCGCCTGTAAGCTGTCTGCTTCAAACCGCTCAGTCTGGTGTAATGTAATCACACATAGTGCTAGTAGAAAACCATTACTGGTGCGCAGTAAAATGAAAGAGATGCATGGACGGACAGAATGGAAGACAGCCCACATACTAAAGCTGCCCACGTGTACCTTACGCGCGGTAGAGTTATCGCACTCAGGTCGGACTGTACAGCGAAATGCCGTCACACCTGAATATACCTACCTAACGCTGTCGCCATCTTCGCTTGCAATGGACAACTATTATTATTATTATTGTTATTATTGTTGTTCTTCTTCTTATTAATTTTATTATTATTATTGTTATTATTATTATTATTGAAAAAATAAATGTTATTCATTATATTTTCTAATCATTAGCTCATCAATAGTGAAAACTAAGTAAATGTGGTACATCTCTGAAGGATATGAACAACTAAGCTTGAACAGAGACATGTACTGACGATGTAAATATACAGACAGTAGACAGCGACAAATTCTGACTGCTAGTATCAGGTTCAGCGACCCATAGAGAACCGAGACCACAATTCAGCTCCAAGCAGCGAACCTGGAAAAAGGCTGCAAATCTGCCGACAGGGTAAGAACAATAATAATAAGAATGATAACATAAAGATCAAGAACACAAATAACAAGATTGATAACAGGAAGATGAGAAAACACAAATAACAAGAATGATAACATGAAGATGAGAAAACACTAATAACAAGAATGATAACATGAAGATCAAGAACACAGATAACAAGAATGATAACATGAAGATCAAGAACACAAATAACAAGAATGATAACATGAAGATGAGAAAACACAAATAACAAGAATGATAACATGAAGATGAGAAAACACAAATAACAAGAATGATAACATGAAGATGAGAAAACACAAATAACAAGAATGATAACATGAAGATGAGAAAACACAAATAACAAGAATGATAACATGAAGATGAGAAAACACAAATAACAAGAATGATAACATGAAGATGAGAAAACACTAATAACAAGAATGATAACATGAAGATGAGAAAACACAAATAACAAGAATGATAACATGAAGATGAGAAAACACAAATAACAAGAATGATAACATGAAGATGAGAAAACACAAATAACAAGAATGATAACATGAAGATGAGAAAACACTAATAACAAGAATGATAACATGAAGATCAAGAACACAAATAACAAGAATGATAACATGAAGATCAAGAACACAAATAACAAGAATGATAACATGAAGATGAGAAAACACAAATAACAAGAATGATAACATGAAGATCAAGAACGCAAATAACAAGAAAGATAACATGAAGATCAAAAACAATAAGGAAACAGTTCAAGAACAATAGGAACAAGAGAAAAATTAACCATAGAATAAAATTGGTTAAGAATAAGAGGAAGAAGACAGAATGAAGAATAGGAGAAAAAGGTTAAGAGGTAGAAGAAAAAATTAAAAATTGGGGGAAAAGATCACGATCAATATGAAGATGAAAAGAATGAACACTAGTTAAAAAGATCATGAACAAGAAGAAGAAGACCATAATTAACAATAAGGGAAAAAAAGCAAAAACAATAGGAAGAAGAAAGAAAGAATAAAAATATAGAAAATGATGAAGAACAAGAGGAAGAATAACAAAATGAACAATATGGGAAAAATATCAAGAAGAAAAGGAAGAATACAAAATGGAAACAATAGGGAAACAGGTCAAGAGAAAGAGAAAGAAGAAAAAATATGAAAACGAGAAAAATGTCAAGAACAAGAGAGAGATTAAAAAACACGAAAACTAGAGAAAAAGATCAAGAACAAGAGAAAGAAGAACAAAGATAATCAGTAGAGGAAAAGGTCAAGAACAGAAGCAAGAAAAAAAAAGAACAAAAACAATAATGACAATAGCCAAAAGGCCGAGAAGAAGAAAATAAAACACAATCTCTGTCAGAAATCAAAAAGAAAATTGTAATTTTGTTGATGCCTCACAGGACTAGAAAAAGACATAAAACATGTTTCTGTTGAAAATAGGAGACCTTAATATCTATGTCTTCTCTTCGTGTGTGATTTAGAGATACAAAATAAAAGCGACAGACGAACAAAGACAGAGTCATTCAAATAATGACTAAAATTGGTCGACGGTTGGTCTATGTCGTTGAGTGCAACCCGCTCTCCTGTTTCAAGTGGGCGAAAATTAAGATGTCTAACTTTGTGGGAGAACTCTATGCCTCTAAGTGTTCTCACAGCATTACCAAGGTACGCCTGGCTTGCATCGGCTCTCGTCTCCCGAGTGGCACAGGGTAATAGTACCGCTCTTTACCTGTTCTGTTATCGCATGAGATATGATTACCTGGGTGGTTTTCTCGAGTTATATCTGTGTGTGCAAGAGGGGAATAAAAGTACTGCACATTGCAAGCATGTCGCAAGATGCGACTAACAGTGCTTTCTAGCCCCTCAAAGGTAGATAGCTTGCCACTACATGACAAAACAGATCCTGCCATGCAAAGAAAAAGCAAAAACTATTGGAGATAATATTTTTTTGTTGATTTGAAAGAAACATTAGTTTGGCAGCAAAGCAACAACTGATAAACAGTATTTTTATGCCGACTCTGTGCTACCAGTGTCAAATATGGCCTTTGTCCAGGACGCGTGAGAGTAGACGTGTAAAATGAAATGTTTGAGGAAGGCCGTCGTTGTTGCCAGGACAGACATAATGAGGAACGACAACATTCGAAGTATGGTCGGCACTACGCCTTGTGCCGAATACATTTCCAGGGAGAAAAGAAGTTGGTTTGGGCATCCCATGAGATTGCGCCCTCATCAGTTTCCCCTGATGGCTTACAGCGGTGGTAGATACGGCTGCGGGATAAGGGGGCGGTTACGAGGCATGTGGATAGATGACATTAGATTGATTATGTAGAGACACGGGCTGACATTGACCGACGCAACGCACTTGGCGCTGGACAGACTACTTAAGCTCTCGAAGTCGCTTAACGGGACAAGATCAAACAAAACTAACTAATTTAGAAACTATATACCTAATTTGATACACTAAGATAGGAGTGAAAATTAGTTTCTACTGAGAACAGATGAAGAAGAGAAATATGAAGGAAGAAATGTGATCAACAAGATGAAGCAGAAGATGAAGGCAAAAAAGAATATGAAACTATAAAGCATAAACAAAACAAAAGCTTAAGAAGTTGAAGAAAAGGAAAATAAAAAAAAAGGAGAAAAACAAGAAAAAGTACAAAAAGAAGAGGGAGAAGAAAAAAAACAACTAAAAAAGAAAAAGCACAATTATAACAAGAAGAAGAAAAAGAACGAAGGAAGCACGCAAGAAAACCTGGGAACTCAGATGCAAGAAACTCCGCATGAAGCACCCGTGAACTAGACGGCGGAGTCCAGAGTCGACCCACACCACCTATTCACGAGGTCGACGGCTTAACCACTTCGCCACGGAATCCCCTGTACTGTCACAGAATCCCCTGTACTGTATAAAGGAATTAACTTTATGAGAACGTGTAAGGAGAATTGTACAATGTAACTAACATTCTATTTTAAAAGAAAGTTAAATTAGTACTGTATAAAGGAATTAACATTCAATCTGAGAAGAAAGTTCAGTTAGCATTGTACAATGTAATTAACATTCAATCTGAGAAGAAAGTTCAGTTAGCATTGCATAATGTAATTAACATTCAATCTGAGAAGAAAGTTCAGTTAGCATTGTACAATGTAATTAACATTCAATCTGAGAAGAAAGTTCAGTTAGCATTGTACAATGTAATTAACATTCAATCTGAGAAGAAAGTTCAGTTAGCATTGAACAATGTAATTAACATTCAATCTGAGAAGAAAGTTCAGTTAGCATTGTACAATGTAATTAACATTCAATCTGAGAAGAAAGTTCAGTTAGCATTGTACAATGTAATTAACATTCAATCTGAGAAGAAAGTTCAGTTAGCATTGTACAATGTAATTAACATTCAATATGAGAAGAAAGTTCAGTTAGCATTGTACAATGTAATTAACATTCAATCTGAGAAGAAAGTTCAGTTAGCATTGTACAATGTAATTAACATTCAATATGAGAAGAAAGTTCAGTTAGCATTGTACAATGTAATTAACATTCAATCTGAGAATAAAGTTCAGTTAGCATTGTGCAACGGAATTACAAATGCACATAAGAACACCATTCTTCTTCTTCTTCTTCTGCGTACGCAGTCAGACAGTAACCATTATTTTTTCGAAAAAAGCGGCGGTCGTCCTGAGGCTCTCGCCACTGCCATAGAGCTTGTCTTGCAGTTCCACTGGGAATGGCCACATCTGCTCTCTCTGATCCTCGTATGTCGGGCAGTTCTGCAGCAGATGTTCAGTGGTCATTTTACCAGTACCGCACGGGCATTCGTCGGTACACCCTATCTTCAATTTGTTGAATAGGTGGTACCTCAGTCTGGTGTGGCCAGTGCGAAGTCTGAAGACAACGACCTGCTCTCTTCGGTTCAACTGGTAATAGGCATCGTTTTTGGTGTAACCAGTATGTTCGGTTTCCCATTTGGTCATGTATCTGACTTTGATAAGCCGTTTTGACTCTTCGTACGTCATACTGGTATCTGTTTGTGGTAGTCTTGCACCTTCTTTGCCTTGGATGTTGCAGTGTGACGGGACCCACTGTACCACTACCCTTTTTGGTGCGGACTGCTGGCACAGTTTGCAGAGTGCTGCTCTTAGGTCATTAAGTTCTGTGTTTTTCTGGCTTTTTAGCGCTGTGACTACGGCAAGAGCATCTGTCAGCAGGACTATATGGCTCTCATTTTCACTGTTTGTCACCCTTTCTTCCACTGCCGCCCTCAGTGCCTCTGCCTCCGCTCTGAAATTGCTTGTGTACTTACCAGTAGCGAATGACAGTGTTATTTGTCTGCCATTTGGTAGGTTCAGGAATGCTCCTGCCCCTCCGTTCTGTGTAGGAACACCATTCAAATTGAGCTATACAGCGAAACGGACAGTTCAACCAAGTAGAAAGTTTCAGCAACATATGCTAAAGACATTTGCAACTAATTGTACTTGCCAATTGTACCATTCAATCAATTGGTTTGCAGTCCTTTTAATTATCTCTCTCTCATTATCGTTCACCTCTGAAAAGTTACTCATGCAGTCAATACACGGATTCTAAATAAAGGGTCTTGATAAATCGAACAGTATGCCTTTTGTGCTTTGGTGTCACCCACGCAATTTATGAATGATTGATACCAAAAATCGCCGCTTGACAGTTCGTATCCATATTTAGAACAAATACTACATTGTTGAGGAGTCGGGTAATTTTTACCAGAGGCAATGGCTTCGTATTAACAAAGGAAGCGTTTCACAGGGAATAGTGCTAAGGTTCAGGTAAGTCCAAACGCAGCCCTAGATAAGGCTAAATATAAGTATGTTATTATGGCTATAATACAGTTTCATTTTAAGCAGCGAACGACAAAAAACATATATGTGTGGTGATATAATTTGGATATGTAAGCAGAGAGCACAAAGTGTACTGAAATTTTCCAAGGAAAGACGGGTTGTGAAAGGAAGTGATCGTTAATTAAAATCAGACGAAGATGCGGTGATAAAGTGGATACAAAGGTGTAAAAATCATGAAGTAAAAACAATAATTATAAAAAGGGATGGTCAGACTTTGACACTGAATAAAGATGAGGAACGAAAGTTTGCGATCTACGAAATGCGGTGCCTACGAATGGTCACTAACAGCACCAGACGAGACACAATATTAATATTCGGGAGACGACAGTTGGAACAATTCCCTGCCTGCAGTACATCGAGCAACAGAGAATGAATTGGTTTGGACACATTGTGAGAATGGAAACAGACCATATCGTTCATGCAACCTTCTACAGAAGAACATCAGGAAGAAGAGCGAGAGGTAGACCGAGGAAGAGATGGATATACACAGTGAAAGAGGCATGTAGTAAAATTGATAATAATATTACTCGGGCCACGAGAGAGGCAACAGGAAAATACATACCGTGACACTGGTAAGAAAGTGAGACGAACAAAAGTATAAGAAGTGATTGGTCGGATACTGAGACAAAAACGAGAATCATAGATAGGATATCAAATTGCGCCTTACAGTCGGATAAAGTAAGCAATTGCATGAATATCCTGGCTCATCTTCGTATGTACGCCTCAGAATATAAGAAAAATCCAGTGCAACCCGTTACTAAAAGAGGCATCGTCAAGCGTTTGTTAAACTCAGCATGAAATGCTTCGAATTAAATACAAATGGATCATGGATACCAGAGTGAATGAGCTGGCTGTTAGCATCAGGGTCATGACTAGTGACTGAGGCCGGCGTGGGCTAGTGGTTAAGTGACACGGCTCACAACCCGTTACTAAAAGAGGCGTCGTCAAGCGTTTGTTAAACTCAGCATGAAATGCTTCGAATTAAATACAAATGGATCATGGATACCAGAGTGAAGGAGCTGGCTGTTAGCATCAGGGTCATGACTAGTAACTGAGGACGGCGTGGGCTAGTGGTTAAGTGACACGGCTCACAACCCGTTACTAAAATAGGCGCCGTCAAGCGTTTGTTAAACTCAGCAGAAAATGCTTCGAATTAAATACAAATGGATCATGGATACCAGAGTGAATGAGCTGGCTGTTAGCATCAGGGTCATGACTAGTAACTGAGGACGGCGTGGGCTAGTGGTTAAGTGACACGGCTCACAACCGGTTACTAAAAGAGGCATCGTCAAGCGTTTGTTAAACTCAGCATGAAATGCTTCGAATTAAACACAAATGGATCATGGATACCAGAGTGAATGAGCTGGCTGTTAGCATCAGGGTCATGACTAGTAACTAAGGACGGCGTGGGCTAGTGGTTAAGTGACACGGCTCACAACCCGTTACTAAAAGAGGCATTGTCAAGCGTTTGTTAAACTCAGCATGAAATGCTTCGAATTAAATACAAATGGATCATGGATACCAGAGTGAATGAGCTGGCTGTTAGCATCAGGGGCATGACTAGTAACTAAGGACGATGTGGGCTAGTGGTTAAGTGACACGGCTCACAACCCGTAGATGATGAGTTTGATCTAAATCACAGCACCGGCCGTTACCCCAGGGAAAACACCCTTTAAAAAATGCAGGAGAAAGCAGACCCTTACATAAAATGAATGCTGAAGTCGGATGCACTTTCCATACAGGCACATAATAAAAACAGCGCAATGTACACCACATTGGGGAATAAAGAAATAAGACGAACGCAAACAAAAAACAAAATTGACTGGCAACTGATCTAGACCATATTCTACCTCCAATAGAGACACACTGGAAACAGACTGCGACCATGCAGCCTGACTATGAGATTAGTGATCGAAGAGGGGAGGTAAGCCTAGTCCCAAAATGTCCTGCTGAAGTTGGATGTGAGAGGTCGAAACGTGGAGATATAGCAACCTCGTTATAAACTACAGCGCATTGTCATGACGAACGCCGAAACAGAATGAAAACATAACGGGGAAGAAGGCGAGGAAGCAGAAGGAGAAGAAGAAGAAGAAGAAGAAGAAGTAGACAAAGAAGAAGAAAAAAAAGAGGAAGAAGAAGAAGAAGAAGAAGAAGAAAGAAGAAGAAAGAAGAAGCAGAAGACCAACAACTTGGTACAATATCGAGCGCTGTACCGTTTCCTGTTTGATGTTGATGGATTCCGTCAACAAAAGGGGGGTGCGACTATTCTAGCTAGGATCGTGTCTGTTGCATAGCTGTTAGAGAGAAGGTCTCTCACTTCAAAGGGACGGTGTTCACTCTCCGGTAACACCACACTTATGTCTACCTAGCTGTCAATACGTGCCTGGCTTATAGTTATGAAAGCAATGCAACCCTACCTTTAAAAATAGCTCCAACCTGGTTCAAAACAATCTTTAACACGCCAACCCCGACGACAGTGGTTGTACCACATTTATCATTTATCTCAACCACAACCAAACTTGAAGAAGTACATTGAGACACATGGAAGCATTCCACATGTTTCAGGCCCAGTGTTTGAGAGATAATTGTCCCACGTGGTGATACCACAGTATTGCATTGCAGATGTGAATTTGGACAGATGTGAGATGCCTAATCAGCGCACGTGCTGGATGTAAGTATGATGTCTGGTTATATAAGTGGCCCAGTATCTTAACATATCTTGCATCCCTCAACCATTAGCTATCTCTCTATCTCTTGCTCAACGCTATTTTAATAATTCATGATAGTGAATCACACTTGCTAGGAAACATTTTTTAACAATATATATCATCATCATCATCTTGTAGCATGTCCTTTATAGAATGTCGCTCCCATCACAGTCTGTCTGAAAGAAAATCTTTCTCTTGCCAAAACTTCAGCCACCGCCACAGTCATACCCAGGCATTCATGGATATCGTTGTACCACAGTCCTCTTAGTCTACCCCTGCCGCTTTTTCCTGGCACCATACATTCCATCACTGTTCTCTCAAGACCGTTTTGTCTCTTGAAGTGATCAAAGTATTTAAATCTGTCTCGCCAAAATGGAATTGATAAACCAGTTTAACTCTTGCCGAATGCTATATATATATATATATATATGTGTTTGTGTGGTGTGTGAGTTTATGTGTGTGAGTGTATGTGTGTGAGTGTGTGTGAGTATGTGTGTGTGAGTGTATGTGTGTGAGTGTGTGTGAGTATGTGTGTGTGAGTGTATGTGTGTGTGTGTGTGAGTGTATGTGTGTGTGTGTGAGTGTGTATGTGTGTGAGTGTATGTGAGTGTATGTGTGTGTGAGTGTATGTATGTGTGTGTGTGCGTGTGTGTGTGTGTGCGTGTGAGTGTATGTGTGTGTGTGTGTGAGTGTGTATGTGTGTGTAAGTGTATGTGAGTATATGTGTGTGAGTGTATGTATGTGTGTGTGTGTGTATGTGTGTGTGTGTGTTTGTGCTGTTGTTGTTGTTCAGTGACCTCGATGAGAAATTTCACTATTTTGTGAGCCCTAACAAGGGTGTTAGGTGTTGCGGGATGTGGTAGCTTCCCCTCACATCCTGACCGAACTGCTCAAGGTAGAGCTGGAGCCTCCAGGCGGTTATGCTATTTCTGGTTTAATTTGCGTATCGATCTTTACTACGGGGATCACGTCTATCTCCTGCGCGTCAGCCAGACAGCAATGAAGCCGTATGTTTCTAGGGGGAACAGCGTGGAAGTCAGGTTTCGCTCTGACTAATCTCACATGATCAGTATGTTTTGCCCTACAAGACGTTTGTCTCCCCTCCGTGACATAACCCCTTCAAAGAAATCTCATTGGAACTCTACACACTTCTACGAGCGGTTATGCCATTGTTGCAAGCATCTCAGGAAGGTCTCTTTGAGAATGGTGTTGGATTGGGTCGCCGAATTCCGCATAATGTCATCTCGTGATTCAAATCGGGTCCCTCCCAACGAACCTTTCTGCATGGGAACAGGCAACAATTGCAATGAGCCATGAAGAGGGAATAGGGCGTCTGGCAAACCAAGGTAATGTTGTGTTTGACCAAGAAAGACTGAATTAGATGCGAAGATTCGTTGGGCGCTTTGACATGATGGAGATGACAAGTTCCCGTTGTCATGATGGAGTTGCCAAGTTCCCGTTGTCATGATGGAGCTGCCAAGTTCCCGTTGTCATGTAGGAGCTGCCAAGTTCCCGTTGTCATGATGGAGCTGCCAAGTTCCAGTTGTCATGATGGAGCTGCCAAGTTCCCGTTGTCATGATGGAGCTGCCAAGTTCCCGTTGTCATGATGGAGCTGCCAAATTCCCGTTGTCATGATGGGGCTGTCAAGTTTCCGTTCTCATGATGGAGCTGCCAAGTTCAAGTTGTCATGATGGAGTTGCCAAGTTCCCGTTGTCATGATGGAGCTGCCAAGTTCCCGTTGTCATTATGGGGCTGCCACGTTTAAGTTGTCATGATGGAGCTGCCAAGTTCCCGTTGTCATGATGGAGCTGCCAAGTTCCCGTTGTCATGATGGAGCTGCCAAGTTCCCGTTGTCATGATGGAGCTGACACGTTCCCTTTGGCATGATGGGGCTACCAAGTTTCCGTTGTCATGATGGAGCTGCCAATGTCCCGTTGTCATGATGGAGCTGCCAAGTGCCCGTTGTCATGATGGAGCTGCCAAGTTCCCATTGTTATGATGGAGCTGCCACGTTCCCGGTGTCATGATGGAGCTGCCAAGTTCCCGTTGTCATGATGGAGCTGCCAAGTTCAAATTGCCTTGATGGAGCTGCCAAGTTCCCGTTGTCATGATGGAGCTGCCAAGTTCCCATTGTCATGATGGAGCTGCCAAGTTCCCGTTGTCATGATGGAGCTGCCAAGTTCAAGTTGTCGTGATGGAGTTGCCAAGTTCCCGTTGTCATGATGGAGTTGCCAATTTTCCGTTGTCATGATGGGACTGCCAAGTTCCCGTTGTCATGATGGGGCTGCCAAGTTCCCGTTTTCATGATGGAGTTGCCAAGTTCCCGTTGTCATGATGGAGCTGGCAAGTTCAAGTTGTCGTAATGGAGTTGCCAAGATCCCGTTGTCATGATGGGACTGCCAAGTTCAAGTTGTCGTGATGGAGTTGCCAAGTTCCCGTTGTCATGATGGAGTTGCCAATTTTCCGTTGTCATGATGGGACTGCCAAGTTCATGTTCTCATGATGGAGCTGCCAAGTTCCCGTTGTCATGATGGAGTTGCCAAGTTCCCGTTGTCATGATGGAGCTGCCAAGTTCCCGTTGTCATGATGGGGCTGCCAAGTTCCCGTTTTCATGATGGAGTTGCCAAGTTCCCGTTGTCATGATGGAGCTGGCAAGTTCAAGTTGTCGTAATGGAGTTGCCAAGATCCCGTTGTCATGATGGGACTGCCAAGTTCAAGTTGTCGTGATGGAGTTGCCAAGTTCCCGTTGTCATGATGGAGTTGCCAATTTTCCGTTGTCATGATGGGACTGCCAAGTTCATGTTCTCATGATGGAGCTGCCAAGTTCCCGTTGCCGTGATGGAGTTGCCAAGTTCAAGTTGTCGTGATGGATCTGCCAAATTCCCGTTGTCATTATGGAGTTGCCAAGTTCAAGTTGGCCTTTATGAGCTGCCAAGTTCCCGTTGTCATGATGGAGTTGCCAAGTTCCCGTTGTCATGGTGGAGTTGCCAAGTTCTCGTTGTCATGATAGAGCTGCCAAGTTCAAGTTGTCATGATGGAGCTGCCAAGTTCCCGTTGTCATGATGGAGCTGCCAAGTTGTCGTGATGGAGCTGCCAAGTTCCCGTTGTCATGATGGAGCTGCCAAGTTATCGTGATGGAGCTGCCAAGTTCCCATTCTCATGATGGAGCTGCCAAGTTCCCGTTGTCCGTAAGCCCCATCGTTTGCATCAAACAGCTTCACGAAGGGAACGGATGACCTCCAGGCAGTACACTGAACTCTTTGGTAATGTTTTAACTTTAAATCGCTTACTCGTGATGCACAATCCCAATGGAGTCAATGACATTATTATATTAAAATAGAGACCTAATCGAGGGCAATTTAGTAAGTTATTATTGCTTCATGTTACTAGTAATTTTATTTGTAATGTCTTGAATGATCAAATACTCGTACTTATGTTCTGTCATTTTTTCGTAGAATATAACTGTATGTTGCAATGTTAAATCATGCTTGATAGAAATATATTTATTATAGGCAGACTGTATGATTTAAACAGAACATTCGTAGGTTTAATGATCGACAAATAAAGTGAAATTTAAGTTGCTTGTTGTTCAAATCCACTGGTGTACATTATGTGAGAACCTAGTATATTGTACCCTCACGATGTTTAACTATCATTTCGCTTCTAATAGATTATTACCATACGCTGTGGCGTTCGTAGAAACCAGCTCTCTAGGGTTGTCATCAATGGCAAAATTGTTCAGAGATACTTCCAGAGAGTGTTTGTATCGTACTATTTGCAATACTGGACCAGCACAACAGCTGTTTTACTTCAGGACGTCTGTGAAAAAGAAATGGTTGCGCTTTATTTTAAACGGTGTGCTGCACAACGCTCTCTTGTTGATTCGTACGACATTGACGCAGACAAAGTAGTCCTATTCTTTAGTCTCAAGCAGGGATACATTTCTTCAACCTGATCATTACTAACGGCTTGTTCTATGGGAGAGTGTTTAATAGGGTTTGCGAGTTTGGTTTACAATTTCTACGAAACTTTTTCAAATCTCGCGCGATCTTTTTATCTCCCGAGACATGGCGTGGGTTTTAAATGGTTTGGCTGCTTTCCGCGGTCTACCCAGCTGTAAAAGAGTAACTGACGAAGCCAGGTGATAATTTTGGAGCCGTCTCTGGAGCTATGATGTTCGTGCTCTTTTATACGCGATTTAAAAATTGATTGGAACTGGGAATAAGATTCTGAGCAGCGCATGAGCTGCAGCTGTTAGCCACCCATTGCTGACTGCTAGCGTCAGGACCAGCAAAACAGAGCTGCCAAGACTCTTCTCTACCTCAACGTGGTGATCCTGGATAACATGATGCAACACAGCAGATTGGCAAAGGAGAAGAGATCGAAGAAGGAAGGATAACCCGAAAATGCCTGCTGAGTCGAATGCGTCTGACCAAAAGGTTCAAATATCGCAGTCAAGCTGTAAACTACGACACAACGCATTCCGTTCTCCTGATAACATCGTTCTAATTGCAAAGCCTTCTTCATGGCTTGGTAACTGGATATTGAGAAAGAACTAAAAAAAAAAGAACAAGAGGAAGAAGAAAAAGAAGCACACACGCACGCACGCACGCACACACACACACACACACACACACACACACACACACCATACACACTCATACACAACAACATCAAAGACAACTTCAAACGAAATACAAAAACTCAGTTTTTATTTCATTTCATGAAAACGAATTGTGCCGACATTTTCAAATAAAATACAGAAAGAAAGAGCGAAACTATCTACTCCCCCGCAAACGGAAATTGATGTGGATTAAAACTGCTGCTCGTTTGACGCACTGCTTCAAACTAGCAACTAGCACTACACTGTGGCCGAGGTTACGCAGTTTGAACAAACATACAGAATATGCCATCAAATATCCGACTGAGACCCAATAAAACTGAAATATGAAAAAGGAGGGCCCCTTTCGGTTCGGCTTTGCCCCTAATCGCCACCGGCATGTTAAGACAATAGGCTATAGTTAGCCTTGGAATGTTATTTGAGGCCGTGCACGTTCCGCCAGCCCATTAAACCGCTCACTGGGTAGGCTCAAGTTTAAAGTGCGTGTGAGAATGCGGATTTTATGACGTGATTATGTATAGGACGTAGAGTGAAAATCTTTGATTAGAGTGCTAACACCCACCGGAATAATGGGTTAGTTCGTACGTCAATCGGTGAGCCACATCACCTCAGTCAAAATGTTTGTTCATGTCAAGTTACATAGTCAGTCACCTTCAGAGTCAACCTGGTTTAATATATATATATATATATACACGAGGCGTGTTCAAATGAAACCGGGCCTAACTTAAACAAGTGAACATAAGTACGATGTGCATGATGACATCACTTCTGGTGTATGCAGCACATACCAACCGTCAAGTTTACAAAATTTCCTTATCCTCCGACTAATAGTTTCTTCAGCAGACCGTTGAAAACATGGTGGGTGTGATACGGAGTCTGTTCAGAGTTGATCAGCGAAAAGTGACTCAACTTCTAACAGCTGAAGGATGTCGACCAGTTGACATTCATCTCAGATGCAGACAGTGTATGGGGACAAAAGTGTGTCGAAGACAACAGTGAAGAACTGGGCAATGACGTTTAAAGAAGAACGTGAGTTGTCAAAAGATCTTCCGAGACCAGATCAGGCGCATATTGTGGCATCAGAAGATGCTGTCGCCAAAACTAATGCAACAACTTGGGTGTGCCGTCGCCAGAGCTTACACTCGCCACATTTTTGTCACCATACACTGTCTCCATTCTGCGATTTATGTCAACTGGTTGACATCCTTCAGCTGCTAGAAACCGATTCATCGTTCACTGATCAGCTCTGGGCGGATTCCATATCACACCATCCATGTTTTCAACGGTCTGCTGAGAAAACTATGAGTCAGAGAATAATTAAATTTTGCAAACTTGAGCGTTGGTGTGTACTGTTTACATCAGACGTAACCTCATCATGCTGAAGATCTTTGTCTGCCCATCTCTGCCAAGTTTGTCTATGCTGTCATTTTCTGTTTGTATTCTTTGTCCTGGTCTCTCCATTCTGTCCTAGTACATCGCTAGATTAGTGTCTATGCTTCTTCATAGCTCCGCAGATTGTGTCGACGTGTCGTCACTTTCAGGTTTTTGAAGCTCATCTACCTTCTCGTTTCCAAGGATCCCTCAGTGGGCCTCGACAACTTTAGGGTTTGATCAGGGTTTTTTAGGGGGAGCGGGTGGCCGTGGATCGGTGGTCACCATCACAATGTTATATTTTATTTCGTGTGAGAGCCTATCTTGTGTGGGACATGAGATAGCCTGGAGTACGCTCCAAGATTCTGTTTAAAATTATAGTTTTTCTTGTAGTTTTTGTTTTTTTTGTAATTTTGTTCATCGATTGACAGTTCATTATCGATGAGGTGGTTGTTTGTTGGTTTCAATGTATCCTTCCGACTCCAGCATACCAGCTATAAATAAAATTAGAGTGTCCCTCTGACTCCATCATACCAGCTTTTAAATTAGAGTATCCCTCTGACTCCAGCGTACCAGCTCTAAATAAAATTAGAGTGTCACTTTGACTTCAGCATACCTAGCTCTAAAATAAATCTGTCGCTCAGAGTATCCCTCTGACTCCAGCATACCAGCTCTAAAGTTAGAGTATCCCTCTGACTCCAGCATACCAGCTCAAAAATGAGTGTGTCTCTCTGACTTTAGCATACCAGTCCTAAAATTAGAGTGTCCCTCTGACTTCAGCATACCAGTCCTAAAATTAGAGTGTCCCTCTGACTCCATCATACCAGCTTTTAAATTAGAGTGTCCCTCTGACTCCAGCAATACCCGCTCTAAAGTTAGAGTGTCCCTCTGACTCCAGCATACCAGCTCTAAAGTTAGAGTGTCCCTCTGACTCTATCATACCAGCTTTTAAATTAGAGTGTCCCTCTGACTCCAGCAATACCCGCTCTAAAATCAATCAATGTATGTATATATCTACTGTACTTTAATGGGGGAGCGGGTAGGCGTCTAACATCTGGTCAGACAAGACATAATGATCAGATATGTCCAGTTTTACGACTACGAAACCTGGACATTACTCAAACATGACATGTCGAGACTAGAGTCCGTCTACATGTGCAGTCATCGGCGTATCCTGTTCATTCTGATGACATAACTTAATCCACAGCTTGGAGCTCTCTACGAAAATAAGCCTAATTATACCCGAAAACACTGGGTCGCCGTCGAGTTTCTTTGTTCGGTCATGCTGTAAGGTTGGACCAAGATACTTCACAGCGCGTTCCATAGAGCCAAACGATTTTCCCCCGAACAGCTGGAGGTGCAGAAAACCGTCCACGTGCAGAATGTCTCCAGAATGTATGAACCTCCACCTTTGCTCTGGTCGATGCCTGTAGCTGTGCCACAGCAGTTGGTCACAGAAAAGGCCGACAGGTGCAAAGGGTTTCAGACAATTGCAAACTTATTATTCTTAGTTTTTAGTCGCCCTGTAATTCTACAGGGGCAGATGCTCCTGTGCAGGTTCCAGCTCTTAATACTCCGCTGCGTTGGGACAAGCGCTTACGGAGGGTGGTTAACCCATGTGCGAGCCCAACTTGATGGACTCAAACACCAGAGCAACGTAGATCCACAGCCTGTTGGGCGCCATATATGCCGCTTTAAACAAAACACATAACCATGGCTGGTGTTAGGCCATGTCACACAGTTAGTCGCTTCTTACGACATGCTCTCTGTGTGGCAGTGGTGCTATTCGTGTCCTTGTCATACAAAAAGACCCGTTATTATTATTAACATTGTTATTATTATCACATTAGTGATGGTCAGGTAAGACATACTGACCAAGACTCACCACCTAACTTTCACACAGTTCTCTCTGGAAACAGGCGGCGTCCTGGCAGTCTTATTAGCGACGACGGGGTCGACATGATCTCCCAGCAGTAAACTACATGCAGATGAAGTCATGTATAGCACAATCGCCGGGAAACACCTATCCATCTTCATCAGCACGGTCAGGATGTGAGGAAAGCTACTGCAACCAGCCAATAAACTCCCTTTGCAGGTCTCAACAAAGAGTAAAGTTGCCCATTGGGGGCATTCATCAACAACAATCTATACTCTTATAAGGGTCATTCCAGTATATGGACGAGAAGGTGTCATTTTCGCGAAATGGAAGCAATACCTTAAAAAATGCAGGAAAAGGCTGACCCTTACATAACAGGTGTGCCGAAGTCGAATGCACTGGGTCGACAGGCACAAAATAAAAATACAGCGCAAGGCAAACCACCTTGGGGAATAGAGAAAAAAAGGCGTATGCAACAACAACAAAATTCGTGAAAGTACGAAACGAAAGCGCGAAATATTGAATGTTCAAACTACGTATGTTACAGATGTTTATTGGACTCATGGGAGATGAGATCGGCGCCTAGTCCTAACGAAGTCGGGTGGTAAACACAGAGGTCCTATGGACACGCCGTACAAGTAAAATAACCTTTGGCAGCTCATAATCGAAAAGTGCAGGTCGGTTGGCCGTAGTCCACACAAACATTATAATGGTAACGATATTCCGGCCAATAGGAAACAGCTGCATAAATACTCAATATCAGGAGGACCTCGCATCATGCACGGATACCAAAGGAAATCACCCGTTAACCTGAACACTCAATTTAACATACGTATAACAAAGAACCAATACACCCTCAGCAGTTGAAGACCATCGACGAATTCAAGAGAGAAAGGGACCAGAATTGTATGTCGTTGGAGTTGACCAGCAGCGCGATCTAAATTCCATAGGGCACCCAAGACATGTGGTATGTACCTGCTTCTTCTTCATTGTCGTTCGTTCTCAAACTCCCACTTCTAAGCCCAGAAAAAGGCTTTGCAAGTAGCAGGACAGAGAACGGAATGTGTTGTATCGTAGTTTACAGCTTGACTGCGATATTTGCAACTTTCAGTACGACACATCTGACTTCAGCACGGTTATTTTTGGTATCGTGTTAGCCTTAGTCAGTCTACCCTGTTGTAGTCTGTTATCCAGGATCACCACGTGGAGGTGGAGAAGATTTTGTTTGGCAGCTCTGGGTCGCAAGCTCTGACGCCAGCAATCAGCGTAGGGTCGCTGACCGCTACAACTCATACACTGTTTAGTATCGTGATCACAGAACATATGACAACTAGGAAATAATATGTAAAAGTAAGTAGCATCTCCTTTGCAGAACCACGCTTCTTACAACAGACAATCTATTTAGCTGTTGAAAGTGTCTTTCCAGGTGTGCAGTACTGCAGGTTGCATTACTTTGATTACGTGGAACAGCGATTGCACTGATGTGGAAGAAAAAAACCTGCATCTGCCAAACTGGACACGAATGCGTTCGAACCTGGTGCGTTGGGATTGTGAAACGAACGTTTCGCCCTTTTGCCATCTTACCTCACTTTATAGAAAACAATATAGATGGAAGAGATATGTCACATCCTGTTTTAAATTACTGGTCACACAACTTGTAAATATCACTATTAAAATTTGCGCCGGTAGTTAATAGAGAATGCAAAATATAATCACGGATTAAAATTGCACTGTATTTGTGGTTTAAAGAATAATCATGTATATACTGAAAGAGTTCCGTTCGGTTTTTGTATATGAAAAATATGGCGGGAATCATGTTTTGATCGACAAGCAAACAAGTCTCTTGAAGATGGCTTGAAGCCGGAGAATAACACGTGAAAACATCAAACTATTTTGTCCTGTTTCTTTTACCGACTCTTCGGATGAATGACTGAGTGAACGCCAACTTGTACAGGACTGAAGACCACTATTTTGGGTAGCATTGTCATACTCGTCACTGCCGTAGAGGATAATGTGGTAGAGACTTCATTTAGTTAGGTCTCAATTTTATTCTCAAGTTCAATGCGGCTTTTCCTTCAGTTACTGTATGTCAAGTTCCTATTTACAGCTGGGTGAACTGGACCATGCGGCGCTTAGGAAATATAGTATTAGGCCCATATTATTTTGTAACCCCGGCACATAATGGATGATGTGGTCAGTACCACACCGGCAGCCTTTACTTCCCAGATTTTTCTGGTAGCCAATTTTAGAGGATGGGTCGACCACAGAAGCTGGTTTACGATCAGAAAAACAAAAATCCCGTTCAAACTAAGGATTGAACCCTGCACTAACCACTGCGCTACCTCGGCCACTTGGACATATATAGGAGAGTTAAATTAGTCTGGCTTCTTTAAGAATTGTTCTCCAACATTATTGACGCCGTGTCCTTCAAAGAAGAGCGACAAAGCTGATAGTGGGATTCCAGAATTACAGTTATGAGAGAAGACTCAGAAACACTGGCCAACGGTGTCTAGAAGAGAGAAGAATTTCAAGTGACAATACAGGTTTATAAGATATTCAAAGGAATGGATTAATTAGACTATAACACGTTTTTTTTTAAAACACAACCACATACAAGAACAAGAGGTCATAGCTTCAAATTAACTAAAGAAAGACCCAGATTAGATATAAGAAATATTTTTTTAGTCAGAAAGCGGTGAATGCTTGGAATGAATTGTCACAGGAAGTAGGAGGGGAAGAGACAAATAATGCCTTTAAGAATAGATTAGATTAGCATAGCTTTATAGATCAAGGAAATGTAAATGAAACTGGTTGTATACAGACTCTGTAAAGTCTCCGCACTGGCCACAATAGACTGAGGTACCACCTATTCAACAAATTGAAGATAGGAGGCACTGACGAATGCCCGTGTGGTACCGGTAAAATGACCGCTGAGCATTTGCTGCAGAACTGCCCGACATACGAGGACCAGAGAGAGCAGATGTGGCCATCACCAGTGGCAACACTAGACAAGCTCTATGGCAGTGTCGACAGCCTCAGGATGACGGGTGCTTTTTTCGAAAAAATTAAGGTTGATATCTGACTGCGTACGAAGAAGAAGAACAAGAAGACTGTAAAGTCTTCTAAACCAGTACACCGATCATTGAAGTTGTGGGACAAAGCTGTTCTTTCCACCAAACATTTCCATTTCGATACCATAGAAGTATTAGGCTGGAAAAGCGACTTCGCATGGCATAACATGTTCCACTTTCCATCCATGATTTCGTATCACTCTAGTGTGCCCAATTGAAAATGGTTACACATCATACTGCTAGGAATGAAAAGACAGCGAGCTAGTGCATTACAGTCTCAGAAGCGTATCTCTAATGGCAGTGTCTGAAAAAGGTCCACCATTATATTTTACTCTTCTCTTCCCCAGCGCCTGTCTGGCTATAATGTTCAGCTAAATAACAAGTTTGCATTTGATACTGCCCACCTTTCACTACTAAATCTCCTCTTAAACTAGTTGCTGTAGAATGTCTATGTTAGTTATTACACTACCGGTATAAATTGGTGTACCAACTGCCAATAGCTTGCAAAGTGTCTGGCAGCCGAAAGGAAAATAATCTTTAATAATTTGTTCAATTTGTATAAAAATAATGTGCATAATTATCCCGTAACTAATAATAAATTAATAATAATACGTATTATTATTATTATTACTATTATTATTATTATTATTATTAGCTGCACGTCGCAAGCGATGATGACGACATCGCCAGACGGTTTTAATTTGATGATGTAACCTTCGCTGTATATGGATTACAATGAGAACAAAACTGAGCTGGTCATCAACCTCCCTGTCTGGTCCAGAGCTAGGTACTTTGGTCTTACCGTTTCTGAGAGTGAGGGTCACTTGATAAACTTAAATACAATTTAAAAATAGATGTCTATCGCAAGCGAAGATGGCGGAAGAGTCAGACACGTGTTTCAGATCTAAGCGATACAAACTCTACCGCACGTAGGACACACGTGGACTGTGTTAATAAATGGGTCGCTTTGCAGACTTTCCTTTTCGTGCAGCTCACTTTGATTTGCGCAGCGATAATGGTTCTCTTATCAGCGATGAGCTGTTAAACATCACCTTTTTGAACGTCCGGCCCTTGTGGTGTTAGGAAAGAACTTCTTCCTCCAAGGCCAGACAAGTTGAACACTTTGTACGGAACTAAACAACAGCTTACAAACACTTGCATATACCACTATATAGCCTTGGGCCAAAGGGCAGGAGCCCATAGGCTACTGGATCAATAACCAACCAACTATCAGTGATAAGAGCATCAGGTGTGATAACAATGCTCCGGAATGAGTTACTAGAAGCAAGCAGCTCATAGGTGGCCACATTAATGGAGAAAACCCAAAAAGAGAAACTTTGCATCGTCTCTTTTGTTTCTCTTCCGGCGCTCGCCTTGTTGAGTTCACCGCACAACAGTTGCTTAGGGAAGGTCTCATCGGACATACGGACAACATGGTCAGTCCATCTAATCTCGGTACTCTACAGCAGCGTATACGTGTCGTGTCAGAGAGTCTCGCCCAGCTGAGGACTTGGAATGATATCTTGCCAATTAATCCTGAGCACTTGTAGAGGCATCTCTCATAAAAAAGGGTCAGTTTCCAGAAATGTCACTCCATGTTTCGCATGTGTATAGAAAAGTGATCAATAGAACAGCACGATAGACATTGATCTTGGTAGTATTTTTAGAACGACGAACAGTGGTAACAGCAAAAGTCAACCTGTGACACGAATCATCACATCAACTATATACAACATGAGATTTGGAAGAAAAAATAGAGATGGATTAAACACACCTTTAGAAATAAGTCTGAATGTTAGAAAGAAAATATTACCAGACAGGCGGTGAGTTGGAACCAATAAGAAAGGAGACGAAGACAGAGGGCAAGGAACACCTTGCAAATAAAAGTGGATAAGTTAAAAAGTGCAGATAGTGTGTTGTGCACGAAGCTCAAGACTACGGCTCAAAACCTGGACAGATGGACGTTATCCGTTGACCACCCTCAGTTCTTGGAGGAACCATCCAAATGAACTGTATTATTATAGCATTTAGCGCAATTCCTTATATAAATGCATCACGATTGTTTTATCAACATGATTCTGTGTCTGTTTGTAAGTTCTGCATTTATCTGTAGAACAAACACTGGAACTATATGTTCCCCAGAGAACCAGAAAGGTTAAGTCAAACAAGCATTACGTGTTGGCGCAAAGATTAAACATTGCAGTACAATATACCAGTAGAAACCTGCAGGATTACGTTAAGTAAACATTGTCTGTTGCAGACAGGCTTACATACTATCTGGCTTATAATCTACAAGAGGTGGCGTCGCGACCTCCTTGGGCTTAGCATAGGACAAGGAGGAATTATATAGAGCTACAGACAAATAAAAACTTACGAACTCTGAAATCCACATTCCCGAAATAATTCATAAGTTTAGACTTATCCCTCGAGACAAGCACCTTTCTACAAACACAGGCTGTCTGAGAGAGACAGCTGAACGTAATTCCACTAAATAGATTTATTTACCCCGTCCAGCTGTACTATACGGAACGTTATGTAAATTAATGCGCAGACAGTCAAAGTAACGAAATGAAATAATTTAATCGGGTGGGCGGTATTAGATTGTGGATGATTTGTCGGGACTACATGGTAGCAGAGGCGGATGCAGGCTGAAATAACAAACCAGACAGCTACATTCTATAAATAACTACTTTGCTACTTTCTTTTACTACTTTCTGCTTATTTATGTAGCTTAATTGTAAGGACATTTCTTTAAAACTCCTAATTAAGCAAATACAGATGGTCAGGATTGACAATAGACTGTAAAGGAAAACAAAATACAGTAATACCACATACATAGACAAATGCAAATGAAACTTGGTAGTGTGGGAAAAAAAATCAGTCACATTGGAGTTAATATTAACATGAGCAAAGTCAAGCCGTTTAAGTTCAACATTATCAGCAAATAATCATTTTTGCTGGAGGAAGGACATGGGAAAAGTGGATATCTTTACTTTTCAAAGCAGAACAATCGACACATCAGAAGGTGCAGCTGATAATGTAAGGATCAGAATTGTAAAGGCAAGAATGACATTCCTGATACTAAACAACATATATAGATCCAGAGATATCAAGATTCCCACCAAAGATAGAATATTCAGTGTCAAGTCGGTGCTGCTGTCTAGCTAGAGCGGAGACATGGAGAACGATTAATGCCATATAACAAAGACGAGATCAAGATGCTGAGTAGCGCATTAGCTGCAGTGATTGTTAGCGTCAGGGCTAGCGAACTAGAGATGCCAATACCCTTCTACACCTCCACGCGGTGATCCTGGATAAGGAGAAGGAATCGAAGAGTGAATGCTAGCCCAGTACTCAAAAAAAGCTAGCTGAAGTCGGATGTATTGGACCGAAAGGTGCGGCAAATGTCGCAGTCAAGCTGTAAACTACGACACAACGCATTCCGTTCCGTTCTCTGGACAACATTCTGCTACTTAAGCCTTTTCGGGGTTTGGTAGTGGGAGATCGAGAACGAACGAAGCCAAGCCAAGCCATTTAACAAAGACTAAAATCCTTCGTTAACAGATGCCTATAAAGGATAACGGACATACAGCGACAGCACATGTTGAGGAATGACGACCTATGGGAAATGACCTAGCAACAGCTACTTGAATAACACATTAAACGAAGAACATGGAGCTGCATAGGACATACGCTACATAAGTCGTTGTCCAACATAACCAGACATACGCTACATAAGTCGTTGTCCAACATAACCAGACATACGCTACATAAGTCGTTGTCCAACATAACCAGACATACGCTACATAAGTCGTTGTCCAACATAACCAGACATACGCTACATAAGTCGTTGTCCAACATAACCAAACATACACTACATAAGTCGTTGTCCAACATGAAACATACGCTACATAAGTCGTTGACAAACATAACTAGACATACGCTACATAAGTCGTTGACAAACATAACTAGACAGTTACACAGAGGCTTCAGTAAAAGAGACAGAGAGCTATTCCCCAAAATACACGGAGAAGAGAATGTGAGAAGGAGCGAACCTTAACGGGATTACACGGGATCAAGATACTGAGCAGTGCATCAGCAGTAGTGGTCAGCTACCGAGAGCTGATTGTGAGCGTCAGGGTTAGCTACCGAGAGCTGATTGTGAGCGTCAGGGTTAGCTACCGAGAGCTGATTGTGAGCGTCAGGGTTAGCTACCAAGAGCTGATTGTGAGCGTCAGGGTTAGCTACCAAGAGCTGATTGTGAGCGTCAGGGTTAGCTACCAAGAGCTGATTGTGAGCGTCAGGGTTAGCTACCAAGAGCTGATTGTGGGCGTCAGGGTTAGCTACCAAGAGGTGATTGTGAGCGTCAGGGTTAGCTACCAAGAGCTGATTGTGAGCTTCAGGGTTAGCTACCAAGAGCTGATTGTGAGCGTCAGGGTCAGCGACCGAGACCTGATTGTGAGTGTCAGGGCCAGCTACCCAGAGCTGATTGTGAGCGTCAGGGCCAGCGACCCAGAGCTGATTGTGAGCGTCAGGGCCAGCGACCCAGAGCTGATTGTGAGCGTCAGGGCCAGCGACCCAGAGCTGATTGTGAGCGTCAGGGCCAGTGACCCAGAGCTGATTGTGAGCGTCAGGGCCAGCGACCCAGACCTGATTGTGAGCATCAGGGCCAGCGACCCAGAGCTGATTGTGAGCCTCAGGTCCAGCGACCAAGACCTGATTGTGAGCGTCAGGGTTAGCTACCAAGAGCTGATTGTGAGCGTCAGGGTTATCTACCAAGAGCTAATTGTGAGCGTCAGGGTTAGCTACCAAGAGCTGATTGTGAGCGTCAGGGTTAGCTACAAAGAGCTAATTGTGAGCGTCAGGGTCAGCGACCGAGACCTGATTGTGAGTGTCAGGGCCAGCGACCCAGAGCTGATTGTGAGCGTCAGGGCCAGCCACCTAGAGCTGATTGTGAGCGTCAGGGCCAGCGACCCAGAGCTGATTGTGAGCGTCAGGACCAGCGACCCAGAGCTGATTGTGAACGTCAGGTCCAGCGACCAAGACCTGCTTGTGAGCGTCAGGGCCAGCGACCCAGAGCTGATTGGGAGCGTCAGGTCCAGCGACCAAGACCTGATTGTGAGCATCAGAGCCAGTGACCCAGAGCTGATTGTGAGCGTCAGAGCCAGCGACCCAGAGCTGATTGTGAGCGTCAGGGTCAGTGACCCAGACCTGATTGTGAGCGTCAGGGCCAGCGACCCAGAGCTGATTGAGAGCGTCAGGTCCAGCGACCCAGACCTGATTGTGAGCGTCAGGACCAGCCACCCAGAGCTGATTGTGAGCGTCAGGGTCAGCGACCTAGAGCTGCCAAGAACCTTCTAAACATACACGCGGTGATCCTGAATAACAGGCTACAACAGAGCAGACTGGCTAAGGAGAAAGGATCGAAGAGGGGAGTCAAGCCGGGTACTTAAATTGGCTGCTGAAGTCGGATGTCTCAGTAATGCTGGAAACTACAATACGGCGCATCCAGTTCTGAAAACTGCTACTCGCAAAGCTCTTTTCAGGCTTTGGTTGGTGGAGATTGTGAACGAATAAAGAAGTGGAAGAAAATATAACACTTTGAGACAAAAAAAGCAATCCAGGACCATATATGCTGCCGGAATGTTGTCAAGGGCCCATGCACTGAGAAAATCAACGGACTTGAATGAATGAATGAATGAATTCCTACAGACATAAGTGTAGACTTGATTGCGTGCCAATGCGATGAAGAAGTGGATATAGTATACCTCTTGGTCGAATTATAGTCTATCAATCAGAACCTCGAGCTCTCAGTAGAACAAGTATTTCAACAAATTCATACCAAGTCATTCAACATTGATCTGTTAATATTAGTTGAAGACTGTTTGACTTATCGTATACATATATATATATATAACTCTATAATTATTTTTTTTTCTTTGTTTTATTTTTACATGCGGATGTCGTTTCATTTCTCTGTGTTGCAAGAGTTTCTTTTCAGCAAGCGTGAGGTGGTCTTTCAGGGTACATCTCCAGCTGGGTCGATGTGCAACTTCATCTTCCCCAGGATGTCAGGCTCATGTCCAGGCTCCATGCCACGCTCTCACACATCATTGCACCTCAACTGTTCTCTTATCATCCGACAGCGGTCAGTAGAGGATGTCTCTGAGAATGTGGATATCCTTTGTGAGACGAACATGGCCTCACCATCGTAGTCATGGATGTCTAAGGAGAGTACACATGCTTGGGAGACCGACATGAGAGTACAATTGACTTTATGTCCCTCCATGTAATTTCAACAAGGAGTCGCAGGTGCCATAGATGGAAGGTGTTAAACATGTGCTCTTCTTTGGCATATATTGCCCATGTTTAGCAAGCGTAAATGAGCGTGCTGAAGACACATGCACAGTACACCTTGTCCTTGGTTTTAATTGTTGAATTTTTGGTTTGCTAAAGCACGCCTTGTGAGGCAAGCAAATTTGACACCAACTTTGTCTCAGTGTATATATATATATATATATATGTGTGTGTATGTGTGTGTGTGTATGTGTGTGTATGTGTGCGTGCGCGTGCGGGCGTGTGTGTGTGCGTGTGTGTGTGTTCGTGTTGTGATATTTTGGTGTTATGTTGTATAAGTGGATGCACGAGGCAGGGAAAAGATCGATATGTTGGTTGATATGTTGTATGTCCATTGTTTCCGAAGAGAACCACATTGTCATCCGCCAATCCTAGAGTGGGTTCGTAGATGGCGGATCAAACCAATCCGAGCCCGAAGGTGTATGTCACACTGAGGGCTGAGAAGCACTGTCTGACCGTCAGGCGGGGGCAACTCGTCTCTTGCCTTCCATGTCGCTCGTCTCCATGCAGCTTCTGTGATTCTTGCCTGCTCCATACGCGCCGTGCCAGAAGAGATTGTAATACCCCAGCAACAATGTTCTCCCAGCTATCAGTGCTAATGTCGCATTTCTTCCATGAGACTTTCAGAGTGTCTTTGTAACGTTTTATTTGGCCACCGCGAACTCGCTTGCCTGACTCAAGCTCGCCATAGAATATTTTGTATGGAAGCCGCTCATCTGACATGCGGACAACAAGGCAAGTCCATCTAAGCTGCGATGTTCACAGAGTTGTGTGTGGATGCTTGTCATGCCAGCCGGTGAAAGAGCGTCTACATCTGTAAAACTATCTTTCCATTTTATGTTCAGCAGTTTCCTTAGACAGCCCAGATAAAAATGGTCAAGCTTCTTCGCATGCCGAATGTACAGTCCAAGCTTCACAGGTGTACATAAGAGTTGGTTTGATATATGGATATGAGGTTTGAATGCATGGATGGATAGATGGAATTTAGATGAAATTTAGAAGGATGGCTGAGCCCGCCGATGGACGCATCTAAGGATTTTATGAATGTATAGATGAGGTCAAGAATAGATGGATGGATTGGCTAGAGAATCGTGAATGGATGGATGGATTGATTTGTGGATGTATGGATGAATGAGTGGGTTTTGGGAATGGCTGATTAGATGGATGAATGAATTGACGGATAAAAGGATGGATGGAACAATGGAATGATAGATAGATGGGAGAATACAAAGATGGGTGAATGTGAGGATGTATAAATGAGTGTGTTGATGGATGAGTGAATGGATGTGAGATGGATGAATAAATGGATGAATGGATATATGAAAAGATGAATGAATCAATGGGTCGATGGGTGAGAAAATGAATGAGATGTGTGGGTCAATAGAAGCATGGGTAGATGAATTGATTAATTGATACATGGATGGATGAGGCAATGCATGGATGGACGAATGTAATGATGGATGGAGGGATGTGTTGCTAAATAAATAGATGGATAGAAAATTATATGAGAAATGAGGCGGACAGGCACACTGACTTACAAACAAAAATGATGGATGAACAGATGAATATACAAACTGACTGACTGACAGGCACGTAGGCAGAAACATTTTCAGATTGATGTGTGATAAATGGATGGATGATTGGATGAACAGATCGATAGCGATTCGGTCTGATGAATAGATATGAATAATACTGACAGACTGACAGATACACGAGTGAATGTATGAATGATGGATGAAAGAATGTATGAATGATGGATGAAGGGATGTATGAATGATGGATGAAGGAATGTATGAATGATGGATGAAGGAATGTATGAATGATGGATGACGGGATGAATGAATGATGGATGACGGGATGTATGAATGATGGATGAAGGAATGTATGAGTGATGGATGAAGGAATGTATGAATGATGGATGACGGGATGAATGAATGATGGATGACGGGATGTATGAATGATGGATGAAGGAATGTATGAGTGATGGATGAAGGAATGTATGAATGATGGATGAAGGAATGTATGAATGATGGAGGAAGGAATGTATAAATGATGGATGAAGGAATGTATGAGTGATGGATGAAGGAATGTATAAATGATGGATGAAGGAATGTATGAGTGATGGATGAAGGAATGTATGAATGATGGATGAAGGAATGTATGAATGATGGATGAAGGAATGTATGAATGATGGATGAAGGAATGTATGAATGGACGGATGGATCGATCTTTGTTGTTGGGAAATGCACACAATAAGTAGGGTCACGCCTTTGTTCTTATTCAACAAGATGTTCAGTGGCAGGTTCCAGTATCTTTCCACACATCCCTAGCGTGTTGGTGAAGGTGGGCCGAGTCCTCCAGGCCCTTATTCAATGCTTAACTTCAACTGTGTGTTGCTAACTACTAGGGCGATCACGTCGTTCGCCTATCTAGATAGCCAGACTGCCACGGAACAGTCAGTTTTCATGGATATCTTCATAGAAGTAAGCTGGAGGTCTTGGTCAGTATATTTTGCCTGACCTTGACTAACATTGTGCGATCAATATAATTTGTCTGACCCTGACTCACAATGTCCGATCGGTATATTGTGCCTGACCCTGACTAACACCTGGATAGCATTGTCCGATCAATATATTTTGACTTTCCAGACATCTCCGCAGTTGGATGGATGGGTTAATGGATATATAGAAAACAGACTGATCAAATAAATGGGTGTGGGGGTGGGTGAACAGATGGATGAATGGATGGATGAATGGACGGATGGAAAGATAGATAGACGTGAGAATACACGAATAGATGCATATGTGTTTGAATGAATACGGATAGTTGCATATGTGATTGAATGAATACATGGATAGATCGAATTTAGGCAGACGGACAAATACATGGTTTCATGGAAAAATTAAGGATAGACATGAACATAAGGTAAAACGGACGGATGGATGAATATATAATGGGATAGATAGCGATGGTGAGTCACTGTTTTTCTCTGGTGAGTTACACTGTTATAAAACACATTTGTAATCGTGCCTGTACACTTGTGTACATACTTACACTAAGGACAACAATAATAGTAGTTAATCAATCTGTAGTAAGAGACCATCATGGTGTAGCACATCGTTTGCAGAACATCGCTCCTATGACAGCCCATCAGAAAGAAACTCTATCTCTTACCAAATCTCCAGCCTGCTTCAGAGTCATCACGCCCGAGTATTCCTTGACATCTTGGGGCCATTGCCTTCTTGGTCTGCCTCTGCCTCTCTTGTCCGGTACCATACCTTCCATTGCCTTCTTGGTCTGCCTCTGCCTCTCTTGTCCGGTACCATACCTTCCATTGCCTTCTTGGTCGGCCTCTGCCTCTCTTGTCATGACATCTTGGGACCATCTCCTTCTTGGTCTGCCTCTGCCTCTCTTGCCCGGCACCATATCTTCCCTTTCTGTTCTCTATAGACCGTTGTGTCTTTTTATGTATTTCCAACGTATTTCAATTTGATGGTCAAGACACAAATTTATGAATTAATTCTCCTCTATACTAAAGTCTTGTAGAACATCTGTATTATTTATTTCGGTCAATGGTATTCTGATGACCTCTGTTTAACATTTTGACTCGAATGATTCGATTTTCTTCCTTCAATTAGTTAGAGTGCTGTAAGAAATCAACAATAATTAAATAGCCAATACATCGGTAATTATGAAATTTAAGAGACCTTTTGAAAACTGACTAGGAAGTGATAAAACATCCTAACAAGTCTACACAACCGCTAAAACAAGTCTGCACAACCGCTAAAACAATATTAATAAACACGTTTCATAGTCGTTAGTAAATTATAATTAAAAAACATGAAGAAAAAATTCTACTCAAGGATTGAAAAAGAAAGACAGAAAGACAATAAGAAAGGAAGAAGTAGAATTAAGCGAATGCAAACTAAGGTAGATAGAAGAAGCGAACAAAAACAGAGAGCAGAAGAAAGAAAGAAAGAAAGAAAGAAAGAAGGAAAGAAAGAAAGAAAGAAAGAAAGAAAGAAAGAAAGAAAGAAAGAAAGAAAGAAAGAAAGAAAGAAAGAAAGAAAGAAAGAAAGAAAGAAAAAAAGACTGGTACAAAAGAGGAAAACGTAAAAAAAAAACAGAAAGAAAGACAGAAAGAGCAAGAGATAATGAAAGATAGCTCGAAGTTAAAGATCGCATGAAAGGACTCACTAAAATAAGTACTGGAATACTTAAAACAGACAAACGGTGCTCATGGGAAATAATCCTGAGGATCTCATTAAAATTGACACGACCAACCTTACGACAAATGACTGTCAATTTGTTCGGCCCGGTAGATCACAGAGTCTTTTGTTGGCTGATGTTAGTGCAGTATGAACAATTGTACCAAGGATAAGACCTCACTACAGATTCATATAGCTCTGCACTAATGTTATCAGAACATTGGCACGAGGCAGTGGGTTTAAATTTCTGTAAGTCTCCCTCCCGTGTCATCATCATCAGTTCAGCTCAGTTAACGTGCCATCTCCGCATAAAAGGTCGGCTACAATGGCTCTCCAGTGTTCACTGTCTCTTGCCGTAAGGATGGAATCTAACAGGCTTTTACCCAGTACATCTTATAATGTTATTCACCCACTGATACCGTTGCCTGCCTATTGGACGACTGCCTTTAGTATCCCCTGTCCTCCAGTAAAGTCTTCAATTGGCCAAAATAATGTAACTGTCTAACTTTGATTTCGACCATTAATTCTTTTTTCACCCACAACTTTTTCAATATCTCCACATTTGTTATCTTCTATTTCCAAGAAATGCGACCTAATCTTCTATTTATCCACATTTCGAATTTAAAAAATGGGTATCCTCGCGTCTGGGAAGAATATGCGGCACAGGTGATGTTGACCACATCACTCTTAGTGTGTCGTCGGTGAAGAAAATATAAATATATATATATATATATATATATATATATATATATATATATATATATATATATATATATACATGGTTGGTTTTTGATCCAGCGGCCTCCTATGGGCTCCTTTGGTCCAGTGCCATATAGTGGTATCTGCAAGTGTTTGTAAGCTTGTGTTTAGTTCCGTTCAAAGTGTTTCATTTCTCTGACCTCGGAGGAAAAAGGTCTTTCCTAACACCGGCAAGCGCCGTACATTCAAAAAGACGATGTTCAACTGTTTCAAAAGGATGTGTGCATAGTCGGCAGTCTGTTCTTATACGATTCTGTTCAAGTAACTATTAAGTTATATATATATATATATATATATATATATATATATATATATATATATATATATATATATATATATATATATATATATATATATAAATTAACAAGTTTAAAGAATGTCGCAAGACGTATTAACGTGATTTATATCGATTTTAAATAATAAATTCAATAAAAAAACAATGTGTATATACTTCGTACACTTTAATGCCCCCGTGTGCGTATGCAGGAAATACCCACGATATACACAAATGGTTCACGCACTATCCATCTTGTGCGTGCATCACCCTCGTAAGACGCACGCTGTACAGATATGATGATAGCCACTTAATACCCATGATGTCCATGTATGGTCCACTTAAAACCTTGATGCCCATACATGGTCCACTAAATACCCATGATGTCCATACATGGTCCACTAAATACCCATGATGCCCATACATGGTCCACTTAAAACCTTGATGCCCATACATGGTCCACTAAATACCCATGATGTCCATACATGGTCCACTTAAAACCTTGATGCCCATACATGGTCCACTAAATACCCATGATGCCCATACATGGTCCACTTAAAACCTTGATGCCCATACATGGTCCACTAAATACCCATGATGCCCATACATGGTCCACTTAAAACCTTGATGCCCATACATGGTCCACTAAATACCCATGATGTCCATACATGGTCCACTAAATACCCATGATGCCCATACATGGTCCACTTAAAACCTTGATGCCCATACATGGTCCACTAAATACTCATGATGCCCATACATGGTCCACTTAAAACCTTGATGCCCATACATGGTCCACTAAATACCCATGATGCCCATACATGGTCCACTTTAAACCTTGATGCCCATACATGGTCCACTAAATACCCATGATGTCCATACATGGTTCACTAAATACCCATGATGCCCATACATGGTCCACTTAAAACCTTGATGCCCATACATGGTCCACTAAATACCCATGATGCCCATACATGGTCCACCAAATACCCATGACGTCCATATATGGTCCACTTAATACCCATGACGTCCATATATGGTCCACTTAGTATGCGTTGTACATAAATTGTTCACGAAACGCCTACGCTGTACACGTATAGGTCCACTTAGTACGCATACTATTCACATATTGCCCATTTAATATACTTCAAGTACACATTACATCCTCGCTGCGTATATACGGACCAATTAATATCAAATGCGGTAATTCTTTAACCTATATAACACACATAATTTACAAATGGGACACATTTTACATATGCATTCTCTATTGAGTTTGCAGCCTCCATTCTGAGAATTATCATTTCCCCAGCTGTTCGTCTCATCTTTCCTCATTGTGTCCATCTTGTTTCGCACAGTCCTAGCAGTCACTACCAGGTTGTTACTAATCATCTCTTCAGCTATATGTGCTGTTCTTCCTGACTAGTACATTTTCGAAACAATCCATGTCCCTATATTTCCTTTCCTCTTGTGATTCAGACGGGCAGCCGTCAACGAGTCTCCGTGTGGCAAAGACCACAGTCTCGTCCATGAAGCGTTCCTTAGAAAGTCTGTTTTGAAGGCAACCTGGCTGAAGAGATGTGAATCGATGTGATCTCCGTAGTAGTCAGCACCATGCAGATGACGCGGAGCCAAACATAGCATAACCGCCTGAGGACTGCGACCCACCTTCATTAGCATGATCAGGATGTGAGGAATGCTACCACTTAATGTCCTTTTCAGAGCGCACAAAAGAGTAAACTTACTCATTGTGGGCATTAAACAACAACAACAACTCCACTGCGTCATTTTTTTTGTTTCTGTAAGCACTTCCTCTCCCAAGACCGTTGGCTTTTGATCCGTGGTCAAGGTTTTCCTAACCAACTTGTTTCTTTTTCTTCATCGTACGCTGTTTACAGCGATATTTACGTTGCACTGTTTTATTTTGTTAAGCCTGTGGGCTCAGTCCATCCGTTTTCAACAGGCGTTTCTGTAGGGTTGCCCTCCTTAGCCTTTGGCTGTCCCCAGCCCAACTGCAAGGCAGCAGTTATTTTTGGTCAGAGTTGTCTCTCTTAGGAAGTTATCTTGCAAGACTATCGAGTCTTCCCTACTCGTGTCTATAGGGTTTGGCAATGCAATGATGGACTATGTACTAGTTTGTACTATCCCGGAAGAGAGGCAGTCCAGTGTGACTTTGTCCCAGGATCGTCACGTCCTGCCAGAAACGTAGCATATGCATGTGAGTGAGGTATCTCTTTGCTCCCTTTATTTTCTCGGCTCATCTGCAATGATGGTACGCCTAGCATTCCCCGCCACCCGGGAGGTTGTCACAATAGGGCAGAGGTGCAATGTCCGCTGGACTGCATCTCTTCTGCGTCCATTGGGATGACTGATAGCAGACAGAGGCAAAGAGCGAGGAAGGAGTGCATTTTACCAGGTGCATTTCTGCGGCTCGACCGGGCCGGGCTGAGACGCAAGCCCCATCCATGTCGTAGCCTCGCATCACAGCGGTGCTGAGATTTAGGGCGGGATTCTGGCTTAGAGGCGTTCGGCCGTAGTCCCTCAGATGGCAGCTTATCAGCCAAGCACGTGGACCAAATGTCAGCGACCTGTGATTCCTCTCGAAATAGTGCATTTGACCAGGGGACAAGCCTGGCCATTGCACGGAGATGTTGTTCGCCTGGTGTGCGGACATATCTCATGGTCAAGGGTTGAGTCTCAGCAGTTCGCAGTGAGGTAGCTGATCTACTGCTTAGGGCATCCCGACCAAGAACTAAGTCTTCTGCAAATGGTTTCATACCTCATCACCGTATGGGGTGAATATCGACCAACTTGTTTGTTTCCATAGCTTTTGGTGGTCGGTCCTAACCTGTTATATGCCCGTATTTGGTTTATCTTCTCCCCAATGACCTATTCACAACATTTGGAAATTCAGTCAAATCAAGATGCATATCAAAGTTATAATATTCAACGACAGTGTCAAGTCGGTGCTGTTGTATGAAGCGGATACAATTTGGAGCGAACAAGGACATACATGAAACATTCCAGTCCTACGTTAACAGATGTCTATGAACGGTCGTGGGGTTATGGTGGCAGGGGGGGGGGCCGGCTTGGTGGGGGAAGGGTGAGGGAATATCAAGGGCAGCCACTGGAGCAAACAAATTTATCGAGGAAGATGGGGTCTGGTAAGGACATGCGCAATGGAAGGCACCGTCAAACATGACCGGACGATGTCTTGTGTGAATCCTCGGGGGAAGAGAGATAGTGCGGCAAATCCAAACATACGTGGATAGGAGAGTGTGAGAGGGAGCTAAGAATGAATGATTAGACCTGGAGAGAGTAAGAATAAGAGGCCCAGGGACGTGCAAGCTGACGTGACAAGTTATATGGCCCACGTACCGAGAGGAGCGACGGGCTTGATTGAATTATTGATTGATTGCTTGATTGTTTGATGCCGATAATTTAAATGGCGGGGATTTTCTTTACATCGTGTCCATTGTTAATATTGTCACTTTGTGCGATGCAATCAACCCTGTTGTCAAATCTCTATATGGTAGAAGACTGTCTAACTCATGTAATTGAGCGTCTTACAAATCATACAGGCCAAGGCACATGTGAAGTGTGAAGTGACCGTATGAACAACTTTATGATAGCAGGTTCATTCAAGGCACACGAAACGATTACAAAATAAACGGTGTCTCAATGACACATATTTGTCCGGGTGATGACGTAAATTCTGATCACAATCCTGAGATGATCAAAATTTCCATCAGATTTAAATGTAGAGGAAGAAGCTATACAAGAAGTCCAAAACAGAGAGACCAGCATTAAAGCAGCCAGGCATTTAAAACACATATCTCGTGAGAGTAAAAATAGAAACTGATTACCTACTGTTAGAATTCATTGATCAGCAACAAAAGGGAAATCCTGAAGAGAAAGCAAACACTGAATTGGATGGATGTAATCAAGTTTACAAGCAACAAATATGATTCTACCTATAAAATAGCATTGCCGACAGACAATGTTTTAAGCACATTTTAATAAAGAAAAAGATGAAAAACGCTAAAGAATATAGGCACTTGATAAAACGATATATACTTTGTAGCGACATACTAAAAAACGGTGGACAGAACCAAATTGCAAAATATATAACATAAAGTCAGTACTCTGTCAACTGTGCCAGCCGTCCAAACCCAGAAGAGTCATAGTACAGTTGGATCCACCTCACTGTAACATTTAAAGCAATATTTACTTTTACTTGTAGAAACATTTTACTCAATTTTTCTGTTTTTTAATCATTTTCACTTTTACCTTTCAGATGTCATCAAATATGAAAGTGAAATATCTTGTAGGCTACCTCAATTCTGGTTTAGCAGAAACAAAAAAAATGTGCACATGAATCCACATAATTTCTACTGTTTGACAGGACTGACTGAGTCTTTGAAGCCAATTATCGGGTATATTTATCTTTGGTGGTGGGTTTCACGCCCTCTGATACTATCTGACCACAGCGTGCTGTAGATTCTCTGATCCTGCCCCACCTAATTTATAGTTGTGTCAATTAGTTTGGCATTGGGATAATTTTTTTCCGGACTGGTGCGGTGTGTTCGGCTACGCAAAACACGGGACAAGTATCGATGTTTAGAGAACTGATGGCTGTGTCCCACATAGTGTGCTAGTCAGTTTACAGATTATATTATTTCTTGCGTGTATCTTACGGTTTGTTTCCTGACATCGATTCAATATAGCCCATAATTGGCATCGCAGAAGTGTCGCGGCAGAATTTAAATAAAAAGAACAGGGGCACGACCCAAGACACCCACTAATTGGACATCAGGTACAGAGCACAAGACTTCATTCAGACATCAAATCAGCAAAGCCGATACAGACAAGCTCTGAAGATCGCCGTATCGAGAGATGGCACGAATTGATGCGGGTCACAAGATCCAACTTCGGTAGGAACCTGCCTCCGGACATTAACTACCATACACAACATGGCAGTTACTAAACACACTGCTAACTGGTGCATTACGCTCCAAGAAGAACATGACGAGATAAGGAGGCGCAGATGATGGGACATGACGAGATTAGGAGGCACATATGATGGGATATGACGAGATAAGGAGGCACATATGATGGCACATGACGAGATAAGGAGGCACATATGATGGCACATGACGAGATAAGGAGGCACATATTATGGCACATGACGAGATAAGGAGGCACAGATGATAGCACATGACGAGAAATGGAGGTACAGATGATGGCATATGACGAGGTAAGGAGGCACAGATGATAGCACATGACGAGATGAGGAGGCACAGATGATGGCACATGTGGCTGTTTCGAAATACAGGATCGAGACTACCGGATGATCTGTTCCCAACCTCTAGGAAATATGTTAGTTAGTTAGTTAGTTAGTTAGTTAGTTAGTTAGTGAGTTAGTTAGTCTATATATCAGCCTCACTACACATCGAGCAAGTCCACATGTGCTCAGTTCTCTTCTTCAGTATATCCCCCAGCGTATGCCAGCTCACGACACCAGTTCTGTGTTGGTTCACTAGTCTCCTTTGGCTTCCAGTGTAGCGTTCTTGTCTGGCTCTCTCTCTCTCTCTCTCTCTCTGGTGATCTGACTTTCTTGCAGTGTAGTTAAAGTTCCGGTCTCAGCGTCATTGCTTGAATCATTTAACCGTCCCGCCTACCTAAGCGCATCCAGAATATGAGTCCGGTTCATTGCTCGTCCCCTTCCTACAGTAGCACTACCTACAAGCATGTCAGCTGGTTCGTTCCCCTTTACACCCGCGTGACCTGGCACGAACATGAACCATAGTCTTGTCAGTCTTGTTCTTGTCAGAGACTCAAGCCACTATCTTCGACCCCAACCCAACTCAATCTTCATGAACAATGTCCAAAGAGTCGCTAAGAAAGCAAGCTTTGGCAAAGGCATGTATCTTCAGCCGAACCATTGCCTTAGTCAATGTAAAGATCTCCATGGTCAAATTACGTGTCTCTATTGCAATCATGCCGCTGTCCTCCTTCCCCGTTTTTCCTCCGACCTGAGCAGTGAAATCCCATGAACTCTGCGTATGCTGCACAACAGACCCGTCCGTGTAAATGAGCACATCGCTGTCAGAAGCAAACTCAGAAATAAAGGACTGATCTTCGGCTTCCATCACCTCTGGATTTGTATATCTAGTCTTTATCCAGTGTGACGCAGACTGAAAAGGACGTGCCACATCCTGCTGTCACTCATACCCATTCGTCACCCGGTTCTATACCATCACGCGAACACACAACTTGCATAATGTCCCCGACCTGACCTACCCAGGATTTTCCTCTTTTAAGTCTGCTGCCTTTTTTGCTTCCAATATCCCCGTGTTGTGGGTGTTGTGGGTGTTGTTGGTGTTGTGGATGTTGTAGGTGTTGTGTGTGTTGTGTGTGTAGTAGGTGTTGTGGGTGTTGTGTGTAGTGGGTGTTGTGGGTGTTGTGTGGATTGTGGGTGTTGTGTGTGTGTAGTGGGTGTTGTGTGTGTGTAGTGGGTGGTGTGGGTGTTGTGTGTGTGTAGTGGGTGTTGTGTGTGTGTAGTGGGTGTTGTGTGTGTAGTGGGTGTTGTGGGTGTTGTGTGTGTTGTGGGTGTTGTGGGTTTTGTGGATGTTGTGGGTGTTGTGTGTGTTGTGTGTGTGTAGTAGGTGTTGTGGGTGTTGTGTGTGTGTAGTGGGTGTTGTGGGTGTTGTGTGCGTGTTGTGGGTGCTGTGTGTGTTGTGTGTGTGTAGTGGGTGTTGTGTGTGTTGTGTGTGTGTAGTGGGTGTTGTGTGTGTTGTGTGTGTGTAGTGGGTGTTGTGTGTGTTGTGTGTGTGTAGTGGGTGTTGTGGGTGTTGTGTGTGTTGTGTGGGTGTAGTGGGTGTAGTGGGTGTTGTGGGTGTTGTGTGTGTTGTGTGTGTGTAGTGGGTGTTGTGGGTGTTGTGTGTGTTGTGTGGGTGTAGTGGGTGTAGTGGGTGTTGTATGTGTTGTTTGTGTGTAGTGGGTGTTGTGTGGATTGTGGGTGTTGTGTGTGTTGTGTATGTGTAGTGGGTGTTGTGGGTGCTGTGTGTGTGTAGTGGGTGTAGTGGGTGTTGTGTGTGTGTAGTGGGTGTTGTGGGTGTTGTGTGTGTGTAGTGGGTGTTGTGGGTGTTGTGTGTGTTGTGTGTGTGTAGTGGGTGTAGTGGGTGTTGTGTGTGTGTAGTGGGTGTTGTGGGTGTTGTCGGTGTTGTGTGTGTTGTCGGTGTTGGGGGTGTTGTGGGTGTTGTGGGTGTTGTGTGTAGTGGGTGTTGTGTGTGTTGTGGGTGGTGTGTGTGTGTAGTGGGTGTTGTGAGTGTTGTGAGTGTTGTGTGTGTTGTGTGTGTGTAGTGGGTGTTGTGGGTGTTTTGAGTGTTGTGTGTGTAGTGGGTGTTGTGGGTGTTGTGTGTGTTGTATGTGTGTGTAGTGGGTGTTGTGGGTGTTGTGTGTTTAGTGGGTGTTGTAGGTGTTGTGTGTGTAGTGGGTGTTGTGGGTGTTGTAGGTGGTGTGTGTGTGTAGTGGGTGCTGTGTGTGTTGTGGGTGTTGTGGGTGTTGTGTGTGTGTGTAGTGGGTGTAGTGGGGATAGTGGGTGTTGTATGTGTTGTGTGGGTTGTGGGTGTTGTGTGTGTTGTGTGTGTAGTGGGTGTTTTGGGTGTAGTGGGTGTTGTGGGTGTTGTGGGTGTGTAGTGGGTGGTGTGGGTGTTGTGTGTGTGTAGTGGGTGTTGTGGGTGTTGTGTGTGTGTAGTGGGTGTTGTGGGTATTGTGTGTGTGTGTAGTGGGTGTTGTGGGTGTTGTATGTGTGTGTGGTGGGTGTTGTGGGTGTTGTGGGTGTTGTGTAGATTGTGGGTGTTGTGTGTGTGTAGTGGGTGTTGTGTGTGTAGTGGGTGTTGTGGGTGGTGTGTGTGTGTAGTGGGTGTTGTGTGTGTGTAGTGGGTGTTGTGGGTGTTGTGTGTGTAGTGGGTGTTGTGGGTGTTGTGGGTGTTGTGTGGATTGTGTGTGTTGTGGGTGTTGTGGGTGTTGTGTGTGTATTGGATGGTGTGTGTGTATTGGATGGTGTGTGTGTTGTGGGTGTTGTGGGTGTTGTGTGTGTGTAGTGGGTGTTGTGGGTGTGTAGTGGGTGTTGTGGGTGTGTTGTGGGTGTAGTGTGTGTTGTGGGTGTTGTGTGTGTAGTGGGTGTTGTGGGTGTTGTGTGGATTGTGTGTGTTGTGGGTGTTGTGGGTGTTGTGTGTGTGTGTAGTGGGTGTTATGGGTGTTGTGTGTGTGTAGTGGGTGTTGTGTGTGTGTAGTGGGTGTTGTGGGTGTTGTGTGTGTAGTGGGTGTTGGGGGTGTTTTGTGGATTGTGTGTGTTGTGGGTGTTGTGGGTGTTGTGGGTGTTGTGTATGTGTAGTGGATGGTGTGTGTGTTGTGGGTGTTGTGTGTGTAGTGGGTGTTGTGGGTGTGTGGTGGGTGTTGTGGGTGTGTTGTGGGTGTAGTGGGTGTTGTGGGTGTTGTGGGTGTTGTGGGTGTTGTGTGGATTGTGTGTGTTATGGGTGTTGTGGGTGTTGTGGGTGTTGTGTGTGTAGTGGGTGTTGTGTGTGTTGTGTGTGTTGTGGGTGTTGTGTATGTGTAGTGGGTGTTGTGGGTGTTGTGGGTGTTGTGGGTGTTGTGTGTGTAGTGGGTGTTGTCGGTGTTGTGGGTGTTGTGTGGATTGTGTGTGTTGTGGGTGTTGTGGGTGTTGTGTGTGTAGTGGGTGTAGTGGGTGTTGTGGGTGTTGTGTGTCAGAGCTGACTCTAAGGTAGGCACATGCACGACAAATCCGTATCCTCTCCTCCATGGATGGACAATCAAGGAGATAACGCATTGCTATACACGACGTGTCTCTTGTGCAGCCAAATATGATCAGCATGGCCGCACTCTGTATCCGCTCCATTCTCTCCGTTTGCATGTGAATGATCTCTAGAGCATACTTGATCACCGAAAGAATCTACCCCTCATATAATAGAACGATGGCACTGCTCATAGTCTGCCAAGGCCATCCTCTTCATCGCAGCCAAACCGTTCCTAGCTTTCATAACCACACTGTCGACATGCCCGGTGAAGGCAAGACTCCGACCAAACCGTTCAGATCTTTCATAACCAAACTGTCGACATGCCCGGTGAAGGCAAGACTCCGACCAAACCGTTCCTAGCTTTCATAACCACATTGTCGACATGCCCGCTGAAGGCAAGACTCCGACCAAACCGTTCAGATCTTTCATAACCACACTGTCGACATGCCCGGTGAAGGCAAGACTCCGACCAAACCGTTCCTAGCTTTCATAACCACACTGTCGACATGCCCGGTGAATACAAGACTCTGACCAAACCGTTCCTAGCTTTCATAACCACACTGTCGACATGCCCGGTGAAGGCAAGACTCCGACCAAACCGTTCCTAGCTTTCATAACCACACTGTCGACATGCCCGGTGAAGGCAAGACTCCGACCAAACCATTCCTAGCTTTCATAACCACACTGTCGACATGCCCGGTGAAGGCAAGACTCCGACCAAACCGTTCCTAGTTTTCATAACCACACTGTCGACATGCCCGGTGAAGGCAAGACTCCGACCAAACCGTTCCTAGCTTTCATAACCACACTGTCGACATGCCCGGTGAAGGCAAGACTCCGACCAAACCGTTCAGATCTTTCATAACCACACTGTCGACATGCCCGGTGAAGGCAAGACTCCGACCAAACCGTTCCTAGCTTTCATAACCACACTGTCGACATGCCCGGTGAAGGCAAGACTCCGACCAAACCGTTCCTAGCTTTCATAACCACACTGTCGACATGCCCGGTGAAGGAAAGACTTTGACCAAACCGTTCTTAGCTTTCATAACCACACTGTCGACATGCCCGGTGAAGACAAGACTCCGACCAAACCGTTCCTAGCTTTCATTACCACACTGTCGATATGCCCGGTGAAGGCAAGACTCCTATCAAACTGAACTCCTAGCTTTCACAACCACACTGTCGACATGCCCGGTGAAGACAAGACTCCGATCAAACCGAACTCCTAGGTCATTCATTTAGATGGAAGGAAACATGTAATAGGAACAACATGCTGGAGGCAAACGGCAGGGCAATATGTGTCGCTGAAAGCTGGACACGTGCTGTATGACGTGGTGTTTGGACACAGAAAATAAGTAAGTCTTTCAAATTAAACAAATATTTTTTAACAGATTCAGATTTTGGGTATACTCTAAATGGTTCCTCGATCCCTGCAAATGATTAATCCAATGTAAATAACATCGTGAATCTGTGTAACGACATATACATCTACAATACATGATCTATAAAACAGTCTGATCTACCTACCTTTACGATACTGAACACAATTATACAAGAGGTAATTAGAAGCAGAGCTGGCAATGCAGTTTCGGTTGATCATATTCGATTTCGACAAAACAGAGACACAAAAGAAAATGTAGAACAGATAAATGTGGAGGCATTGCAAAGTCTTTGCCACTCAACTAGAATTATAACATTAAAAATTAATGTTTTGTCAAATGTAAGTCGTTGGAACAAATTATATAAATCAGCTTGCTAGATGTGAACGTGTTTAGATTATGCCGTGATATGTTAACTTTATATTATCTGACATACCGAAACCCCTCTTACTATGGTCCATCTTTCAATTCATAAACAAGGTCCGAAGCAATTTTCTACTAAACTGCATGTCAGATCCAAATGTTTTTTCGCATGCAACCTTAGAATATCCATGAAATAAGTAAATATAGTTTTCTCTAGAAATTTGATGTATTTTGAAAAAATGTATTCATTAGGCTATATAAAACAACCTCACTGAATTGAAAATAATTTTAACATGTATACTGTACTCAGTTGCGCTGTTTTAATAATATATGTTTTACATTAAAATACATTGAGTTAAAAACAAATTCCTAATTTTTCTGTGCCACAATTAGACATTTTATCGAATGCGCAAAACAACCAAGGTCATGCATGCGAAACTGTCGTTCAGTTATAGGTGTATCCCAATATCTTAGCTTGTGGGGTCGTTATTGTGACAGATAGTTGCTTTTTCAAGAGTTACATTGAAACAATTTTAAAACACGTTTCACGTGTACATTTATAACAATACAAAAGGTTACCGTTTTATTACAAAACTTTTTCCGCAGGGAATCTAAGATTTGGTAATTTAAATTACTATATTCATGACCAAAAGAAACGAACGCAAATGGCGCTTTGGTCTGGATAGAACATCCTGTAACCGTTGGATCGGACAGGACTCAGAGTACACTCATATCAAGCAAAGTAGGAAAAGGACATTTTATTATTTAGACAGAGATGTCATAAAACGGAAGATATTGAAACTGTTGACGAACAATTAACGTGTTACTCTCCGGAAACTAAAATTAACATTGAAATCCGACTGCAGTTTTGCAGTTTTCAAAAGTACTCTGGAAAATTGTAAGAGCCACCGGCTTTACTTTCATGAAAACTTCAGTCCGCAGGAATATTATATGTGAAAAGCCACATAATTGCTACCTGAATCAAATATATAAGACAGATACTTGAACGGAGTATACTTGGATGAATCCTGGGTCAATGCTCACCACACCTATGGCAAAGAATGGCAATCAGTTGACCTGGGTCAATGCTCACCACACCTATGGTAAAGAATGGCAATCAGTTGACGGTGATCACAAAAGTCAAATTCCAAGCAGCAAAGGGCAGCGCATTATACTAACGTGTGCCGGAAGCAGTGAAAATGTACGTTTCCATGACGCTGAAATTATTTTCCAAACATAAATTAATGACGGTAGAGATTGCCACACTGAATTCAATGGACACATTATCTGGCACTAGCTGACTAATGAATTGCTTCCAATTCTGGTTAGACCATCATGCCTAGTAATGCATAATGCCTTCTATCACAATGCAGTATCGTAGACTAAGTATCAACTGCATCAAATATAAAAGCTCAAATTAGAACGTGGCTAGATAAGGAAAAACGTAATTTCGACAACACGTATTTGATGCCAGAGTTGTTGAAGCTTGTGAGGAAGACAAATAAGACAGAGGAGTATCATATTGACGAGATCATTGAGGAGTACGGTCACACTCCTCTGTGACTACCTGTATATCATGCGCATCTAAACCATATATAGGTTGTGTGGGCTAAAGTCAAAGGACATGTTGCCGAACAGAACATTTAGAATGTGTGGTGTTGAACTGCTGACACGTGCGTACCTTTCCAAAATAGACATTCAGTTCTGGAAGAAGTGTGTTGAACATGTGCTCGGGGATGAAGTGTGTTGAGCATGTGCTCCGGGAAGAACGGTAATGGGAACGAAATGGATTACAATTTATCCAACCAGTAACAATTATCAGTCTCTTTGAATCGACAGATTCTGATGATTAATATCATTTTTGTAGACATAGTGATTAAGAAACTTGGATGAATTAGTACATGTTTATCAAAATTGTAGGTGTTCATAGAATGGCAACAAATACATTACAATTTTCAAATGCGTTATACAGCATTAACAAATTTAACAAATTAACTGCCCAGTTGCTTCAACCTTGGGGGTCTAAGGGTAACTGTTGCATATTGGTGTTATTTTGACGATTGTACATAAAGGGCAACACAAACAATCAATTGATCTATCAAGACATTAAGGAGATACTTCCATGAACAAAATGTGACGAGAAATTAAGCTACGTACAGTATAATCTTAAATTTAATTCCATTTCTTTCCAATGGTTCTAAAAGATTAAACGAATTCGTCGATATGCAAATGTCTTAACATCTATGGACTAAATAATATCAATGTTTTAGCGTCATGGATATTCAAAGGCTGCATTCAAAAAATGCTGTGCATCTGATATGTAGTGTAGTAGAAAATTAGTTTGGACCTTGTTCATGACTATAAACGTGTAATACACTAACTGGTCTTATTCTCTACTGCTTGTTAAGAGTTTCCATTGTCCACCAGGGTGTAGGCTTGGATGGGAGGCTGCGGCGGAGGTTGTGGTAAAGAGAGTCATTCAGACGATATTGATACCATGAATTAAGTGTGAGTAGACGCAGGGCACAATATACAAGTTCAGATTAATGAGTTCAGATGGCCAGTTTACCTTCCTCGTCCGCCTCTCATCCTAACAAAATAAGCCAGTTAACAATTTACAGCTCGATCGACTAGTCCATGTCGATAACGGAAACTGAACCTCGTATCTCATTCCTGCTAAGGCGACCACTCTACCCACTTCACTACTGAGATTCTCATGTTTGAAGTATCTACTCGTATTAAGAATATGCACACACTCGACATTGCAAATCATGAAGAAGTAGCCGGAAATAGACAAACAACGGATTGTGAAATACTGTCTCTGATAGAGGCCAATTAAATAGACACGTCAGACATAAAAATGAGTGCAATGATCAATTTATTTAGTAAAGATAGCAATACTACAACAAAGTTCAGCGTTGCAGATAATGACGCGCTCTGGAAACAAAACAATGATCAAAAGAAAAAAGTGATATTCGGTATCGAACTGCTCTTTAAGTGCAAGCCAAACCAAAATAAAGAAAGAAAAATGTAATTTGATTCTTACTACGAGTCCTGCCTTCCTTGAATTGTTTTTTATTGTTGCTAAATGTCTTCTAAAAATACCTAGTGCAATTGCTTCATACAATTATTTCCGTTCCATGTTTATGAATATATTTATATATATACATAGAGAGTGTCCCAAAATAATAATGTTTAAACTTTTTCAGCATTTATACCTGAAACATAAATAACAGGAAGCATGAACGTTTTGTAAGTTGATCAGCAAGCGGTGATACGGTATCTAACAGCTGAAGGATGTTGAAGGATGTCGACCAGTTGACATTCATCGCAGTATGCAGGCAGTGCATGGTGACAAAAGTGTGTCGAACAATAGGGAAGAACTGGACAACGATGTTCAAAGATGGACGAGAGTTAACGCAACAATATGCGCTTGACCAGATCTCGAAAGATCTTTTGTTAACTCACGTCCTTCTTCATTTGAACACTCCTCGTATACATATATGTATATATGCCTTTCACGCGTACGCATGGGAGATCGAGCAAATATTAGTACCTATAAGTGGCTATTCAATCTGTTCTGCCTCGATCTTGTTCGGAACAGGATCACTTGCTCTGCATGATCACCTGCTCTGCAGACATATTTTGGTTGGTCGACTTTCCAGATGGCTGTTTTCATTGTTTGTTGTGTTCTCCCTTCATTTGCTTCAATATCCGCTTTTTTGTTTCCTGGTGTGCCACAGTGTGATTTTACCCGTTTCCTGGCTTTCAGCGCACATAAGGGCTATTTACGATCCGGTTGTTTTTGTTTTGTCATTCTTGAGTGCGTGCTGAACTGACATTACTTGTGAAGGGAATACATCATGCTAGCATTGGCTTATTACTCCTTGTTCTGTAATGAGGACTGCAAGTCAAGTTTGTTTTTAAAAGGTTTGTATTTAAACTTTTAAACGTCTCCAAGCTTGAATTCGCTTTATCAGTCATGAGCGCACACACTTACTCTAGGTTGCATTATGACATGTGATGATGTTGATTGTTCTCATCGATGAGGATGGACGAATAATAATAATTATTATTATTCAAATTAGTGATGCTCTTTCTTTGAACTCATTGGAATTCCTGGAATTATGGTATACAGAGATGCAGGTGTATGCCTAGTGCCAGGTAGTCGATGGTTATCCGTAATACGATCTATTCAAGGTTTTCTTTCCTGTGGTTTATTAGACCTAAGTGAAAAGAGAGGTATTTCATTATTGCTCTACATGTGTGCCTTGTTATGAGCTAACAGCATGCCTGTTTCGATGTTTAATTGTCAATTGATTCTTTAGTTGCACAGGCCCTCCGAGTTTATCGTCTGTCTCCAACATGACTACGCTTAAAATGTGTTAGTTCCTAATGCTCGCCTCTTAATGGCTCCGTTCTTTCATTGAGAAACGATTCCATCTCTTCCACTACAGCAGCCCCGTAACCCTTGCAGACCGTTCGTTGAAACCAAAAACTAACAGCTTCAGAAATCAGGGACAATGCAATACTATATACCGCCTTAATTAACAGGTACAAATTAAAAGAGTGATACGTATGTGAAAACAACATACCGTATTTTCCCCAAGTTTTCAATTATAACAACGAACTTGTATGTGGGGGCTAAAGTACTATCGATTAGCTATTCTTACATTCCTTGAGCAAAGTTTAATAATTATTAATAAAGAACACAGAATTAACAAAGAAAACAAAACCACTATTCACATTTCAGAACGGATATCCTGAAAGAAGCTAAAACAATTATATATATATATATATTTATATATATATATATATATATATATATATATATATATATATATATATATATATATATAAATGAATATATTATAAATAGCACATTGTAATCTATTAGCATGTTAAGAACTGAATCTTTCGCTGTTTACCCAGATTAGGAATATGCCAAACCTTGAGGAGAAATCAACAGTAGGCGTGCAATAATAACCAGTTTCCAATCAAATTAGACGAACTTGAGTCACGAGTACCCTTATTTGTAATACATATTCTACTTGTTTCTAGTTTTTTATTTCCTTTATGTTCATTGTATCGTTCGCTTCTCCTTTATTGTGTCCGTTTTCTTTAATTATATGGCTTATTTGTGTTTCTTTAACCAATAACATTATTGTTCTTTTCGACGTCATTTGTAATTCATGCTATTGATAGGATTACCAACAATGTTTTTTTTGTTAGCCTTATTGTTTTTCTCTTTGTCGTCTTATTCTTCTTCTACTATTACTACTAATACTAATACTATTACTACTAGGACTTAACTACTACTACTGCGACGTTGAGACCAACGTCTGGTCAGGCAAAACACACTGATCAGACAATGTTAGCCAGGGTCAGGCAAAACACACTGATCAGACAATGTTAGCCAGGGTCAGGCAAAACACACTGATCAGACAATGTTAGCCAGGGTCAGGCAAAACACACTGATCAGACAATGTTAGCCAGGGTCTGGCAAAACACACTGATCAGACAATGTTAGCCAGGATCAAGAGAAATATACTGGCCAAAACCCTCATCTGACCTCCTCATTGGTCGTCATGGAAACTGGCAGCAGTCTGTCAAACAAGGTGAGGTTCGACGTGATCCCTGTAGTAGTGATCGACACACAGATGAAGTCAAGCATAGCACAACAGCCTGGAGTAACCCGGTCCACCTTCATCAGCACGCTTGGCATGTGAGGAAAGCTACTGCAACCAACTACTTAACGTCCTTTTCAAGGCGCACAAGGGAGTAACCTACTCATTGTGAGCATTCGCAAACAACAACAACGACCTCAACAACTACAATTACTACCACTACTTCTACTACTAGTACTACTACTACTACTACTACTACAATTATTGCTACCGCTAGCACTACTTTTACTACTAATACTACTACTACTTCTGCTACGATACTACAACTGTTTCTAATAATAATAATATTAATAATAATACTATTGTTACGACATATACTGCTTACTCATCATTATCATGTTTCATGCCACATGGTACTGATAATTAACTCCATCTACAGCCAAATGAGGTTGCTGACCACATCATCCACTATGTGCCGCGGGTCACAAAATAATATGGACCTAACATATTTCATATCTCATATAACACGATATTTCTCATACAACGCAAGGCTTGACAGGATCTTTCCTTTTTTTTAAAACGTAAACTGTTATTTTAGATCAAATTGAGTAGAAGAAACTTGTTGTAAACAGACTCTGAAGACGCTTCTAAACAAGTATAAAGATGTTCAGTTGAATTCTTATTACAATGACATTTTCCAATAAACCAGTCCTGTCTATTTACGATTTTAATTTGCGTACATTTCTGAATGTAGGGAAATGACTGGTCAAGTCGATTGTAATGTAGTCTTCTGATCACAGGGACATGAGTTCAAAGTATATGTAAGACAAGGTGTTTTTTTCTATCGCAGGTAAAATATTCAGCTATCCTGCACTCTGCGTTACGACCGCAAGGGCAAGCAGTTTTTATTCTTCAGTTCATTAATATCCCCCCCCCCCCCCTTTCTCATTTAACTCAGAAACACAACAAGTAAGTTAATTGGGTTTCTGAGGAAGGTGTTCGCCTCGAGTGCCGGTAGTCGCAGATTCGAATCACAGTGAAGACCGGGATATTTGTTCACGTGGATCTTCTAGTAAAAATTCCCCTGATCTCTGGGTAGTGAGATCGGACTGCCGTGTCCAGTGTTGAGCACGTTGAAAATACCTTTGCAGTTAGAAATCGAAAAGAGTTGGCTTAACGGCCGCTGCCCGAACAAAATTCAAAAATTATATTTAAAAATCAATCCAAATTATGTGTATCTTTCCCCAGGCCTAGTAAGCCGCAGGAAGTTTTAAAATACCTACTACGTATTAGACATTAACATGCATGTTTGAATACCAGGACTCCAAGTATCCAAAGTATTCCAAGTATTGTAAGTAAAACGTTGGAAAAGAGTATTGAAGACTTCGAAATGTGGGTGTATATAAGATTGGGTCGCATTTCTTGGAAAGAGAAGAAAACAAATTTGGCGGTATTGGAAAAATTGGGGTGAAAAGAAACTTAATGACCTAAATCAGGGTTAGGCAGTTATGTTATTTGTGTTATATAACAAGACATCTCTATTTGTTGGAGACCATAATGGAAAGTAGGGTGGAATGCAGTCGTTCAAGAGGCAGACCGCGTTCAAAGTGGGTGGATACAATCAGGAGATGGACTGGAAAAGGCCTGTCAGACTGCACCATTACGGCAAGAGATACACTGGAGATCCATTGCAGCCGACCTTCGATGTGGAGATGGCACGTGAACTGAAACGGTCCGGATATTACCCTGAGAAGCGACTTTGAATTGTCATTACTGAACGTTGTGTATAAAGTCTGGAACCAGCAGAGGCTCTCTCTCTCTCTCTCTCTCTCTCTCTCTCTCTCTCTCTCTCTCTCACTCTCTTTCTCTGGAAACCAAGTTTATCCGCGCAATATCCTGCGTCATTTGATTCCTTCTGTATATACTTCAAAAACTGGCCGGACTTACAGGACAATCGGACAGGCTTGAGGCCCTTCACGTGCGAAATCAACGGTACACCCTGAAGTCAACTGATAGCAACTGGTCACCAGCATTGAATTCGAAGGACTTTTTTTGTAAATTCATAATCAGCGTCGGTCATGTTACCCGCCACTCTGAAGATGTCCTTGGCGTTCAGCATGTAGATCTAGCCATGACAATTGTGGGTGGGATCAGATCACACACCACGTGGAATCCACTGGGTTGCCCACGCAAAGTAAGCCTGAGGCATATCGCCTCTACTCTAATAACTGCCTTGAATACAGCCTGAGACTGCCATCAACTGGGGCCATTAATGGTCAGCGCCACGGACCCTGGCTGCCTGTCCATATTAATTGATGACTTGGAATCTCATTCTTAAACATGGTTGATTAGGTCGTATTAACGCACCGTCATTTTCATCTTCATCTTCATCTTCATCTTCATCCTTCAATCAATCAAAGTCCGTCGCTCCTCTCAGTGCATAGGCCATTGACAACATCCCATTAGCATACACGGTCCTGGGCTGCAGGTTCCGCCTTTCTCCAGGTATAATGATTTAATCTTATTTCTCTTCCCTTAAGAATTTCATGGAGGAGTTTTGTCTGGCTATGTTGGTAACTAAGAGAAGGCCTATCTAGCCCCATTTTCTTCTCTTAGTTCTCTTCAAACTGTCTCGGTCAACTCTGCCTCAATTAACTATTCCTCAGTCAATTCTGCTTCAGTCTCAGTCAACTCTGCCTCAGTCAACTATGTCTTAATCAACTCTGTCTCAATCAACTGTTTCTCAAATCTGCCTTAAATAGATCTGTATCAGTCAACTCTGCCTCAATCAACTCTGACCAAAAAACAATTTTGCCTCAGACAATTCTGCCTAAGTCAGCTCTGCCTAAGTCAACTATAATTCAGTCAACTCTGTCTCAGTCAACTCTGCCTCAGTAATTCTGATTTAGTCAACTCTGCTTCAATCAACTCTGCCTTAAACAATTATGCCTCAATGAACTCAGCCTCAGTCAACTCTGATCCAGTCAACTCTGCTTGTCAACTCTGCCTCAGTCAACTGTTCCTCAGTCAACTCTGATTTGGTCACCTCTGCTTCAATCAACTATGCCTTAAATTATTCTGCATCAGTCAACTTGGCTTCAGTCAACTCTGATCCAGTCAACTCTTCTTCAATCAAGTCTGCCTTAAACAATTCTGCCTCAGTCAACTCTGTTTCAATCAACTCTGCTTTAAACAACTCTGCCTCATTCTACTCTGCCTCAGCCTCTCCTGGACATATCTGTATCACTTATTATTATAGCCTGGGCATCATTTACGCTTATTTTAAAATCCCTTGAATTCAAGTCTTCCAAGTGGATTTTATTCATTGTGCGATATCTTGAAGAGATACAGGTGTTCTCTCTCGGTAGCATATCATCGAATAGCAGCAGCAGTCCCGAAATGTGGATCGGACTAGCTGTTTCTGCTATGCCTCACCTCTGAAGTGTATGGAGCGATAACAAGAATTCCCTTAAAAACATAAATCCGCATCTTCGTCTGCGTACCATGTCAAACTTCGACTTGAATTTGTTCAAAGAAAGCAGCAAGTCATCCTGACGCTGTCGACACTGCCATGCAGCGTGTCTAGTGTTGGCACTGGTGATGGCCATTTGTGTTTTCTCTGGTCCTCGTTTATCGGGCGATTCTGCAGAAGATTTTCGTGGGTTATTTTTCCAGTACCACGAGTGCATTCGTCAGTAGCAAAAATGGGAATCTATCAGTCTTGTGTGGTTCCAATCCTTCTTTACGACTCGGGACGCTGAAAATGACTCAAACATGACATATGGGATCAAGATGCTGAGCAGCGCATGAGCTGCAGTGGTCAGCTACCCATAGCTGACTGCTAGCGTCAGGGTCAGCGAACCAAAGCTGCCATGACCCTTCTACACCTCCACGTGGTGATTCTGAATAACAGGCTGCAGTAGGGTTGACTGCCTAATGAAAAGGGATCGAAGAGGGAATGCTAACCCGGTACTCAAAAAATGTTTGCTGAAGTCGGATGTGTTGGATCAAAAGGTGCAAATATTGCAGTCAAGCTGTAAACTACGACACAACGCATGTCGTTCTCTGGACTACATTCTGCTACTTAAGCCCTTTCAGGGCTTGGTAGCGGGAGATTGAGAATGAACGACGCCAAGCCAGCCAAACATGACATATCAAGACTAGACGTCTTCCACATGCGCAATGAGCGGCGTATTCTGTTCATCCAATGGCATGACTACATCCGTAAAGTGGATGTATCTGCTAAAACAGGACTGCCTCAGATCTCGGAAATACTGCACCGCCGCCATGTTACTTGGTTCGATTAAATTATACGCCAGGCCAGAAAATTCCAGCCCATAAGATAGATCACAAGTCGTTCCTCAACGCCCAATGATTTCTCTCGAACGGCTGGAGGAGCTGAAGACGCTTTCTCCGCACAGCATGTCTCCAGCAGCCTCGCCCCCCCCCCCCCCCCCCGCTCTGTACAATACCTACTGCCGTGTCGCAGTTGTGGGCTATTAATACGGTCGATCGCTCACTTATTATTAATAACTTCTAATTATTGTTAATTTCCCGTGCGTGGACAAAAGATGGCTACTTGTTTACATACGAGAAACAAAGAAACACTGGTGCTAGAAGAAGTAGAACTCGTCTATGGAAATATCACTAGCCTTAGGCATAATCTTGTCTTTAGACAAAGTAAATTTACCTTTTAGAAACTTGCCACCAGGGAGAAGAAAAGAGATAAGAAGAGAATAAAAAAAGCTCGTGTGTTAGATAAGATCTTTTGTCAACGTTAATTTTTTCAGTCACTTTTGATCTAAGCCTACTGCTCTTTCTGTTATATTGTGTATCTCCTTAGGATTAACACAGGGCGAGACCAATTGCGAATGAGATAAATCAATTGCAGACACGATATATTTTTGGGAGGCAAGTCAATAAATTGTTCACAAATGACTTTAAAAAATCATGTTTGGGTAATGTGTTTACTAAATTGACTGGCAGGGAAGTCCCTCGTTGTTACTTCATTTTTAGAAACATAATTTTACCTAGCCAAGAAAAACATTACAACTAAAGTACACATGCAAAATAAATCGATTGAAGATTGCTAAAAGTATAAACATTTAGTCGAGATGACGAAATACGCCCTCACAAATCGCGTAGGTGTTTGTGTGTTTGTTACTTGAAGTACACGCAATTCAAATTCTAGTGAAGGAGAATAAAACTAATTATTGTTGTTTCGTTATACATTACATTACAAACTACTGCAGTGGTTCCAAAACTGTCTGCCGCTGCACCCTAGGGTCTCGTGGCTGGTTTGCGGGGGTGTCGCGAAAAAGTCCAATATTATCATCAACTGTTAAGTAGGATTATTTTCTTACTTGGGGTGCCTTGGGCAAATTATAGCGCACTAAGGGTATCATGGACCGAAGAAGTTTGGGGAGCACTAAACTAATGCACTAGTTAAAAACACAGTGATGGATAAATATAAGCATATTATGAGAACTTACAACGGCCGTTAAAACCTAATCGACCGATCTTTTAATAGTAGTCTGAGAAATGAATTTCAAAATAATCAAAAGAAAATACAAGAACATATTGTGGTGATTATGACTGTCAAAAAGGAACGACACAAGAGAAAGGCTGATACATTCATGTGAAGAGGACTTCTTATAATTATTATTTCTCTTCTGCGTTCGTTCTCAAATCTCCCGTTACCAAACTGAACAGGGCGTTGTAAGTAGCAGGGTGCAGTCAGGAGAACATAATTCGTTGTGTATGAAGAAGACAAAACAAACTCCGAGAAGAACATATAAAAAATTAACTTTCTGGTGAAGAACTTGTACATGACCTATCCGGGATCCGTCAATATTTGAGAGATTAACAGGTCGCACTAGTAGAGGCCTTCAACATCATTTCAGCTATCTAGGTCGCTTCTTACAACCGCCAACCTTTTTGACGGGTATAAGTTTCTTGGCAAGTGTGCAGAGCCGTAAGATACGTTGCCATTTACTTTCAGTACGTGGATGAGCGGGAAAAAAAACACAATGTCTGTCAAAATGGACACGAGTGGGATTGGGCCAGGGTGCGTAGGAATTGGGAAACGCACGATTCGGTCCCTAGGCCACGCATTGTTCTCAGATTATTGGGAAGTTGGTTAAAATATGAACAATATAATTCCATCCAAACGGACAAAGGCATGTCTAGTTAAATAAAAAAAAATTTTTTTTTTAAATACAACGTATCCATTCACTAAAAACCCATTATAATATAGCTTTGGTACTTGATAATGTGTAACAATTAATATGTAAAAATCGTACTGGTAGATTTGTAATCCCCTCCTTCAGAAGATTTCAGTGAAGATAAACATCTCTGATCTGTCTAATGACATTTCCAATAAAGGATTTGCTTTCTTTTCTTTCAAGTGAAACGCCTTTTCTTCTGCTTAACTACATCTCAGCGGCAGCTGTTCTCTTGTTCAACTGTTTGTTGTTTAGTGTTCAACTTTCTAACCCATAGAGTAAGGACGATTTCACATATTACTTGGTTAATGCTGCTTTTAATTTGTGATTTAACTTGTTTGGATGTCATTATATGGCTCATGGTGGTCATTATTTTTTTTGCTTTTACAAGCTTATTTTATTACTTTTGCACGCCTGTCTTTATTACTTTCCCAAGCCTTTTTTATTACTTTTACAAGCCTTTTTTATTACTTTGACAAGCCTTTATTATTACTGTTCCAAACCGTTATTATTACTTTTAGAAATCTTTATAATTACCTTAACATGGCTCTATTGTTACTTTTAGAAGGCTTTATTATTACCTTAACATGTCTCTATTGTTACTTTTAGAAGGCTTTATTATTAATTTACAAGCAAATACTATTACTTACAAGTCTTTACTTTTGCTCTTACACAACGTTATCATTACTCTTACAGTCTATATCATTACTCTTACACACCTTCATCATTACTCTTACAGTCTATATCATTACTCTTACACACCTTTATCATTACTCTTAAGTCTATATCATTACTCTTACACACCTTTATCATTACTCTTACAGTCTATATCATTACTCTTACACACCTTTAGCATTACTCTTACAGCCTTTATCATTACTCTTACACACCTTTGTCATTACTCTTACAGTCTATATCATTACTCTTACACACCTTTATCATTATTCTTACAGCCTTTATAAGATAAAGATAATGACTACCGACAAAACACAATATGTCAGCATAAATTTACAGTAGGTAGTGAGGAAATAGATCAGGTCACACATTTTGAATTGACAAATATGGCGACTGCTCGAAAGAAATCAGAAGAAGACTAGCCATGGCAATGCAGAGACTGAACAGCCTGAAGAAATTATGGCAGAACACCAACAAAATTATCAAAGAAAAAGTCTTGAGAGCCTGTGTTTTTCATGTGGCAGCTTCTGGCTGCGAATCATGGACGATTACCAAAACTTTCAGACAAAGAATCGAATCTGTCGAGTAAAAATGTTACAGAAAGATTCTCAGAATACCATGGACAGAGAAAAAGAACAAATGTAGATATTCGGCAAGAGTTGAGCATAGAGGAGAACTGGTTTATCAATTCCATTTTGGCTAGAAAATGCAAATACTTTGGTCACATCAAGAGACACAACGGTCTCGATAGAACAGTGATGCAAGGTATGGTGCCAGGCAAAAGACGAAGGGGTAGACCAAGAAGTCGATGGCAAATAGGTAACCAGGAATGCCTGGGTATGACTGTGGCGGAGGCTGGAGTTTTGGCAAGGGAACGAGTTTTTTTCAGACAGACTGTGATAGGAGCGACGTTCTATAAAGAACATGCTACATGATGATGATGACAGGTAAGGTGAGTGAGCAAGTCCTGGCAGCAGTGACAAAGGCAAATGCAATGTTAAGTAGAATAAAAAGAAATATTAAACATAGCAGCAAGAAAGTGATTGTTAAACTGTATAAAGCACCAGTTAGACCTAGACTGGAGTACTGTGTACAGGTGGGGAATCCTTATCGTTGAGAAGATATAAAAATGCTGGAAGAGAAAAAAAAAGGGACAAAGTTGATTGTAAGATTTCAGAATTATAGTTATGAGGAAAAACTCAGAAAACCGGTTCTACAATGTGTAGAAAATAAAATAATTCGAGGTGACTTAATACAAGTTTATAAGATAATCAAAATAAAGGATTAATTAGACTATAACAAGTTGTTTTTTTCAAAATAGAACCGCCTGGAAGAACAAGAGAGCATAGCTACAAATTAACTAAAGAGAGGTCCAGATTAGATATTAGGAAATATTTTTTTAGTCAGAGAGTGGTGAATGCCTGGAATGCGTTGCCAAAGGAAGCAATGGAGGCAAGGACAATTAATTTATTTAAGAATAGATTAGGCGCGGAAAACTTGTATAGCAAGAAAATATAAATTAAACTGGCTGTATACAGAATCTTTAAGAGTCTTCTAAACCAGTATAAAGACGTTAAGTTAAGGATATAATCACTATGCACAGATGTATTCCTCTTTGCATTTTGTTTCATATGCCCTTTTTGTGCCACCAAATGGACCGCATCCATGAAGTGAAACGTCAGTCGCAGGACCTCTATGGTTCCCCACAGTGTATCTTGTTTGTTTCTGTCCTCGGGCTAGTTCTTCTCACAGGAGCCTTGGGGTAGTGGACATGTTTTCATGATGTGTTTTGGAGACTGACTGACATGTGCATTATGCAGTCTGTGCTGCTTTTATTTTATAAACGTGTGCATTTAGTCTGCATGCATAGATGTAAAAAGTGAACCGTGATAAAGGATGGATATTGTCCCCTTGTTTGTTTAATATTTTGCACAGAACATATTTATCGACATATAGAGGAAAGGCCAGGATTTTGAACCAGTGAAGTCTCAATAAACAATTTCAGAAATACGGGGGACACAGTTCTGCTAGCAAAAAGCGAACAAGAATTACGGGTACAAGAAATGGATAAAAGTCTAAGAAATCCAAGAAATTATGATTCTGTGAATTCCATCTGATTGCATTATACTTGTCAAACAAGAGGATTACATACTGTTAGGAGATGACACAACGCTGGTTAAACATTGGAGATGTCAATGAATGTGTCTGCATGATTGATAAAATGACTGGTGAACATTTGCTGCAAGAATGCCCAACATACGAGATACAGAGAAGGCAGAGTTGTCCATCGCCCTTTCCATTCTGAGACAAACAATATGGAGATATCGATAACCTTATGCTGACTACGTCTTTCAAGTGGACGTCTAAAACCGTACAAAGACGACGACGAAGAGGATGAAGAAATAGAGGCAAAAGAAGTAGTAGTAGAAGAAGTAATAGAAGAAGACGAAAAAGAATAATAATAAAAAGAAGAAAAAGAAATACATAGATATATAAAAAATAAAACTAAGGTAATTAGCAACGCAGACTCGAAACACAAATAGTAACGAAGACGGTAGCACACAGGAACTTCAGATGAGTTTTATTTTCGTTAGTAATTGGGGAGAAAGACTAACATCTGGTCAGGCAAAATATACTGATCAGACATGTTAGTCAGGGTCAGGCAAAAATTAGTGGACAAGACCCTCATCGCGGCTTCATAGAAGTCCTCCCTGGAAACGGGCTGTTTTCATTGCAACATGGCTGATGAGGCGAGGGTTCGACGTGATCTCCGTAGTAGTGAGTGACACGCAGATAAAGACAAGCATTGGCACAACCGCCAAGAGGACTTCGGTATACCTTCATCAGCAACTGCAACCCGCCACGTGACGTCATTTTCAGGGCACACAAAAGAGTAACCTACTCTTTGTGGGCATTCGCAAACAACCTTAGAAAAGTCATAAGAAGGATGGAAGATGGGGTATGGACATCAAGCATAGAATATGTATGACCAAATATGTTTTCACCAACATGAGTCCTATATAGATATCTAAACCAGTCAATCACAATTTTAAAAAGAGAATGCTCAAGTGGTATATGTACTCATTAGTACTGTATGGCTTAGAAACGTGAACAAAGAATAAACACTTGTAAAAGAGAATTGATGCCTCTGAAATATGTAGTTACATAGAAGAAGGTGGGATCGAAATCTAACACAGATGTAATAAAGCAAATCAAATCATTTACATAATGTCTCCAATATTAATATGTAAGCATGTGACAATGGATTAAAAAAGAACGCTGTAAAAACTGGATATTTCTACCCACATTGTGATATCAGTGCCATTAATAAACTAAGATAAAAGACGCATTGTAATAACAGAGTTGAAATGCCTTCGCATAATGAGTAACAAGAATTGATAGAATCGGAAACGAAGATATTAGGAAACAAGTAGAAACAGCACCAGTGCTAGACCTCATAAAGAGACAAGAAACCAAATCGTGAGAAGTATAACAATAGATAGTATCTCTTAGAAAGCAACGGTAAACAGATACAAAGCCAAGGGCCGACTACGCAAAAGATGAAAGCAGAAGTAACAGAAGCAGTAAAGCTTCCCATTTACGAAACACACAGTAGGGCCAGGTCAAGAAACCTCTTCATAACCAGATGCTGAATGACACAAACTGGACAAAAAAGAGAAATGGAAGAGGTTCTTTAGTCTGTAATAGACCGAACCACCTCTATTGCGTGTGTCTATCTTAGCTGATCCATCTGTATATACGTGTATCCATGTGATAATTCAGTGATAATTGTCCTTTCTAAATGTGTCCGAGTTCCCTGCTTCTCGTTTCCCTCCAGGTCCCTACCATCTCAGGGGTATTTTAACTTTTTTGTGTACATGGCTTTTGCAATTGGCTTTGTTCTTGCAAGGTCTTTTTGTTTTTTATGTGAAGTGGTTTCTCTTTAATCTCTCTTTTCCCACGCGATTTATCCTGTCATACAATCGGTCATCTGGCATTCATTTGAACTTATTTTCCCGCTGGAGTGCTTTTTGTTCTCTGCGTGACTCAATTCTTTCGATTCCTAAGATGTTCTCAGTGTCATTTGTTGGTGTTCTATTAGCTCCAGTGATGCTACGAATTCCTTTGTTTTGGACTGTTTTAATTTTTTGAAGTTATTTTTGTTTCTTTAGACCATATTGTTATCCTGTATTCTAACATTCGTCTCACAATAATATGCACAGTTTCTTAAGGGTGATAGTCTCAACTCACAATGTTGAGACCGACATATTTCTCATTATGGACATCAAGTTCTTAACTTTGTTGGCAGTTTGCTTCTTGATTCTTGATTCTAGGAACCATCACACGGGGGACATTCCAATAAGTGCTCCTTTCTCAGTTTTCATGTTCTTCGGATCTTTCCAGACAGTACACACATTCTCCCTTCTCCCTTAGTCACTCCCAAATATATCATCCTCTGCACATATGATTTTTCGTTACCCTCTGTCTCTTCATCATTCTGTAGACTGCCCACGGCTGCCCTTATCAACTCAACCCTGCCTCTTCATCATTCTGTAGACTGTCCACGACTGCCCTTAGCAACTCAACCCTGTCTCTCCATCATTATGTAGACTGTCCACGACTGCCCTTATTAACTCAACCCTGTCTCTTCATCATTCTGTAGACTGTCCACGACTGCCCTTATCAACTCAACCCTGTCTCTTCATCATTCTGTAGACTGTACACGACTGCCCTTATCAACTCAACCCTGTCTCTTCATCATTCTGTAGACTGTCCATGACTGCCCTTATCAACTCAACCCTGTCTCTCGTCATCACCGCGTCGTTCACCACAGCTCGTCCCACCACTGCATCAGCTCTTTCGTTGCCCCAGACGCCTGCATGTCCCGGGAAGTAGATCCATGTGACTCCGTGACTCCCTGTACACCAGACTTGTTGAGAAGACAGACCCACTGCCTTCTTAGCATGCACCGTTCTATCTTACGGAGCAAACCCTGCGAGCCTGACAGTATCACTGCGCGTGTCACCGGTTGCGTCACCAAGTCAGGGCCGCTGTTACCACCTCAATCTCCAAACACATACTCCATGTGATAGTGGAGTATGCAGCTGATTTCTCCACCGCCTCCTTGCCATTTTGGAAGCCGATGAAACCCCAACAGCACTTGTTTGCATCTCTGCCGACGTGCCATCTGTGTACAGATTTGGGTCTTGTGGCCCTGAGTGTTGCTAGATCAGCTCCTGTATTGAAGCTTCTGTCCTAGTGCCGGCCCACTCTCTGCTCCATTGTATCACCACCCTTGTCAACTTCTACCCATTCACTACCTCTTCCCACTTTTTCTAACGCACAGACCCTCATCAATGAGTCATCTGCCTCTGCCATCCATGACCTTCCTCGCTTAATGTGTCTGCCTTTGAGTGTATCCAAGTCTTGATGCAAAGGGTGGTGTTCGTTGTTGGCAACGTTGACGTATGTCTTTACCTGTGCTAATTGATGTCGCACCTTGATGCTTGACAAATCAAGCAGGAATCTCATGGCAGCAATGGGAGTATATCTAGTGCATCTCAGAACTGCTCTCATGGCCTCGTTCTGGATTCTCTCCAATATGTCTACTTGTGTCTGCGATAGCGTGAGTAACCCAAGACCGTAGTCCAGGACAGACAAAACCAATTCTTGCATCAACGGGAAGAGAGTCCATTGTTGCATGTCTGTGGCCACCGTGATTTTGATTGCATTGGTACCCTTACATTGATACTCTCTTTGCTTTCAGAATCACATTGTCAACATGTTTATTGACAAATGTGATACCCAGGTATTTCATGCCATGTTCTCTATCAATGATGGTGCCCATGCAGGTGACACATGGTAGTGTATCTGAGACCAACATATTGTTTAGGGAGAACAAGACAATCTTGACGTTAGATGGATTGATGTCGGCGTTGTAGTCGGTGCACCATTCATATAGTTTCCCCAGTTTGTTCCGCACACCTGCGACAATTTCAGTCCTGGCCTTGTCCTGATTGTATAGCAGGAGGTCGTCCCCATCTGTGAGGATCCTACCAGGCCCAGTCACCTCCATCTGTGAGAATCCTTCCAAGTCCAGTCACCTCCATCTGTGAGGATCCTACCAGGCCCAGTCACCTCCATCTGTGAGAATCCTACCAGGTCCAGTCACCTCCATCTGTGAGGATCCTACCAGGCCCAGTCACCTCCATATGTGAGGATCCTACCAGGCCCAGTCACCTCCATCTGTTAGAATCCTACCAGGCCCAGACACCTCCATCTGTGCAATTATGCAAGTGTACACATTATAATCTACTTTTGTCATGTCAGATGTGGGTAAATTGCTTTTCTTCGATCAGTTGGACTCATGTCTAGGGTGGGGTCTGACTATTTACATTAAGAAATACCTCATGTGGTTTAGAAGACAGAGAGAATACGGTGTTAGTTACTTGGTTTCGTTGATCGTCATGCGCATGTCTGTCCATGTTTCTGCTTTATGAAGTCCTATTGCATGAGGTTTCTAGCTACAAGTTTAGACTGTTCATATGTCCATTGCCTCACACCATCTGCATATAGTGCACTGTGGATTCCTTTAGTTATACATATGATTATATATTTGATACATACGAGGAACAGTAGTGTTGAGAGTATTCCACCTTGCGGAACTCCTTGTTCTGATTGTCATTGTTTCCCTGAGGTGTCCCTGGAGTTGCATTCTTACTGCCATGTTATCTAAGTTGTGAATGATCCATTTGTATATGATGTTGGTCACATCCATGTGCAGCAGTTTAAGTTTTAGTCCACTTTTCAATACCATATCAACAGTTTAACTTCTAGATCTATATAAAATGCTAGTGTTTGTTTTTTGTATATATATATCATCTATCTCATGCGAGGCATACGTCAATTTATCATCGGTCAATCTTTGTCTACAAAAACCTGCTTGCTGGCGGATAAGTAAAGTTTTGAATTTCATTTGCCAGGTTTGTATTAACGATTCGTTCCATTAATTTCTCCACACAGCTGAGTAGACTAAAAGGTTTGCAAATGACTCGTTTCATGTTGTCTTTCCCATGTTTAAGAATGTGTTAGTCCTTGCCTCCTTTCCTTGCACGCTGGTGGGCCAGTTCCTTGTTTCGTTTTTGCATTAAAGATGTGCTTCAGTTTTTTATTTGCTATGTATCCTATGTTAGGAGAATTTAATTAGTGACACCGCCCTTATATTGGGTTTTTCTCTTCTTTAGTTTGAGACAACGCTCAGTGTGGCGATCCACTTGAATTGAACTGAACATCACAACGATTTTTTAACGAACAAACAAAAATCATCGAGCCTAAGGGAGATAATAATATTGATGACCGCGTACCTAGTCTTTCCTATAATATTTAAATGATGGCACTCTCCGTCTCTTCTCTCTCCTGCAAGATGACTGGTCTATGCGATACTGGGTATCGTCTCTAGCGATTGTTCTGCTAACGAAAGTCATTGCAGACTTCCTGACATGGTAGTATTATTACCTTTATATACTCCCTGCAGTCAAGAGGTTAATGCACTCGCTTCTTACAATGATGAACGGAAATGGTAGGCAATCGAATTCCGCAAGTTTCAAGCGACAGTTGGTCTCAAGGGAGGTAAGACCAGAGTGCCTGTATCCCGAGTTATCTCCCGTCGTCTCGTCCAATAGTCTTGCCACTGATCCAAGGGAACTCGGGATAAAGGTGAAATTAATTACCAGCGCATTATCTACCTCACTATAATTTAAATACAGTGCACATCACATTATTAAGACAAAACCTGTCTGATGTTGTGGCCATCCTCGCCTGCGATAAGAAATAACTTTATATACTCTATAATATTAAACACAGCAGATAGACACTCTCTATCAGGTGCATGCGCTCAAATATCTGGAAAGCATCGTCACTGAGGACGGGCGATTAGACAAATGATTCGAAACCAGAGATCAAAAAGCAAGTGCAGTAACCTACCAACTATCACCACTACTCGAACATCGTAAAATCAGTTTAGAAACCAGCAACTGATAAATACTATTATCTCACCAACTATGTGTTATCAGTGCCAAACCTGGCCTATGCCCAAGGCACAGGAAAAAAAATTGCGACCTGTGAAACGAGATCCCTGAGAAAAGTCATCAACGTAATCAGAAGAGACGGAATTAAACATTGCGACATCAAGACATTGTGAGAGCAAGATCCTCTCAATAATATATGCATAGACAAAAGGTTAAGTGATTTGGTCAGATGAAATATATGCATAGACAAAAGGTTAAGTGATTTGGTCAGATGATGGGAAGCAAACAAGATCGGCTGCCATTAACAACATACAACAGTAGGAGATCGAGTTTAGAACCAAGAGAAGTCAGCGAGGCAAACGGATAGTTATCAAGTAAGACATCCTATACCAGCATGGGCTCACAACATCAACAGAAAGACATCTAGCCCAAGTAGGTGGCCTACAGCTCCATCTGTCCTTCATGGCATCAGTGGAAGGATACAATTAAGTAAGGTAATCTCAACTTGCAGACCCACGTAAATCATATCAGCAATGATGTATGCTGCCAATGTCTCTCTGATTAACCAGAGAATAGGATCAAATGGAGAGATATACTCAGACAGCCTTACAACAAGTCTTAGGACTGATCAAGCAGATGATGACGAGCCTGAGTGAGAGCAGTTGCATCTTCTTCCTGTCCAACTCCTTATTTTCATTCTACCAAATTTCGAACTTTTACAAACTGTATTTGATCCTTCTTTGCTACAGCTCGTGTTTCTGCCTCAAACAGCTCAATTGGCCGTACATTAGCTGAGAATATTCTTTTTCCACAGTTCTTTACTGATGTTCTTTGAGGTTAATCATTTCTGATGCGCTCTAAAAATAATAATATAATTTAGCCCATTCATCGACACAAATATTATGAGGAAAGAAAAGAAAGGAGGGTAAAAGGGGGGGCGGGCGGGGGGGGGAGGGGTGTCCAGGGAGATTAGTACCTAAACCAGGTCTTTGTTGACATCATGTACATGGAAACATGTATGGGTGCGTGGTTTCACCTCACTGAGGCGAAAGTACGGAGACGTACGAAACAACCAAATAACCTTCGTCAGGGACAACATACGAGGCGTGTTCAAATGAAACCGGACCTAACTACACCAAGTCAACATATGTACTATGCGCACGACGTCCCATCTAGTGTTTCTGGTATAAGCAGCACGTACCAGCCGGCAAGTTTGCAAAACTGCATTATCCTGCTTCTCATAGTTTTCTCAGCGGATCGGTGAAAACATGGCGGGTGTGATACGGAATCCGTCCAGAGTTGATCAGCGAGCGCTGATTCGGTTCTAACAGCTGAAGGATGTCGACCAGTTGACATTCATCGCAGAATGCAGACAGTGTATGGTGACAAACGTGTGTCGAAGACAACAGTGAAGAGCTGGGCAACGGTATTTAAAAAAAGGACGTGAGTTAACGAAAGATCTTCCGAGATCAGGTCAGGCGTATACTGTTGAGTCAGAAGATGCCATCGCCAAAATTGATGCAGCATTTCGGGTGGACCGTCGCCGGAGCTTACGTTCGCCATCAGAGGAATTCGCTGTGTCGCTAGGGATAGTCAAATGATTGTTAGCAAGAAACTGTTATATCGGAAGGCGTGTCCACAATGGGTTCCTCGGCTGCTGAGCAACCGCAATAAGGAAGTACTGATGCAGTTTGAACCACTTGCTGCGATACGAGAAGAAGGCTGATTCGTTTTTTGTGCGCATAGTGGCAGGTGATGAATTGTGGTGCCACCACTTTGAGTCGACCAGCAAAATTGCTAGCATTTAATTGAAATATCCCGGATTCCTGAAACCAGCATAATTCAAGTCACACATTTCCGCTGGTTAGGATATGCTGACAGCGTTTTTTAACCATGAGGGACATTGGTAGACTTTAAAGAGCCTGACGTGAACATCAATGTCATCTGCTACAATGATAAACTAGACACGCTGCATACAGCAATCAAGAATAAACGACCCGGCAAGTACTGCCACACCCATCCTATAGCCCCGATATGCTTTCTTGGGACTTCCATTTGATCGGACTCTTAAAACATTTCTGAAGGGAAAAAGATTCGACTCCGATGCAGACGTCATGGCCTCGATGACCAAATGGTTCAAAGAGCAACCAAAGTCATTTTTTTTGTTGCGGATGGCATCCGCCATCTACCCAAACAGTGGGGTGTGTGTCTGAATTTCTATGGCAACTTTCTGTAACTAACCCTGTGGCATGTTTTAAATTTAATCCTGTCACTCCAGATGATGTAACTTTCTGATGTTTGTAATAAAGCCACTGGGCCCGGTTTCAGTTGAACACGCCTCGTGTATATATATAGATATATGTGGCATCAAATTAAACTTAGTAAAAAGGGTCTCTTCAAAAAATCATATTATCCCTAAAATTCACCTAGAACAGTTTTAGGTGGTCTAATGGCAAACTTAATGAAAGCATCCACTTCATTTTTTTTTAAGTGCTTCGCCAAAGCTTGGTAAATATCGTCAAACATCACAAATTTATCTGAGCGAAAAACTGGAGAAATGCTTGGCTCTTGAAAAATAAGAGAATGAGATCATTCCCTGGCTTACAGGAATGCAGAAAAGCCAAAGTTACCGGTTCCTCTCAATGGATTTTAAATCCGCTGACACTAATTAGTGAAAATCCCAAGGAGATGATCAGGCTTCCAGCCGGATACAACTACTTGAAAAACTGCCGGAAATTACCTATCTCGGCTTTTTCAGGTAACATGAACTAAAGCAGCGGTTGAGCGCGTAAAAACGAGAACATAGAATTCTGAAGCTAATGAAGATATAGATATATTAGCATCACTTTTGAGGAATTCAGATCAAGCCCTTGTGAGTACCGTAATAGTTTTTAAAATTTGGAATTCTCGAAGATTTCAATGTTAAAAACGTTACAAAAGTCACAGCCGGATAAAAAAAACGTGTTAGGGTGAATGAACAATAAACCAAATTGGGGCTGATTATCAATATGAAGAAAACCAAGATTCGTATACTCAACACTAGTAACAAAGATCCATTCATGCTGGATGGAGAGCTGTTGAAAGAAGTGGTTCATCATGTAGCATGTTCTTCTATAGAAAGTCGCCCCCATCACAGTCTGTCTGAAAGAAACTCGTTATCTTGCCAAAACTCCAGCCTCCATCACAATTATTCCCAGGCATTCCTGGATATCTCGGGTGCCATCGTCTTCTTGGTCTACCTCTATCTCTTTTGCTTGGCACAATACTTCTCATCACTGTTATGTAAAGACCGTTGTGTCTCTTGATGTGATCAACGTCATTAAATGTTCTGGCCAAAAAAGAATTGATAAACCAGTTTTCCTCTAAGTTCAATTCTTACGGAATGTCTATATTTGTCTTTTTTTTTTCGTCCAGGGTATTCTGAGGATCTTTCTGTAACATTTTGTCTCGAAGGATTCGATTCTATGTCTGTACGTTTTAGTAATCGTCCATGATTTGAGCCATAAGCTGCCACAGGAAAAACACAGGCTCTCAAGACTCTCACTTATGTCGTTCTGTTTGTGCTCTGCCCTAATTTCTTCAGGCATTACATTCTCTGCATTGACATGGCTAGTCTTCTTCTGATTTCTTTCGAGCAGTCGACATTTTCATCAATTCTGTAGCCCAGATATTTAAAATGCGTGACCTGATCTATTTTCTCACCACCTAATAAAAATGTATGTTGACATCGTGTTTTGTCAGTGGTCATTATTTTTGTTTTGTTTATTTTTATAAATAGGTTTTGATCTTTACTATGTCCATTTACGACTGAAATTAACTGCTCTAGCCCTTCTGCAGTTATTGATAGTATCACTGTGTCGTATGCGTATCGTAACTCTGGAATCTCGTACCCACCAATCGTAAATGTATCAAAGCTTTCAATGTTCTCGTTTTGTCTAACATTTCTCATTATACATTTTGCAGATATGTTAAATAGGTAAAGTGAGAAGATACATCCCTGTCTTACTCAGTAACTTGTTAAAGAAGTGGTAACTTTTACCTACTTGGACAGCACACATCAGCGGTACTGACGCAGATGTAAGGTCCAGAAATAGAATGGCAACAGTGGCATTCCTTACACTAAACAACTTTTAGAGATCCAGAGAAATCAACAGTTACACTAAAGTTATAATTCTATACGTCAATTTAAAGTGTGTGCAGTTGTATTGAGTGGAGACATGGAGAGCGACCAATTATCGTACAACCAGTTCTTCGTTAACATATGCCTACGACGGATAACGGACGTAAAGTAGCAAGACAAGGTGAGAAATGATGACCTAATTGCAAAGGAGCGACAAAAATCCATTGTAATAACAAATTAAAAGAGGAAAATGGGGCTAGTTAGTAAATTATATACGGAAGGCATCGTCCAAGATAGGTTATACATGCTATTACATTTAATACTCAAGGGAAGAGAAAGAGGGTTAGGCTCAACAATACACAAAGAATGGAATGACATAAGACTTGACTACCCAGTTTTGGGCATGGAAACATTCTTTATACATTTTCACAACAGAAACGTTAACAAATACATTTTGATGAATAGGCATGTATCTGTTGAAGACCTCCACTCCAGAGGGAGCTGATACGGTTTTGATTAACGCATTTGAATAAAGGTTTTATTACACCAAGAGGAACTAGGGCTAGGCTCGGAATAACGAATACGAATATAACTATATTTCAAAGTATACACTGCCGCCAAGGATGAAGTATCATTGACTTCAGTGTTCAACTATTTAAGAAAATACTTCTTCCTCCATGGCAAGATACATGGAACACTTTGTTTGGCACTAGACAACGGGTGATAAACAAGTGCAAATACCATTATATAGCATTGGGTAGAAGGGCGAGAGACCAGAAGTTATTGGATCTGAACAGCAACAACTTCAATGTACTTTAGTCTCAGCGTGTTTTTGTTTTGTTGTGGACATCTGTGACCAGTTGTCTTATTTCTTTCCATTAATTAAAAGTCAGGAATCCATTTGCATCAGGGTATACTGAATTGTATTGTTATTGGGTGCGAGACCGGGACCTTGCCACGAGATGCAAGCTCTCCCACCACAAAGTATATCCAGATGACTTTGACAAATACCCATTCCGCATCGCAGACGGTTAGCTGCAATGGATCTTCAACATCCTATGGCGCTTGCCTTTATCGTACACTCCGATAGACTGGTGTCAGTTCATCTCTTGTAAAAATAACACAATAATTGACACTTTATTGGAGTTTTCAACACGCAAATCAATCAAAGTCCATCGCTCGCCTCGAAGCGTAGGCCATTGACAACATCTCTCCAGCATGTATGATCCTATGCTGCTCTGTCTGCCTCTCTACAGTTGTAATAATTTAATCTTAGTTCTTTCTCACATTCCCTTCTTCTTGTATTGTTGAGCCTAACCCTCTTTCTCTTACCTTGAGTATTAAATGTAATAGCATGTATATATATGTTGGATGATGCCTTCCGTAAAGGCAATCCTAACTAGCCACATTTCCCTCTTCTAATTTGTGATTACAATGGCTTTTGTTCGTTCCTTTCCCATAGGTCATCATTTCTAATCATTGTCTTGCCACTTTCCGTCCATTATCCGTCGTAGGCATATGTTGACGACAATATGTATGACAATTGTTCGCTCTCCATGTCTCCACTCAATACAAGTGTACGTACTTGATGTTGTCGTAAAATATTATAACTTTAGTTTAAATGTTGATTTCTCTGGATCTCCAAAAGTTGTTCAGTGTAAGGAATACCACTCTTGCCTTTCTATTCCTGGACATTACATCTGATCAGTCCCGCTGATGTGTGTTGTCCAATTAGGTTATATTTATCACTTCTTTAAAAACTTACTGAGTAAGACAGGGATGTATCCTCTCACTTTACCTACAGTGTTACTTTTCGTTATTTCCATTTTTGGGCGACAACAGTCAGGGGGAAATGTCACTCAAAATGATCAAGTAAATTAGAGAATTGAATTGTTTAAATTCTGTTATTTTTAAATGTACTGGTTATAACGGCCTTCTCAGTTTTTGTGGCTCATTTTTTAAATATTTTATTGAATTTTGTATGGTAACGTTTCAGTAAAGATATTTGGCATGGAATACCTGGACTGGATGACAATACAGTGATACTTCAAATAAATGCACAAAGCGGAATGTATCACCGTCCTTGAGTAAGTTGCGTTAATTTCTTATTCTTCTTCTTCTTCTTTCTCTTCTTATTCTTCTTCCGTAATCCAATCTGAAAAAAACATCAATGCGCATGCAGTTTCCTGTACTGCGAGGTGTGTTCAAATGAAATCGGACCTAACTACACAAAGTGAACATACGTGTGATGCGCATGATGACGTCACTTCTGGTGTAAACAGAACATTCCAACCCTCAAGTTTCCAATATTTCATTATCCTCCAACCCATAGTTTCCTCAGAAGACCGGTGAAAACATAGCGTGTGTGATACGGTATCTGTCCAGAGTTGATCAGCGAGCGGTGATTCGGTTTCTAACAGTTAAAGAACGTCGACCAATTGACATTCGTCGCATAATGCAGGCAGTGTATGGTGACAAAAATGTGTTGAAGACAACAGTGAAGAACTGGACACTGATGTTTAAAGAAGGAAGTGAGTTAATGAAAGATCTTCCGAGACCAGGTCAGGCGCATAGTGTTGCGTTAACTAACGTTTAAAAATGAATGAAGAAATATTGTACATTCAATTACGATCCACATTACTCCAAGTAATGGGTATATAAGCCGACTGCTTTATGGGTGTGTGTTCTAGTTACAACAACGTTCTGGGAAAGAAAACTAACATTTGTGAGACGAAACATTGTTCAGGCAATGTTAGTCCGGGTTAAATGAAACACACTAACCAAGACCCCCAACCTCACGTCCAGGCAGTTTCAGATAGGGATCGACAAGCAGCGGTTAGCGACATGCAGGGTATAAGCACAACCGAATGGAGGATATCAGCATGCTCGAGATGTCTTCTTCTTCTTCTGCGTACACAGTCAGACAGCAACCATTATTTTTTCGAAAAAAGCGGCGGTCGTCCTGAGACTCTCGCCACTACCATAGAGCTTGTCTTGCAGTTCCGCTGGCAATGGCCACATCTGCTCTCTCTGATCCCCGTATGTCGGGCAGTTCTGCAGCAGATGTTCAGTTGTCATTTTACCAGTACCGCACGGGCATTCGTCGGTACACCCTATCTTCAATTTGTTGAATAGGTGGTACCTCAGTCTATTGTGGCCAGTGCGAAGTCTGAAGACAACGACCTGCTCTCTTCGGTTCAACTGGTAATAGGCATCGTTTTTGGTGTAACCAGTATGTTCGGTTTCCCATTTGGTAATGTACCTGGCTTTGATAAGCCGTTTTGACTCTTCGTACGTCATACTGGTATCTGTTTGTGGTAGCCTTGCACCTTCTTTTGCCAGTCTGTCTGCCTCCTCGTTGCCTTGGATGTTGCAGTGTGACGGAACCCACTGTACCACTACCCTTTTTGGTGCGGACAGCTGGCACAGTTTGCAGAGTGCTGCTCTTAAGTCAGTAAGCTCAGTGTTTTTCTGGCTTTTTAGCGCTGTGACTACGGCGAGAGCATCTGTCAACAAGACTATGTGGCTCTCATTTTCACTGTGTGTTGCCATTTCTTCCACTGCCGCCCTCAGTGCCTCTGCCTCCGCTCTGAAATTGCTTGTGTACTTACCAGTAGCGAATGACAGTGTTATTTTTCTGCCATTTGGTAGGTTCAGGAATGCTCCTGCCCCTCCGTTCTGTGTAGTGTTTGTTACAGAACCGTCGGTGTATGCATGGGTCCAGTCCGTGCTTGGGTAGCTTTTCGTTATGAAGCTTAGGGTAGTGTCTCTCCTTTCTTTTTCGGTCTGGCAGTTTTTGTTTGCAATACCTGGTATATTTTCTACCACCTCTGGAAATATGTCCTGCCTCCAAGTAGGTTTTCGTACAGTAGTGATGGGTTTTGGTGTTGTTAGTGCGTTTATGGGATCTTCGTGCATCTTTGCTTTGGCTATTTCTGCAAAGTTTCTCCGCTTTAGTTTCCCAGTTCCCAAATTGTTTAGCCTCTGGTACATTGGATGGTCCGTCAGTCTTCGGAGTTTCTCTGACTGCAGCTGGGCTCTGCAGTCTCTTCTGTCGGTCATGGATTGCAGTTTTGTAATCTTTTCAAGTTCTACAATTGGCGTTGACTTCATGCCACCTGTTATGATTCTCATAGCTTGGTTTTGAAGTTTGTTAACTTTATCGAAGTTCGCCTTCGCTGCTGTTGTCCATGCCGCGATGCCATACTCGAGAACTGGTCTCACTCTTCCAGTGTACAGTTTCTTTAGTATGCCTTCGTCTGCTCCCCAGCTTGTGCCAGCAAGTTTCCTCATGATCGCCATTCTTTCTCTGGCTTTCATTCGGTTTCTCTCAATCTGACTTTTCCATGTCATGCGCCGATCAAATGTGACTCCCAGATAGGTTGGGTTGTCGTTTGGCTGCAGGATTTTGCCATTTAGGCTTAATTTGGTACTTTGGGGTTTTAATGAGAGCGAGAATATTGTGCACGTGGTTTTCTCCTCGTTTATTTTGACCAGCCATGAGTTCGCCCACTCTTCCAGCGATGTTAGGGCCGTTTGCATCCGATTTCTTGCTATGGTGAGATTCTTTTCAGAAGTCCACATAGCCAGATCGTCTGCAAACATTGAGCTATGGACTCTTCATGGTATATTCTCTGTAATATCGTTTATATATACCAGGAAGAGTGTGGGGGACAGTACTCCCCCTTGGGGTACTCCCTGCTCGAGTGTCACCTTTTTGCTCATCTGCCCTTGTACTTGGACTCTGGCCGTTCTTTGTTTGAGGTAGTGGTTGATCCACTTGTACATCTTCCCACAAACATCACTTCTTCTTAACTTGACTCTAAGTCCGTCCTTCCAGACTTTGTCAAATGCCTTTTCCAGATCCACCCAAACAGCTACTGTGTGTTTCTGTGCCTGGTAGGCATCTTCTATCTCCTGGGCTATGAGGATGACCTGGTCCTCAGTGGATCTGTGCTGTCTAAAGCCGGCTTGCTGTGGAATTAGTATTCGTTTTTCTTCCAGATGCCACATCAGTCTGGTGTTTATCATCCGTTCCATCAGCTTGCCGACACAGCTCAGTAGGCTTATGGGCCTGTATCCATTCGGATCTGTTTTGTCCTTTCCTGTTTTTGGTACTGGTACCAGTATTGCATCCTTCCATGCCTGGGGTACAATACCCCTTTTCCAGCTTTGGTTCAGGACTGATAGTAGTTTTTTCTTCGCTGTTTGGCCCAGCCCCATCAGCATTTCGTTTGTTATCCCGTCTTTTCCGGGCGATTTCCTTTTCTTTAGTGTTCTCATAGCCTCTTCCATTTCGCGCATGGTTAGTTTGGCCATCATGTGCTCTTCAGGAGCCGTATTTATGTTTTCGTGTCCCTTTAGCTCTTCGCTAATGTCTGTATGCTTATCTGCAGGGACCTCGATGTGGTTTGCTCTGGCATAGTGATCGACAAAGGCGTTTGCGGCTTTCTTACCTGTGATCAAGTTCTCGCCCTGCTTGATAGTAATTTGTTTATTTGACGGGGTTTCGTCGTTCATGGCTCTGACTAGCTTCCATAGCTTGTTCCCTTCTTTGTCCAGGTTTAAACTTTCTGTTTTATTTTTCCAACTTTCTCTTGCTGTTTGCTTGAGAGTGTGTTTGTACTTCGCCGTGGCGGCTTTGAGGGCGATGTTTGCCTCCATGGATTTTTCACGTTCTGCCACGTTCCTAGCATTTGTTACTGTATCTTCCACTTTCTGCAACTCATCATTCCAGTAGGGCTTATAGTTTTTCCTAGCTCCTCTTGGGATGGTTTCAGTGGCGGCTTGCATTATTGCCTTGCTTAGGCTCTCTACCATGGGCTTCATTTTGGTGTTTCGTGTGTTGATGGTTTCACACAGCCCATCTGTCAGGATTGCAAATCTGTCCCAGTCGGCTCGTTTGTAATTCCAACGTGGGAGCGGTTTTGTTTCCTGTGGGCCTACTTCCATGTCAATGGTTAGCCTGATCGGCCTGTGGTCGCTACCTGCCAGTTGGTTTAGCACCTGGCGGCCTATTTTATAGTGTATGTCCTGTGTGGAGAAGGCCAAATCTGGAGTCGAGGTGGTATGCCATGTTCTTGAATAGAAGCTAGGGCTATCCTCCGGCCTATTGATTAGGGAGAGATTTGCATCTATCTCCCAATCTTCCACTTCGTCACCTCTGCTGTCTGTGTCAGAGTATCCCCATCTCTCCGAGTGGCTGTTGAAATCTCCAACTACTATGCAGTTGGAGTCTCTGACCTCCATGCTCGAGAGCGATAGGTCTCTGTTTGGTGGTCCGTACAGATTGAAAATGCGGAGCTTCGTCTCTTGAGCCATTATGTCAACTCCTACAATTTCTGCTTGTCCGGTGTGATTGACAGGTACCCCGCTACTCGGTATGCTGTTTCTGGTCAGTATCAGGACCCCTCCTTTGTGGCCTTCTCTATCTAGACGGAAAGTCTGGTATCCTCTGATTGAGAATTTATGGTTATTGTTGAGGTGCGTTTCCTGGATACATGCCACGTCAATCTTACCTTCATGCAGGTGATGTGTTAGGGAAAGTTTTTTGTTAATGACTCCCTCCGCATTCCACTGTAATATTTTGAGGGTCTTGATGTTTTGGCCAATAGTCGTTTCCCCATAGCCATGTGCCTTGACTCCACGACACATGGGTGGGTGACCACCAGTAGTCAAGGGTGGGCCCCTTCGAGGCGTGGGGCCCGGCGCTATCGCTGCCTGGCGGGTCTCCTCAGGATGAGCGCCATACGTTTTTCGAAAAAGTTGTGCCATCATACTGTGATTTACGTTGCACTGTTTTGTTAGGCTTGCGGCCCCGTGCATCCGATTTCAACAGGCGTTTCTGTAGGGATGCCCTCCTTAGCCTTTGGCTGTCCCCAGCCTATCTGCAAGGCAGCAGTTGTTTACGATCAGAGTTTTCTCTCCTATGGAAGTTGTCTTACCAGACTATCGAGTCTTCACTACTCGTGTCTATAGGGTGCAATGATGATGATATATGAGATGGACTGGTTTACCCGGAAGAGAGGCAGTCCAGTGTGTCTGTATCCCAGGATCGTCACGTCCTGCCAGAAACGTAGCATTTGCATGTGAGTGGGGTATCTCTTTTTCCCTTTGTTTTCTTGGCTTCTATGCAGAGATGGTACGCCTAGCATTCCCCGCCACCTGGGGTGTTGACACAGTGGGGCAGGTGTGCAATGTCCGCTGGTCTGCATCTCTTCTGCGTCCAGCATGATAGTTATGGCTGATAACGTACAGAGGTAGATATCGTAGCCGGAGTGTATTTAGCCAGAGGACAAGCCTGGTAATGTCACAGAGATGTTGATCGCCTGGTGTGCGGACAACTCTCATGGTCAGTGGTTGAGTCTTGACAGTTCACAGTGTGGTGGCTGCTCTACTGTTTTCGACACCCCGACCAGGTTCTAAGTCTTTGGTTGGTGTTTTTCGCACACCATCGCCGTATAGGGTGAGTATCAAGCAGTTTGTCCGCCCGCTTTGATTTGCGGGCGGCAAGGACCTCTTACTGTGGCTCTACCTGATAGGGCTGGGGCGCAAGCCCCAGGTCCCGAGCATGTAGGAGCCTCCCATTGCAGTGGTGCTGAGATTTTGGGCGGGATTGCGGCTTACAAGGGTTCGGCCGTAATCCCCCACATGGTAGCCTCGCGCCCTTGGCTTATCAGCCTGGTACGTGAACCAAAGTGTCTGCGGCTCCTCTCGATTTGAGCTGGTTTTCCGTAGCAACGCCCTGTCATTTGTAGGGTAAAACTGACCTGTCTTCAGATGATCTATTTCCAGCACCCGTTCACTATTTGGTCAGACGAATTTATTGAGGGCTTTTGTTTGTCAATGACCAGGTATTTGAAATCTGCGGTTTATGCAGAGTTAAGACACGATTTCCGTAGCGTTCTTTCATTTGAGTGTTTGAGAGCTGACTTGTCATCCGTGAGTCTAATACCAGCGTACGTTCATTATTAGACCCAAACGGCAGTGCTCTCGATTTGTCAGTTGTTCTACAGTATTGGCGTGTTCAGTCAAATTAAGCCGCAGATTCCACACCTGGTGGTGCCCTTCCGTCAATTCCCTTAGCGAGACAATCAAGTTTCTTAGAGGGTAGCCCCAAAATTTTCGAAGGTCTAATTCCAGCACATGTTCTCTATTAGACCCCGCGAAGGTGTACTTTTTGATAGTCATTCTGCAGTATTGGCGTGGTAAGTTAACTTAGGTCTCAGGCTCCACTCCTGATAGTGCTCTTCCGTCAATTCCTTTATCACACACTGGATGCAGACAGAACCGAGCCACAGGGGCATAACCCCAGAGTTCTGGGGGTCTAAGTCCAGCACCAGTTCCATATTAGACCCCAGAAGAATGGTCTCGGCATGTCACTCATTTCAGTGTTGGCCGTGTTGAGTCAAATTAAGCCGCAGGCTCCACTCCTGGTGGTGCCCTTCCGTCAATTCCTTTAAGTTTCAGCTTTGCAACCATACTTCCCCCGGAACCCAAACACTTTGGTTTCCCGGAAGCTGCCCGCAGAGTCATCGAAGCAACTCCTGCGGATCGCTAGTCGGCATCGTTTATGGTCAGAACTACGACGGTATCTGATCGTCTTCGCGCCTCTGACTTTCGTTCTTGATTAATGAAAACATTCTTGACAAATGCTTTCGCAGTAGCTCGTCTTGCGGCGATCCAAGAATTTCACCTCTAACGCCGCAATACGAATGCCCCCGTTTGTCCCTGTTAATCATTACCTCCAGTTCCGAAAACCAACAAAATAGAACCGAGGTCCTATTCCATTATTCCATGCACCATTATTCAGGCAGCCGAGGCCTGCTTTGAACACTCTAAATTTTTCAAAGTAAACGCGCCGGCCACCCAGGACGCTCAGCGAAGAGCACCCGTGGGAGAGAGCCGGCAGACGGTAGGGCAGGAGACAACGGGCAGTGAACCGGCGCGAGCCGGACCGCCCGCCTGCGCCTGAGATCCAACTACGAGCTTTTTAACTGCAACAACTTTAATATACGCTATTGGAGCTGGAATTTCCGCGGCTGCTGGCACCAGACTTGCCCTCCAATAGATCCTCGTTAAAGGGTTTAAAGTGTACTCATTCCAATTACGGGGCCTCGAAAGAGTCCCGTATTGTTATTTTTCGTCACTACCTCCCCGTGCCGGGAGTGGGTAAGTTACGCGCCTGCTGCCTTCCTTGGATGTGGTAGCCGTTTCTCATGCTCCCTCTCCGGAATCGAACCCTGATTCCCCGTTACCCGTTACAAACATGGTAGGCATGTCACGTACCATCGACATTTGATAGGGCAGACATTTGAAAGATGCGTCGCCGGCACATGAGGCCATGCGATCAGCACAAAGTTATCCAGAGTCACCAGTGGGGACGCCGCAACCCCGCGAGGGGAAACGACGATTGGTTTTGAACTAATAAAAGCGCTCTTTCCGCGAGGGTCGGAGCTTGGTAAGCATGTATTAGCTCTAGAATTGCCACAGTTATCCAAGTAGGATCGTGTCATCTAAGGAACCTCGACTGATTTAATGAGCCATTCGCGGTTTCACCGTGAGACAGTGTGAACTTAGACATGCATGGCTTAATCTTTGAGACAAGCATATGACTACTGGCAGGATCAACCAGATATCTGTCGGAGACGTACGTACTGCGCACACCGGTCGGCGGAGGAAGGGTGTGTAAAAAGCCTCACTGGGACGACGGCCGCAGGGACCGACTGACGGGACGGACGGACGGTTGTTCCACCCGTCCCTCACTCCGTCGACCTAGGACCGCCTGACAGGGGCCTCCCACACGCACCAGACGACCGACCGACCGGGCTCGCTCGAGGAGGGATGGCAGCGCTCTGTGCAGAACGGATCCCAACGACCTCGGCGACGAATTTCACTGGGACTAGAGACACAATTTGGCCTGCCGGCCCTTCTTCTCCGTAGGGAGAACGCAGGGCCTCGAGGCAACGATTCCTGCTTTCCATTTGCCGGTCACAAGCTCTTTGCGAGAGTCGGACCACCAGCGAGACGTACTGTCGAGCTCTGCTATAAGCCTTAGATAAATCACCACGGACGGACCACGTTTCCTGATACGGACCAGACTAGCGCACCTCGGTGGAGGAGCCACTACCACAAACCGCACCCAATTCGCACTACGGGGAAAGGCAGGCGAGCGTTTTCCGCAAGCCCGCGCTATCGCTCCGCCTGGCGGGACTGAGATCGCTTTACGAACACTGGTTGAAATTGAGTCGCCGCAGCGAGACAACTACCCACTTCTGGTGTAAACAGAACATTCCAACCCTCAAGTTTCCAATATTTCATTATCCTCCAACCCATAGTTTCCTCAGAAGACCGGTGAAAACATAGCGTGTGTGATACGGTATCTGTCCAGAGTTGATCAGCGAGCGGTGATTCGGTTTCTAACAGTTAAAGAACGTCGACCAATTGACATTCGTCGCATAATGCAGGCAGTGTATGGTGACAAAAATGTGTTGAAGACAACAGTGAAGAACTGGACACTGATGTTTAAAGAAGGAAGTGAGTTAATGAAAGATCTTCCGAGACCAGGTCAGGCGCATAGTGTTGCGTTAACTAACGTTTAAAAATGAATGAAGAAATATTGTACATTCAATTACGATCCACATTACTCCAAGTAATGGGTATATAAGCCGACTGCTTTATGGGTGTGTGTTCTAGTTACAACAACGTTCTGGGAAAGAAAACTAACATTTGTGAGACGAAACATTGTTCAGGCAATGTTAGTCCGGGTTAAATGAAACACACTAACCAAGACCCCCAACCTCACGTCCAGGCAGTTTCAGATAGGGATCGACAAGCAGCGGTTAGCGACATGCAGGGTATAAGCACAACCGAATGGAGGATATCAGCATGCTCGAGATGTAAGGACAGCTACTGCAACACGCCACCTAACGCCCTTTTCAGGGAATATAAAAGGTAAGCTTACTCATTGTGAGCAATCATCATCATCATTATCATCATCATTATCATCATCCTCATTATCCTCATCATAATCATCATCAACAACATCATCATAATCATCATCATCACCCTCATCATCATCAACCTAATCATCATCATCATCCTCATCATCATCAACCTAATCATCATCATCATCATCATCATCAACATCATAATCATCATCATCATCATCCTCATCATCATCAACCTAATCATCATCATCATCATCCTCATCATAATCATCCTCATCATCATCATCCTCATCATCATCAACATCCTCATCATCATCATCATCATTCTCATCATCATTATCATCATCATCCTCATCATCATCCTCATCATCATCCTCATCATCAACAACAACAACATTATGATGGGTCATACGATATTGTCTGACGTTGACTTGGTTGTTGTATACGTTGACATGTCTCTGTATCTGTTCATTCATATCGTCATCCCAGATGTCATGTTCGTGCGGGGCTTCTGCTGGTGCAGATCTAAAGGCCAAGACCTCAGTTACTCTCAGTTACCTGCCGTGTCTAGAGTCCATATATTTGTTCTGCTGTTGCATTCGTGTTGAACCTACTAATCCTATCTTCCTGAGAAAATGCTGAATTATGTGTCACTTTGGAACTATCCAGGCTTAGACGAACGAACTGGGTAGTATTTGAGGGAATCATAGACACCTGAATGGTTAAAGAGTAGTTTAGGCCTGTAAGTGTTGTCGGAGATGATGTGTTTGTAACTTTATTTAATTTAAGTGATTCGGCCTTTCCTTTCCCACTGTCTTTCCTTTGATTACATTAAGGCTAGTGTATATTTACAGCTGTGTCGACTGGAGCGTGTCGGTAACATTTATCAAACGTGGTATCATTTCTTTGAGAAGAAAGTGGATCGCCTTGCATGGGGAATTCATAGAGAATTCAAAAGTTCACATCAATTTCAAGTTAAGTTCCTTGTCAGGTCAGGTCAGGTCATCCCCTAACCAATGAGGTCGTTGGAGCACACAAGAAGACATCCTCTAAACCCCACGCCACCCTTCTCTGTCGGCGACCGCTGCCTGTGCCTATTCTGGTCGGAGATTGGTCCATTCTTTTATGTTGTCCTCCCATCTCTTTTTGGGACGGCCTCTTCGCCTTCTGCCTTGCACCTTTCCGTGCAGGATCGTATTTACAAGACCATTTGATCTCGAATTGTGACCGTACCAAACGAGTTTCCTTCTTTTAACAGTTGCAAGAGGTCTTCAAAAGACCTTATTGCTGTTGTAATTCTATCTCGTATTTACTCATTTGTAACTCGATCTTTGTACATGATGTTTAAGTCTTCGGAAACATCTCATCTCCACGGCGTGTAACATTCGCTAAAGGCCAGCTGTAACTGTCCATGTCTCAGTAGCAGAAGCCTAAAACACCGTGCAGCTTGACTTGAAAACAATAAAAGACGACGAGAAACCTTGGACAACTGTGATAAAGAAACACGTCTGTGGCATGGAATTATATTCTAATTGGAGCGCTTGCCTCGTATTGCAGAAGGAGCGAGTTCTCAGACAACTGCGAAACATGGACAGTTACCCGACCACATGAAAGACAAACGAATGCTACCGGTCGAAGTGTTATATAAAGGTTCTCAAGATGCCATGGACCGAAAGAAAGAAAATATTCCAACATTCGGCAAGAATTAAGTATTAGAGGAGAAATGGTTAATAAATTCCACCATGAACATACAATTAAACTACTTTGACCACATCCAAAGGCACAACTGTCTTGAGAGAAAGGTAATTTAAGGTATGAAACCGACAAGAAAGGCAGATATAGACAAAGAAATCAATGACACAAAGATGTCTAAGAATGATTGGGCATGACTCTGGAGCAGGCTGGAGATTTGGCAAGAGATCGAGTTTCTTTCAGATCGGATGATTGGGCATGACTCTGGAGCAGGCTGGAGATATGGCAAGAGATCGAGTTTCTTTCAGATCGGATGTGTGGGCATGACTCTGGAGCAGGCTGGAGATATGGCAAGAGATCGAGTTTCTTTCAGATCGGATGTGTGGGCATGACTCTGGAGCAGGCTGGAGATTTGGCAAGAGATCGAGTTTCTTTCAGATCGGATGTGTGGGCATGACTCTGGAGCAGGCTGGAGATTTGGCAAGAGATCGAGTTTCTTTCAGATCGGATGTGTGGCATGACTCTGGAGCAGGCTGGAGATTTAGCAAGAGATCGAGTTTCTTTCAGACGGGCTGTAATGAGAGCGACGTTCTGCAAAGGACATGCTACATGATGATATTGACCCCTTTATCACAGACGGCAGACTTTTTTATAAATACCACACAGGGATTGAAAGAAAGACCTTGCATTCCCAGCGAGGTTTACAATGAGACACAACAAGACGACAAAGGAGTCCATGTCAGCATGATATGTGTTAATACAACCAAAGTATTCATGCTATGTGTTAATACAACCAAAGTATTCATGATATGTGTTAATACAACCAAAGTATTCATGATATGTGTTAATACAACATAAGTATACATGATATGTGTTGATACAACAAAAGTATACATGCTATGTGTTAATACAACCAAAGTATACATGCTATGTGTTAATACAACCAAAGTATACATGATATTGCTCTTCAACAGGCTCGAGAAGGCAGGAATTTTGGCAGCATTTTATTCTGCAGACGTTTAACTCGACAGGGAAATCGAGACTAGGTGTCAGAAAGGGTCTGTTGTGATTTATCAGGTGTCACCACTGTTTAGGCACCAGAGCATTAGTTTGGCAACAAAGCAACAGCTGATTAACAGTATATTTATGCCAAACATGGTCCCTTCCCAAAGCGCGTGAAAGCAGAATTTTGACGTGTGAAATGAAGTGTTTGAGAAAGGTCATCAGTGTTATAAGGAAAGGTAGAATGTGAAAAGAAGCCATACACAGTATGGTCGGTACTATGTCTTGGGCATAGTACATTTGCTGCACAAAGTATGGTTCAGTGATTTAATTTGCATGCATTCTCATACCTCTACTCCGCCAGCCCTACATAATGTCTGGAACTCTGTCATCTGGGCATGGATTGTCATTGCTACGGGCTCTGGTTTTCTAGGGCGACTACTTATCATCATCAGGTACCCTGCCGGTTATAGTTGGCAATCATGAACCTCAATCCGCTTCTAGCACGTATGTCGTTTACCAACTCTTTTTGTTATTGTCGCCCGAGCCATTTTCTCAGGCTGTCCAACATCATCTCTCTCTCTGTCTGTCTCTCTCTCTCTCTCTCTCTCTCTCTCTCTCTCTGCCTTCCTCTGTCTTTCTTTTCTGTTATCTTTCCCGCTGTCACGACGTGCTGCAAATCGTCTCTTCTCATAACATGCCTGAAAAAAGATGACTACTTTGTTCTGATCTTTGTAATGAGCTGTCTTTGTGTTTGTTCCTTCTCGAGTACTGTATCATACGTTTTCCTTGCAGTTGATGATTTCTGCAGTATGCTACTGTAAAACCACTTTCCGTTGCTACAAAAGATCGATGTGCTTGCTTCCTAATTGTCCATGATTCACTGTCATATGTCAGTACTGGTTCCACGTAGCATCAAATGACTCTCTTTCTTTGTTCCAGCGACACGGGTTTGCTTCACAAAACCCCCTTCATGGTCCGGAAAACTGATTTTGCTTGAGCTATTCTGAATTTTAATTCATAATTGTATCTTCCATCTAATGTTATGTAAGTTCCGAGGTATTTTAACGTGTTAACTTATCTCAATTTAGTCCTCTTCACTTTAACACAGCATTTTGGAGATTCCGGTTTCTTGATCACTGCCATCACTTCCGATTTCTTTTTATTTAAACCGAGGCCTTTGTTATCAAGACTCGAAGAATTTCATATTCGTAGCCAGCATTTTTTTTTTTTTTTGCTTAGATGTTTGCCTCACTAGTTTCTACTGGCGGAGGCGCGCCATTTTCCACCCCCGACCGTAGTCCATTGGGCGATATCAGGACGCATAAACCAGTGCTTGGATGCATGTGTGCGTCTGTATGTACCTATGCTAGGTTTGTGCACCCTCAGAAGCTAGCCCAACCAAAGTGCAATGGAAGGGCCTCACCATGAGGGCGCGTGTGAAAGTTGTGCAAGAGTGTGACTGTAGGACAGAGTCAAATGAAGCAGAGTGAGGTGAGAAGAGAGAGAAGGGAAGAGTGGCCCCCAGGGTGAGACCCTTCTCATTTCGTACCTGGTTGTGCGATCTCGTCCGTAATGTCGAAGTCTCTACAAAGACGAGATCTCTTCATCTCGTACACTCTGGTCCTCAGCCGCCTGTTTGTGCTCGATCACGTGGTTCGACCGGATCGGGAAGTCCCGGCTCACCAGATTACGTGCAAGTCAGCTATGTGTAACAACCGTCTCCCACCGGCCGGCTGGAGGCGTGGGGGATGTCGCCCCCGTTCTACGTGGCTCCGAGACAAAGCAGTCTCTCCGTAATCACTGGGCGAGGTTTTGGCTGCAAGCCTCAGCGGTTGAACATGGTAGTTGTCGACAACGCAGGGGATCCTAGATGCCTAGGCGAACATTATTATTATTATTTGGTTTCCCTTTTCTGAACTTCCGTGTTTATTATTTCCTGCAAGTCGGTTTCATTCTGAGATATCAATACAATACCATTCAGCATACCGTAGATTATTTATGTTCTGTTTGCCAATTCCTGACATTGTCTGTATGTTTCTCAAGATAAACTCGCTGTTCAGAGAGAACAGTGCAGGAGGTAGACTAGGAATAATAGCCGACTGCTCCTGCATTCACTACGTACTGTAGATTTTAGGTTTTCATTTCAGTCCCGATGGAAATAATGTCTACTTTAACGAGGTAGGGGAGAGGAGACTAACGTAAGGTCAGGTAAAACATGCTCGTCACAACGTGAGGTCAGGTAAAACATGCTCATCACAACGTAAGGTCAGGTAAAACATGCTCATTACAACGTGAGGTCAGGTAAAACATGCTCATCACAACGTAAGGTCAGGTAAAACATGCTCATCACAACGTAAGGTCAGGTAAAACATGCTCATCACAACGTGAGGTGAGGTAAAACATGCTCATTACAACGTGAGGTCAGGTAAAACATGCTCATCACACAATGTTAGTCATGATCAGTAGAAGATACTGCCCAAGACATCACCTCACTTATATGCAGTTCTGCTAGAAAAAAAAGGTGTTACAGGATAATCTGGCTAACGAATTGGGGATCGATGTAAACCTGATAGTAGTGAACCATACGCAGATGAAAACATGCATAGCACAACAGTCTGGATCACCCCAGACCACCTTCATCAGAACGCTCAGATGTGAGGAAAGCTACTACAACCCGCCACTTAACTCCCTTTTCTGAGCGCACAAAATGGTAAACATATTTATCATGACAATTCAACAACAACAGCCTTAACCGTGTGTTCAACGCATGTCCTCGTGGTCGGCAGACAGACATCCAAACATTTCGCCCAGCAGAACTCCAGTAACAACTATAATCAGAAGAAGGTACGCACCACTTGAAACCTATCCAGAACCAGGACACAATTGGAACCGTTGGAAATATTGAGGTCAAGAGACGCAAATGAAGACAGAACGGATATATATTGGTAGCATGACAATCAGCCATATTGGGACTGAATATCAACATGAAAAAAACCAAGCTCCTTGAACTCAGAACTTTCAGCAAAGAACAAATTATGCTGGAAAGAGAGAGAGAGAGAGAGAGAGAGAGAGAGAGAGAGAGAGAGAGAGATAGAGAGAGAAAGAGAGAGAGAGAAAGAGAGAGAGAGCAGTTGAAAGAAGTAGAGCCTGTACCTATTAAGGCAACCCAATTCACACATCAGGAGGTACAGATGCGGATGTAAGGATCAAAATTGGAAAGGCAGGACGGCATTTCTAACACTAAACAACATGTGATCCAGAGAACATCAAAATTCGTACCAAATATAGAATATTGAACACCAATGTTTGGAGTCGAGACATAGATAACGACAAACCACATAAAACAACGACTCCAGTCCTACGTTAAAGATGCCTACGAAGGAAAATGGACATGTCAAGAACGAAGACCTATGGGGAAGGGGCAACCAACAGCCATTGAAACACCAATTTAAACAAAGCAAATGGGATTGGATAAAACATTCGCTACGGAAGGCACCACTATTGCAAAAAAGGATCTTTCGTGGAATCCTTAAGAGAAGATAAATAGAGAGAGAAAGAGTGGGAGAGAGAGAAAAAGTGGCGGAGAGAGGGGGGAAACAGAGAAAGAGAGAGAGAGAAAGAGAGAGAGAGGTAGACCCAAAAATACATGACGAAGACAATGGGAAAAGGAACAAAGATTAAATTATTACCACTGGAGAAAGGCAGACAGAGCTGCCCAAGGACGTGTGGAATGTTGTCAATGGCCAATGTACCGACAGACGGGCTGTAATTGATTGATTGATCACAAAATTAATGAGAAAATTCAGAAAGGCCCACGTGCAAAAGTGCTCGAAGGATTTATGTTTGTGGAAGGAAGTCATTATCAACGCCTCGAAACATGACACTTACTGACAACGCTTGCCATAGACACCAAAAAACTACACCGAGTTTCGCAATTTATCTGACGTAATTTACCGACAACGTAACTTGCTCATTCTTAAGTAAATTCTACAATTTTCTATTGTCGCTAGCGAGGCAATGGTGGGGGAATTTCAATCTATATCGACATGACCACGTTGACATTTGATTATTTATGACAAAATTCGTTTGATATTTCACGTACACAACACCACTGTCAAAAAGGGATTTGTTAACGAGTAAAACAAAAAAAGAGTAAAGGACGCGTTAATACCTGAAGGTTATGTCAGCTCGCTGATAAAAGATACATCTAATTGCGCCTGATGTTTCCAGAAAGGTCAAACGTGGCTGAAGGGTCGATGTGAGATCAAATTATACTTGATGACAAGATAAATATCACTTACATCTTTCCCTCAAATGTGAGACGATATCAACGTGTTTTTTTATTTTTATTTTCGTGTAATTTAACTTAACGAAATCCTTCTAGCTCCCGTTGGTGCATAAAGCTGTAACGGTTGCCATCAATTAAACCCGATCATTGGACCGCTTCTCTGTGGTATTATTAACCAGATGTAACTTTTGCAAGCCATAGAGTAGGACTTTGTTCTTTCTAGTTTCCGATGGAACAGTTTATTTGAACTGTCGCTGCTGCAAGCCGATTCCTAGCAAGTGCCTTATGTTCGTAATTTTCTAAGTTGCATGCACATAAAAACTAGAGTGGTCTCTAGGTAAGATGTGGTCTAGGGTGCTGGAGATCGTGGGATATAGGGCGGGATTTTTTCACTTGCACTTTCTGGTATTTGCCAAGATCTCTGAATAGTATAGATCGAACGCCCGTGTGCAGTGTCACGCACGTTAAAAATGATTCGCTGCTGGAAATCGAAAAGAGTTGGCTTATCGCCCGCTGCCCGGACTAAATCAAAAATTATGTTCAAAAACTAGACAATCTATTACGGGATCCTCGCCGGTGCTGCGGGGTTCGTCCATTGTGCTGGGGTTCTCCCAAAATATGGAAAAGAACAGAGCACGTATGGGTTAAACCATGGAAAACAACTACAGATGGCCATGGTTAAGCCAACTAGATCGTGTGCAAGGACGTTGATTATTCGCCTAAAAATAAACTAAACTAAAAAGCGGGACAATTTGTCTGTGACTTGTCTGCTTCTCCTTTTGTCCTACGGCTCTTGCCTCGAGGCGTCGTAGAGAGGCAGGATGCTTAGATAATTTGTTATCGCCAAGTGGGAGGCGTTAGGTCTAACTTCCTGAGAGTGTTAGAGACACCCTCGATCCATGGGTGGCGAGGTCTGCCTTTTGCTCGTGGACAGATGATCTGCAAATGATATACTCTCGCTGCAGGCTGGTCATACTGCATTCTGACTAAATAACCAAACCTTGAATTGTTGGGAGTCAATATAGGCCCTAACTGGGTCTGTCCCAACTGTTGGCCTCAGCGTGCTGTTGCAGTCACCGATTGTTTTTCCGGTTGAACTTCTCACAGAGCGCATCTCATTGCTCTGGATCATATCCTTATGCGTTTCTAATAAGGAAAAAGACTGACATTGGTAACACAATGTAGGAATAAACAGTGCATTTATCAGCCTCCTCTTAGCGGAAGGTCGCACTCAGGGGTATTTCAAAATTGGTACAATTTGATAGTGGACATAGTTCGCCTTCTCCATTATATGTGTGATATCTCTGTCCATACTGCCGTCATCAGTGAACATACTACAGTAAGTCTGTGACAATTTCTTTTTATCTAACTAAGTACCTTTTCTACTTCTATTTAAGATCATATTCTCCATGTGTGTACTGTTCCTTTCTTCTTGATTCACTAGTTAATTATAGTATTCGTTCGTTGTCCCTGTTGACGTAACGTTACTATCGTTTGTGTTTTCGTCTAACGCTATATCTGAACACATATATTTGTTTTTGTTGTATTTTTCTATTTTCTGCTGGAGCACCGAGTTTCGAGGTGTTTCTTTGTCATCAATTTCTTTTTAAGGCCGTTTGTACATGACGTCTTTAGAAATGCCATATTTCTGAGCAACATACATAGTCACAGCCACAATCACAGTCACAGCCAAAGTCAAAGTCACAATCATAGTCACAGTCAAAGTCACATCCATAGTCTTGGTCCCAGTTAAAGTCACAGCTACAGTCATAATCAGTCAAAGCCACAGATATAGTCATTGTCACAGTCAAAGCCACATCTATATAGTCATGGGAACAGTCACATTCACAGCCATAGTTGCAGTCATAGTCACAGTCACATCCATAGTCATTGACATAGTCATAGTTACAGTCACAGTCCCAGCCCTAGTCACAGCCAAATTCACAATCACAATCATAATCACAGTCACAGCTATATCACAGCCATAGTCACATCCACAACAATAGTCATAGTCGCAGTCACAGCGTAGTAACATCAACATTCACATCCACAGTCATAATCACAGTCACAGCTATATCACAGCCATAGTCACAGTCACAGCCATAGTCACATTCATAACCATAGTCACAGTTGCATTCACATTCATAGTCATTGTCACAGTCATAGTCACACCCATAGTCACAATCATGTTCATAATCACAGATCCAGTCACAAACACAGCCATAGTCACAGTCATAGTCATAGTCATAGTCATAGTCAGTCATATTTACAGTCATAGTCACAGTCATTGCCACAGCTCCGGTCATAGTCACAGCTCCAATCATTGTCATATTCACAGCTCCAGCCACAGCCACAACCATAGTCCTAGTCATAGTCACAGTAACATCCATAGTCATAGTCACAGTCACAGTCATAGTCCCAGCCATCGCGACAGCCCCAGTTGAAGCCACAGCCGTAGACACAGCCGCAGTCATAGACACACCTATAGTCACAGTAACAACCATAGCTACATCCGCAGCCCTAGTCAAAGTCACAATCACCGCCATAGTTACATCCACAACCATAGTCACAGCCGCAGTCCTAGCAAAAGTCACAGTCACACCCATAGGCACAGCCACAATCATAGTCACAGTTCTAGTAAAATTCATAGTCACAGTCACATCCATAATCACAGTCACAATCATAGTAACAGTTAGAGTCACAGCCAGAGTCCTAGTAAAAGCCACATCCATAGTCTCAATCACTTAGGAGAACCTGTCTTACGTATTTTACTGTTTCCATGTAAAACAGTTCTTCTACTTTGTCTATATTTCGTTAATCTTCATTATTAAGTTGTTACATATACGAGGGAAAGTCTTTAAATAACTGTAATTGTATTAATAACATGTTTACAGAAGCACGAACTAAACATGTTATGTGGCTTATTTGTCGACGTAATCTGCTTGCCTGACCTCACACGTTGTTCAATTGTCCACTAGCTTGTGGATGCCCTGGTAAATAAAAATCTGTTGATTTTATCCTTAACGAATTTTAAACTTCTTCCATTAGCTCGTCAGCTGACTTAAGTCCCATGAGTTGCACACTTTTCTATAACTGAGGTAAAAATGGACAATTGTTTGCGCAGCGCTGCGATTCATATTGCAATCTACGGCTTTCATGAATAGTGAATCGACTATACTCACGGACTAACTGAATCCATATGTTGTTTCATGGTGTCAGCTGACCCCCTTGTCACGCAGCGTCTCGTCAATCAGGTTTTGTCTGTCGTTTTTAAAATGTTAAGCCGATTCATACACCAATCTCTGCCGAAAACAATTGTCTCCGCACTGGACCTTCAGTTTTATATATATTTCAGACGGACTGCCATTATCCGATAACCAAAAAAAGTATTTTAAAAATATCAATGACCATGTTATACGCTATATTTGTATTTATATTTGCCCGCCCTTGCTAAAAACTCGGCAACGGTAAGCTCTAGCAGCGTGAAATGTTCACAAATCATTATGTAATTTTCAGATCAGGGTAACTATTTTCAGCCCTCTGCATCCTTTCCTCCCCGAGTTATTTAACAATTAAAACTATCCAACAGCGAGCTATAGCGACGTAAAAATGTTGCATCCAATCACAAATTTCCATGTGAACGCACCATTTTCTGCGGGTGGTACTGCAGCCTTCCCTTCCCGAATCGGTGACGTCAAAGCAGGCAAGAAGTGATGATAATGCTAGAAAGAGTAACTGGAGTAATAGTGCTCTAACGTTGTCCTTCCTCGTTGTGCATTGTGGGCTACCCAGGTATGTGATGAATGCCTCAGTTATTGTTCACGTAATTGGAGAACACCTAAATCTCGTGTGAAGCCTGTCATTGAAACTAGCCTACTACAGTCCTGCTACTTTATTTCCATTGTTGGGGTAGTTGAGTAGTTTTTAGGCTGAGGACTATAGGCCGCTTTGCCACTGCTGTCGCCACGCCGTCTGCTGCCTGTGTTTGTTTATTTTAACCGAAACATAAAAACAACATTTAGCATATTGCTTACCGAGAATTCGACCCCCTGCCCTTCTTGTTAGCAGGTAGGCATTGAAACCACTCGTCCACGCGCTCGTCTAGTCTACTATATTGGCAATAGTCAAATAGGGTAATTGCGTCTTAATTCACCCCAAACAAAAGCGATATATGTTCTTAGCACAGAATTTGAGGAAGTGACGTCACCGAAAAGACCACTTTTTAACTGTTTGGAATTTAAGGCCCATCTTCCCTTATTCCTGCTGTCTTAACAATGAGTTTCATGAATGTGCAAACCTTGAGTAACATTCCGTTTCTACAGCAACATGACATTATCCATGCTATCAAAAGATGTAATAACAAACAAATAATGTATCTACCCCTAACCTTAAACCTAACCCTATCCCTAAATATAAAACCTAACCCTATCCCTAAATCTAGTTACAACCCTAAACCTAATGCTAACCCTAATCCTAACCCTTCGCGATAAGGACTATAACCATCTTTTCTACACTTCTATCTTTATCTAAGCCTTTATTTATTTATTTAAAACCACGTTTTATCGAACCGCTTAACCCGAAATGGAATGTCCCGTTACGTAAGACGGGAACCCAGAGAACTCTGTTGAGATTGGATTAAGACGCAAGTGCAGTCAAATAGTAGCTTCGTTGAATCAAGGAGGTGCAATGCCACATTCTAAGCATGTTGTTAAAGGCGACTAAAAAGAGGTGTGCATGAGGCTATCAATCTCATCAAGTAAGTATGCACTATGTATAGCCACCACTGCACATGGTCAGATCCAGGCTTTTTGTAAGAGGGCAGTTGTAATTATGGCGATTGGCTTTACTTTAAGCGAAAATACTAACACAACGTTCAGTAATATTCTCAACGACGGGTTATCTATATGCTCGTATAATCTGGTATGTGTAACAGCGAGTAGGCACATGTTTGCTTCTATTATACCATTCAAGGAGTGGCGGAGACACTAGTCCAGTGAGGCACAACATTCTGATCAGGATGTCACGTCAATGGCATGCACAATACACCAAGACCGCATTCTCTTTTTCATGCAGCGTTTTCTGGAAACAGGCTGTTTTCAAGGTAGCCTGACTGACGAGGTGTTGATCGATGTGATCCCCGTAGTATTGAACGCAACGCAGATGACGAAAAGTCATAGCACAACCGCATGTAGGACCGCGGTACACCTTCATCAGGATGCTCAGGATGTGAGCAAAGCTACATCAATCCTCCACTTAATATCATTTTCAGGGCACACAAAAGTGTAAACTTACTCATTGTGGGCAATTAACAACAACACATACTATTAGAAGTTTTACAGTAGGCTTGAAACGATGGAACTCATACTCTTTAGTACTTTAACAGACGCGGCTCCTGGCCCCTTCAACCTACCATGCCAGCACCGTGATGTAAGCAATGCTAAGGAAAATATCCTTCACTGTGGAATCGTTGAAGTGACACCACATTAGGTAGATCATATTGGGATGTGCCCACCAGTTCTCGCGCAGCCATGTCATTAGGATAATCTGCATCGTCTCTTCCAGCGGACCGTTTGGATGACGTCATCAATTCCTGCTATATATTTATCAGATCACCATACATGACGTCACGCAATCTAATAATAAATATAGGTCAGAGTGTTTTTCAGCACAAATATGAGTGATTGGATATTTATAAGAACTGATTGTCTAAGCTAGATGTTTTCAAACTGCGTCGCGGCTCCCAGGGGCGTCGCAGCCCTCGGCAAAGGACGTCGCGGTGGCTTGGGAACAGTGTTTGGGCTCGATATTATGAGCCAAGGTCATCAATAAATATATATCTTCATAGGACGACAGGTTGCAGCCGAAGTATAATTACATGTACCAATATGTGTCATTAGGTACTAGAAGTTCCTGACAAATGTACCATAAAACTCCAGAGCAGGTTTATGTTACGAACAGCTGATCTCTAACTCTGATGTCATCATGGCAGATGCTGGTGTTAAGAGATGGGATGACCCAACCAGGGATCGTCCAAGCCAACTCTGTTTATGAGCTGTGCGCTAGTGACCTCTAGCAGGCTGGCTTGTTATTACTACTGTTTTGGTAGATGTCAGTCAAGTCGTACGATATCTCACAATAATTAAAATGACAATTAGTGCCAAAAATGTGTCATTTGTTTTAAAGTTTTTGCCAGTGCAAGTATGTTTCCAAATAAAATGAGACGATATTTGGAATCAGTTCATGCAGTTTGCAAAAACCAAACACTTTAATACGTTTCTCGCAAAGTTAAACGAAATAACATAACAAAAATCAACGTTCACTAAACAAACTGATTGGCATGCTGTCAGTCTCGGGATACGATGGACCACGCTAGATAGGGGACAGTCAGTTGTTGTCCTTGTTTTCGACGTACGCGTTTGGAGTCTTCATCTTGACGTATCATGTCCTCCCATGCCTGCAGACCAACACACAAAGCCTGCTTCCAGCCGGGTCTGTCTTGTCAAGTTCCTCCCAGTTCATATCCAACGCCTTCAGGCCACGCTTGCAAACATCTTGTAGGAGGGGTCTACCTTTTCACGCTTGTCACGGTCAGCTCTCCGTAAATGATATCTTTTGGTATTCGCCCATCCTCCAATCTGCACACGTGACCAAGTCACCGCAAGCGGCGCTGGCGAAGGGTCGTAACTAAGTTGACAATCTTTGCACGGTCCAACACTTAGTTGTTAGTCACTGTTACTCCATGAAATTCCAAGTGTGCATATCATGCAGCGCATGTGAAAATCATTTTGCCTTTTTTCACGTGACGCATAAAGAGTCAACTCACACATGATATGTTCACAGCAACCTTTGTGGAGATGCTCAGCATAATGTTATTCCACACTCTCAAGTGCTGATGAGGCTATTCTTAATCGATTCTGCAGCTCTGCGTCCAGTGAAATATTCAAATCACATAAGCAATTGGTTTCTAAAGTCCGAAATTCTATCTGGCAGCTTCAGAATATGGATCTCAGTACGTTGAATGAGGATTATTGTTATCTTGTCGTTGAAAAACAGCCAAGTTCTGAAAAGTTCGTGGACAACGACTTTGTTTTGAACTTCCTTTAAAGGCTCTTCTTTTATCTTACAAAGTTTCTTACCCTGTAGAAAAGAGCAAGACACCTTGCACCATTGTGGAAGACCTTATATGTAGAAAAGAGCAAGACACCTTGCACCATTGTGGAAGACCTTATATGTAGAAAAGAGCAAGACACCTTGCACCATTGTGGAAGACCTTATATGTAGAAAAGAGCAAGACACCTTGCACCATTGTGGAAGACCTTATATGTAGAAAAGAGCAAGACACCTTGCACCATTGTGGAAGACCTTATATGTAGAAAAGAGCAAGACACCTTGCACCATTGTGGAAGACCTTATATGTAGAAAAGAGCAAGACACCTTGCACCATTGTGGAAGACCTTATATGTAGAAAAGAGCAAGGCACCTTGCACCATTGTGGAAGACCTTATATGTAGAAAAGAGCAAGGCACCTTGCACCATTGTGGAAGACCTTATATGTAGAAAAGAGCAAGGCACCTTGCACCATTGTGGAAGACCTTATATGTAGAAAAGAGCAAGACACCTTGCACCATTGTGGAAGACCTTATGTTACCTGCTGCTGTGGACACGGTGTCTACTATGAAAGATGAATCAACTGTCAAGTAATTGCTGAGTATGCCTTTGTCAGATAGCACTATTAGTCATCGACTAATTGAGATGGCTGACAATGTTAAGGGCCAGTTTATTGAAAAACTCAAATTAAAAGTTACTATTCAGCTAGATTCAGCTACAGAAATGTACAATGATGCGCATCTAAAATGTTATGTGTGTTTAATAGATGACAAAAGTTCTTTGAAGATCTTCTTTTCTGGACAAGCATTACAATTTGGAACAAAAGCAGCAGACCTCTTTGAAATACTGGATTCTTTTATGGAAGAAAACAAGATTAACTGGGAGAAATGTGTGGGCGTGTGCACTGATGACGGTCGTTCAATGGCTGGTTGCTATGGCGAACTGCAAGCCTCGATTCTGAAGAAAGTTACTTTCTGTGTCTGAACCCATTGCATCATTTACAATGAAGCCCTGTCATCCAAAATCATCAGTCCTGTTCTTATTGAAGCTCTTCAATCGGTATCAGGTAGTAAGTTTCATTAAAACGCGACCACTAAAGTGCCGGTGTTTCGAGGAGATGTACATTTACACGGAAGCTGAAGACACTCCGATATTTTATTATTGCAACTCTCGCTAACTTTCACATGGGAGCTGAAGACACTCCGGTATTTTATTATTGCAACTCTCGCTAACTTTCACATAGGAGCTGAACACACTCCGGTATTTTATTATTGCAACTCTCGCTAACTTTCACATGGGAGCTGAAGACACTCCGGTATTTTATTATTGCAACTCTCGCTAACTTTCACATGGGAGCTGAAGACACTCCGGTATTTTATTATTGCAACTCTCGCTAACTTTCACATGGGAGCTGAACACACTCCGGTATTTTATTATTGCAACTCTCGCTGGCTTTCACGCAGAAATATCATCAAAAGGTTGTATAAACTCAGGAATGAGCTTTATTGTTATATTGTCGAAGAGACTGAACAGCCTGAAGAAAATATGGCAGGGCACCAACAAAATGACAAAAGTAAAAGTCTTGAGAGCCTGTGTTTTTCCTGTGGCAGCTTATGGCTGTGAATCACGGACGATTACCAAAACGTCTAGACAAAGAATCGAATCCTTTGAGTCAAAATTTTACAGAAAGATCCTCAAAATACCCTGGACAGAGAAAAAAACAAATGTAGACATTCGGAAAGAGTTGAGCATAATGGAGAACTGGTTTATCAATTTCCATTTTGGCTAGAACATGCAAATACTTTGGTCACATCAAGAAACACCACTGTCTTAAGAGAACGGTGATGGAAGGTATGGTGCCAGGCAAAAGTGGAAGAGGTAGACCAAGAAGACTATTGCACCAAGATATCAAGGAATGCCTGAGTATGACTGTGGGGGAGGCTGGAGTTTTGGCAAGAGAACGAGTTTCTTTCAGACAGGCTGTGATGGGTGCGACGTTCTACAAAGGACATGCTACATGATGATGACAATGTCGAAGAAGAACATTCAAGTTCTGAAAAAGTCTGTGGACAACGACTTCCAGAAGCTTGCATATCTTTGTGATGTCTTGGAAAATCTAAATACTTTCAATCTGTCCCTTCAAGGTATTGAGACTCATATTCTGCTGCTGTCAGATATAATTTCGGTCTTCAGAAACAAATTGCTATTGTGGAATGAAAAGTTACAAAAGAGATACGTTAATTACTGATTTCCGTCTCTGCAGACCTGTTTAGAAGACAATGACTTGGAGCTGAGTGAAGAACTGAAGGCTGTATTTGTTGACCTCTTAACACGGCTCAGTGTTTAATTTTGCAAATACTTTTCAGAAGAGGCTGACCAACACACTTGGATCAACAATCCCTTCAGTATAGAACGTCCATCCACACTCACTACTAGAGAGAAAAAGCAGCTGATAAGAGGCTGAAAAACACACCTGGGTCAACAATCCCTTCAGTATAGAACGTCCATCCACACTCACTACTAGAGAGAAAAAGCAGCTGATAAGAGGCTGACCAACACACTTGGATCAACAATCCCTTCAGTATAGAACGTCCATCCACACTCACTACTAGAGAGAAAAAGCAGCTGATAAGAGGCTGACCAACACACTTGGATCAACAATCCCTTCAGTATAGAACGTCCATCCACACTCACTACTAGAGAGAAAAAGCAGCTGATAAGAGGCTGACCAACACACTTGGATCAACAATCCCTTCAGTATAGAACGTCCATCCACACTCACTACTAGAGAGAAAAAGCAGCTGATAAGAGGCTGACCAACACACTTGGATCAACAATCCCTTCAGTATAGAACGTCCATCCACACTCACTACTAGAGAGAAAAAGCAGCTGATAAGAGGCTGACCAACACACTTGGATCAACAATCCCTTCATTATAGAACGTCCATCCACACTCACTACTAGAGAGAAAAAGCAGCTGATAAGAGGCTGACCAACACACCTGGATCAACAATCCCTTCAGTATAGAACGTCCATCCACACTCACTACTAGAGAGAAAAAGCAGCTGATAAGAGGCTGACCAACACACCTGGATCAACAATCCCTTCAGTATAGAACGTCCATCCACACTCACTACTAGAGAGAAAAAGCAGCTGATAAGAGGCTGACCAACACACCTGGATCAACAATCCCTTCAGTATAGAACGTCCATCCACACTCACTACTAGAGAGAAAAAGCAGCTGATAAGAGGCTGACCAACACACCTGGATCAACAATCCCTTCAGTATAGAACGTCCATCCACACTCACTACTAGAGAGAAAAAGCAGCTGATAAGAGGCTGACCAACACACCTGGATCAACAATCCCTTCAGTATAGAACGTCCATCCACACTCACTACTAGAGAGAAAAAGCAGCTGATAAGAGGCTGACCAACACACCTGGATCAACAATCCCTTCAGTATAGAACGTCCATCCACACTCACTACTAGAGAGAAAAAGCAGCTGATAAGAGGCTGACCAACACACCTGGATCAACAATCCCTTCAGTATAGAACGTCCATCCACACTCACTACTAGAGAGAAAAAGCAGCTGATAAGAGGCTGACCAACACACCTGGATCAACAATCCCTTCAGTATAGAACGTCCATCCACACTCACTACTAGAGAGAAAAAGCAGCTGATAAGAGGCTGACCAACACACCTGGATCAACAATCCCTTCAGTATAGAACGTCCATCCACACTCACTACTAGAGAGAAAAAGCAGCTGATAAGAGGCTGACCAACACACCTGGATCAACAATCCCTTCAGTATAGAACGTCCATCCACACTCACTACTAGAGAGAAAAAGCAGCTGATAAGAGGCTGACCAACACACCTGGATCAACAATCCCTTCAGTATAGAACGTCCATCCACACTCACTACTAGAGAGAAAAAGCAGCTGATAAGAGGCTGACCAACACACCTGGATCAACAATCCCTTCAGTATAGAACGTCCATCCACACTCACTACTAGAGAGAAAAAGCAGCTGATAAGAGGCTGACCAACACACCTGGATCAACAATCCCTTCAGTATAGAACGTCCATCCACACTCACTACTAGAGAGAAAAAGCAGCTGATAAGAGGCTGACCAACACACCTGGATCAACAATCCCTTCAGTATAGAACGTCCATCCACACTCACTACTAGAGAGAAAAAGCAGCTGATAAGAGGCTGACCAACACACCTGGATCAACAATCCCTTCAGTATAGAACGTCCATCCACACTCACTACTAGAGAGAAAAAGCAGCTGATAAGAGGCTGACCAACACACCTGGATCAACAATCCCTTCAGTATAGAACGTCCATCCACACTCACTACTAGAGAGAAAAAGCAGCTGATAAGAGGCTGACCAACACACCTGGATCAACAATCCCTTCAGTATAGAACGTCCATCCACACTCACTACTAGAGAGAAAAAGCAGCTGATAAGAGGCTGACCAACACACCTGGATCAACAATCCCTTCAGTATAGAACGTCCATCCACACTCACTACTAGAGAGAAAAAGCAGCTGATAAGAGGCTGACCAACACACCTGGATCAACAATCCCTTCAGTATAGAACGTCCATCCACACTCACTACTAGAGAGAAAAAGCAGCTGATAAGAGGCTGACCAACACACCTGGATCAACAATCCCTTCAGTATAGAACGTCCATCCACACTCACTACTAGAGAGAAAAAGCAGCTGATAAGAGGCTGACCAACACACCTGGATCAACAATCCCTTCAGTATAGAACGTCCATCCACACTCACTACTAGAGAGAAAAAGCAGCTGATAAGAGGCTGACCAACACACCTGGATCAACAATCCCTTCAGTATAGAACGTCCATCCACACTCACTACTAGAGAGAAAAAGCAGCTGATAAGAGGCTGACCAACACACTTGGATCAACAATCCCTTCAGTATAGAACGTCCATCCACACTCACTACTAGAGAGAAAAAGCAGCTGATAAGAGGCTGACCAACACACTTGGATCAACAATCCCTTCAGTATAGAACGTCCATCCACACTCACTACTAGAGAGAAAAAGCAGCTGATAAGAGGCTGACCAACACACTTGGATCAACAATCCCTTCAGTATAGAACGTCCATCCACACTCACTACTAGAGAGAAAAAGCAGCTGATAAGAGGCTGACCAACACACTTGGATCAACAATCCCTTCAGTATAGAACGTCCATCCACACTCACTACTAGAGAGAAAAAGCAGCTGATAAGAGGCTGACCAACACACTTGGATCAACAATCCCTTCAGTATAGAACGTCCATCCACACTCACTACTAGAGAGAAAAAGCAGCTGATAAGAGGCTGACCAACACACCTGGATCAACAATCCCTTCAGTATAGAACGTCCATCCACACTCACTACTAGAGAGAAAAAGCAGCTGATAAGAGGCTGACCAACACACCTGGATCAACAATCCCTTCAGTATAGAACGTCCATCCACACTCACTACTAGAGAGAAAAAGCAGCTGATAAGAGGCTGACCAACACACCTGGATCAACAATCCCTTCAGTATAGAACGTCCATCCACACTCACTACTAGAGAGAAAAAGCAGCTGATAAGAGGCTGACCAACACACCTGGATCAACAATCCCTTCAGTATAGAACGTCCATCCACACTCACTACTAGAGAGAAAAAGCAGCTGATAAGAGGCTGACCAACACACCTGGATCAACAATCCCTTCAGTATAGAACGTCCATCCACACTCACTACTAGAGAGAAAAAGCAGCTGATAAGAGGCTGACCAACACACCTGGATCAACAATCCCTTCAGTATAGAACGTCCATCCACACTCACTACTAGAGAGAAAAAGCAGCTGATAAGAGGCTGACCAACACACCTGGATCAACAATCCCTTCAGTATAGAACGTCCATCCACACTCACTACTAGAGAGAAAAAGCAGCTGATAAGAGGCTGACCAACACACCTGGATCAACAATCCCTTCAGTATAGAACGTCCATCCACACTCACTACTAGAGAGAAAAAGCAGCTGATAAGAGGCTGACCAACACACCTGGATCAACAATCCCTTCAGTATAGAACGTCCATCCACACTCACTACTAGAGAGAAAAAGCAGCTGATAAGAGGCTGACCAACACACCTGGATCAACAATCCCTTCAGTATAGAACGTCCATCCACACTCACTACTAGAGAGAAAAAGCAGCTGATAAGAGGCTGACCAACACACCTGGATCAACAATCCCTTCAGTATAGAACGTCCATCCACACTCACTACTAGAGAGAAAAAGCAGCTGATAAGAGGCTGACCAACACACCTGGATCAACAATCCCTTCAGTATAGAACGTCCATCCACACTCACTACTAGAGAGAAAAAGCAGCTGATAAGAGGCTGACCAACACACCTGGATCAACAATCCCTTCAGTATAGAACGTCCATCCACACTCACTACTAGAGAGAAAAAGCAGCTGATAAGAGGCTGACCAACACACCTGGATCAACAATCCCTTCAGTATAGAACGTCCATCCACACTCACTACTAGAGAGAAAAAGCAGCTGATAAGAGGCTGACCAACACACCTGGATCAACAATCCCTTCAGTATAGAACGTCCATCCACACTCACTACTAGAGAGAAAAAGCAGCTGATAAGAGGCTGACCAACACACCTGGATCAACAATCCCTTCAGTATAGAACGTCCATCCACACTCACTACTAGAGAGAAAAAGCAGCTGATAAGAGGCTGACCAACACACCTGGATCAACAATCCCTTCAGTATAGAACGTCCATCCACACTCACTACTAGAGAGAAAAAGCAGCTGATAAGAGGCTGACCAACACACCTGGATCAACAATCCCTTCAGTATAGAACGTCCATCCACACTCACTACTAGAGAGAAAAAGCAGCTGATAAGAGGCTGACCAACACACCTGGATCAACAATCCCTTCAGTATAGAACGTCCATCCACACTCACTACTAGAGAGAAAAAGCAGCTGATAAGAGGCTGACCAACACACCTGGATCAACAATCCCTTCAGTATAGAACGTCCATCCACACTCACTACTAGAGAGAAAAAGCAGCTGATAAGAGGCTGACCAACACACCTGGATCAACAATCCCTTCAGTATAGAACGTCCATCCACACTCACTACTAGAGAGAAAAAGCAGCTGATAAGAGGCTGACCAACACACCTGGATCAACAATCCCTTCAGTATAGAACGTCCATCCACACTCACTACTAGAGAGAAAAAGCAGCTGATAAGAGGCTGACCAACACACCTGGATCAACAATCCCTTCAGTATAGAACGTCCATCCACACTCACTACTAGAGAGAAAAAGCAGCTGATAAGAGGCTGACCAACACACCTGGATCAACAATCCCTTCAGTATAGAACGTCCATCCACACTCACTACTAGAGAGAAAAAGCAGCTGATAAGAGGCTGACCAACACACCTGGATCAACAATCCCTTCAGTATAGAACGTCCATCCACACTCACTACTAGAGAGAAAAAGCAGCTGATAAGAGGCTGACCAACACACCTGGATCAACAATCCCTTCAGTATAGAACGTCCATCCACACTCACTACTAGAGAGAAAAAGCAGCTGATAAGAGGCTGACCAACACACCTGGATCAACAATCCCTTCAGTATAGAACGTCCATCCACACTCACTACTAGAGAGAAAAAGCAGCTGATAAGAGGCTGACCAACACACCTGGATCAACAATCCCTTCAGTATAGAACGTCCATCCACACTCACTACTAGAGAGAAAAAGCAGCTGATAAGAGGCTGACCAACACACCTGGATCAACAATCCCTTCAGTATAGAACGTCCATCCACACTCACTACTAGAGAGAAAAAGCAGCTGATAAGAGGCTGACCAACACACCTGGATCAACAATCCCTTCAGTATAGAACGTCCATCCACACTCACTACTAGAGAGAAAAAGCAGCTGATAAGAGGCTGACCAACACACCTGGATCAACAATCCCTTCAGTATAGAACGTCCATCCACACTCACTACTAGAGAGAAAAAGCAGCTGATAAGAGGCTGACCAACACACTTGGATCAACAATCCCTTCAGTATAGAACGTCCATCCACACTCACTACTAGAGAGAAAAAGCAGCTGATAAGAGGCTGACCAACACACCTGGATCAACAATCCCTTCAGTATAGAACGTCCATCCACACTCACTACTAGAGAGAAAAAGCAGCTGATAAGAGGCTGACCAACACACTTGGATCAACAATCCCTTCAGTATAGAACGTCCATCCACACTCACTACTAGAGAGAAAAAGCAGCTGATAAGAGGCTGACCAACACACCTGGATCAACAATCCCTTCAGTATAGAACGTCCATCCACACTCACTACTAGAGAGAAAAAGCAGCTGATAAGAGGCTGACCAACACACCTGGATCAACAATCCCTTCAGTATAGAACGTCCATCCACAC
>JAVGWX010000004.1:66612821-67002821 GCA_036924085.1 Ariolimax columbianus
CTTCCAGACTTTGTCAAATGCCTTTTCCAGATCCACCCAAACAGCTACTGTGTGTTTCTGTGCCTGGTAGGCATCTTCTATCTCCTGGGCTATGAGGATGACCTGGTCCTCAGTGGATCTGTGCTGTCTAAAGCCGGCTTGCTGTGAAATTAGTATTCGTTTTTCTTCCAGATGCCACATCAGTCTGGTGTTTATCATCCGTTCCATCAGCTTGCCGACACAGCTCAGTAGGCTTATGGGCCTGTATCCATTTGGATCTGTTTTATCCTTTCCTGTTTTTGGTACTGGTACCAGTATTGCGTCATTCCATGCTTGGGGTTACAATACCCCTTTTCCAGCTTTGGTTCAGGACTGATAGTAGTTTCCTCTTCGCTGTTTGGCCCAGCCCCATCAGCATTTCGTTTGTTATCCCGTCTTTTCCGGGAGATTTCCTTTTCTTTGAGGGCGATGTTTGCCTCCATGGATTTTTCTCGCTCTGCCATGTTCCTAGCATTTGTTACTGCATCTTCCACTTTCTGCAACTCATCATTCCAGTAGGGCTTATAGTTTTTCCTAGCTCCTCTGGGGATGGTTTCAGTGGCGGCTTGCATTATTGCCTTGCTTAGGCTCTCTACCATGGGCTTCATTTTGGTGTTTCGTGTGTTGATGGTTTCACACAGCCCATCTGTCAGGATTGCAAATCTGTCCCAGTCGGCTCGTTTGTAATTCCAACGTGGGAGCGGTTTTGTTTCCTGTGGGCCTACTTCCATGTCAATGGTTAGCCTGATCGGCCTGTGGTCGCTACCTGCCAGTTGGTTTAGCACCTGGCGGTCTATTTTATGGTGTATGTCCTGTGTGGTGAAGGCAAAATCTGGAGTCGAGGTGGTATGCCATGTTCTTGAATAGAAGCTAGGGCTATCCTCCGGCCTATTGATTAGGGAGAGATTTGCATCTATCTCCCAATCTTCCACTTCGTCACCTCTGCTGTCTGTGTCAGAGTATCCCCATCTCTCCGAGTGGCTGTTGAAATCTCCAACTACTATGCAGTTGGAGTCTCGGACCTCCATACTCGAGAGCGATAGGTCTCTGTTTGGTGGTCCGTACAGATTGAAAATGCCGAGCTTCGTCTCTTGGGCCATTATGTCAACTCCTACAATTTCTGCTTGTCCGGTGTGATTGACAGATACCGCGCTACTCGGTATGCAGTTTCTGGTCAGTATCAGGACCCCTCCTTTGTGGCCTTCTCTATCTAGACGGAAGGTCTGATATCCTCTGATTGAGAATTTATGGTAATTGTTGAGGTGTGTTTCCTGGATACATGCCACGTCAATCTTACCTTCATGCAGGTGGTGTGTTAGGGAAAGTTTTTTGTTAATGACTCCCTCCGCATTCCACTGTAGTATTTTGAGGGTCTTGAGGTTTTGGCCAATAGAAGTTGCCCCATAGCCATGTGCCTTGACTCCACGACACATGGGTGGGTGACCACCAGTAGTCAAGGGTGGGCCCCTTCGAGGCGTGGGGCCCGGCACTATCGCTGCCTGGCGGGACTCCGCAGGATGAGCGCCATGCGTTTTTCTAATAGGTTGTACTGCCATCATACTGTGATTTACGTTGCACTGTTTTGTTAGGCTTGCGGCCCCGTGCATCCGATTTCAACAGGCGTTTCTGTAGGGATGCCCTCCTTAGCCTTTGGCTGTCCCCAGCCTATCTGCAAGGCAGCAGTTGTTTATGATCAGAGTTTTCTCTCTTATGGAAGTTGTCTTACCAGACTATCGAGTCTTCACTACTCGTGTCTATAGGGTGCAATGGTGATATGTGATGATATATGAGATGGACTGGTTTACCCGGAAGAGAGGCAGTCCAGTGTGTCTGTATCCCAGGATCGTCACGTCCTGCCAGGAACGTAGCATTTGCATGTGAGTGGGGTATCTCTTTTTCCCTTTATTTTCTTGGCTTCTATGCAGGGATGGTACGCCTAGCATTCCCCGCCACCTGGGGTGTTGACACAGTGGGGCAGGTGTGCAATGTCCGCTGGTCTGCATCTCTTCTGCGTCCAGTATGATAGTTATATGGCTGATAACGTACAGAGGTAGATATCGTAGCCGGAGTGCATTCAGCCAGAGGACAAGCCTGGTGATGTCACAGAGATGTTGTTTGCAACTCTCATGGTCAGTGGTTGAGTCTTGACAGTTCACAGTGAGGTGGCTGCTCTACTGTTTTCGACACCCCGACCAGGTACTAGGTCTTTGGTTGGTGTTTTCGCACCCCATCGCCGTATAGGGTGAGTATCAAGCAGTTGTCCGCCCGCTTTGATTGGCGGACGGCAAGGACCTCTTACTGTGGCTCTACCTGATAGGGCTGGGGCGCAAGCCCCAGGTCCCGAGCAAGTAGGAGCCTCCCATTGCAGTGGTGCTGAGATTTTGGGCGGGATTGCGGCTTTCAAGGATTCGGCCGTAATCCCCCACATGGTAGCCTCGCGCCCTTGGCTTATCAGCCTGGTACGTGGACCAAAGTGTCTGCGGCTCCTCTCGATTTGAGCTGGTTTTCCGTAGCAACGCCCTGTCATTTGTAGGGTAAAACTGACCTGTCTTCAGATGATCTATTTCCAGCACCCGTTCACTATTTGGTCAGACGAATTTATTGAAGGCTTTTGTTTGTCAATGACCAGGTATTTGAAATCTGCGGTTTCTGCGGAGTTAAACACAATTTCCGTAGCGTTCTTTCATTTGAGTGTTTGAGAGCTGATTTGTCATCCGTGAGTCTAATACCAGCGTACGTTCATTATTAGACCCAAACGGCAGTGCTCTCGATTTGTCAGTTGTTCTACAGTATTGGCGTGTTCAGTCAAATTAAGCCGCAGGTTCCACACCTGGTGGTGCCCTTCCGTCAATTCACTTGGCGAGACAATCAAGTTTCTTAGAGGGTAGCCACAGATTTTCGAGGGTCTAATTCCAGCACATGTTCTTTATTAGGCCCCACGAAGGTGTACTTTTTGATAGTCATTCTGCAGTATTGGCGTGTTAAGTTAATTTAGGTCTCAGGCTCCACTCCTGATAGTGCTCTTCCGTTAATTCCTTTTTCAGAACACTGGATGCAGACCAAACCGGGCCACAGGGGGCATAACCCCAGATTTCTGGGGGTCTAAATCCAGCACCAGTTCCATATTAGGGCCCAGGATAGTGGTCTCGGCATGTCAATCATTTCAGTCTTGAGTCAAATTATGCCGCAGGCTCCACTCCTGGTGGTGCCCTTCCGTCAATTCCTTTAAGTTTCAGCTTTGCAACCATACTTCCCTCGGAACCCAAACACTTTGGTTTCCCGGAAGCTGCCCGCAGAGTCATCGAAGCAACTCCTGCGGATCGTTAGTCGGCATCGTTTATGGTCAGAACTACGACGGTATCTGATCGTCTTCGCGCCTCTGACTTTCGTTCTTGATTAATGAAAACATTCTTGACAAATGCTTTCGCAGTAGCTCGTCTTGCGGCGATCCAAGAATTTCACCTCTAACGCCGCTATACGAATGCCCCCGTTTGTCCCTGTTAATCATTACCTCCAGTTCCGAAAACCAACAAAATAGAACCGAGGTCCTATTCCATTATTCCATGCACCATTATTCAGGCAGCCGAGGCCTGCTTTGAACACTCTAATTTTTTCAAAGTAAACGCGCCGGCCACCCAGGACGCTCAGCGAAGAGCACCCGTGGGAGAGAGCCGGCAGACGGTAGGGCAGGAGACAACGGGCAGTGAACCGGCGCGAGCCGGACCGCCCGCCTGCGCCTGAGATCCAACTACGAGCTTTTTAACTGCAACAACTTTAATATACGCTATTGGAGCTGGAATTACCGCGGCTGCTGGCACCAGACTTGCCCTCCAATAGATCCTCGTTAAAGGGTTTAAAGTGTACTCATTCCAATTACGGGGCCTCGAAAGAGTCCCGTATTGTTATTTTTCGTCACTACCTCCCCGTGCCGGGAGTGGGTAAGTTGCGCGCCTGCTGCCTTCCTTGGATGTGGTAGCCGTTTCCCATGCTCCCTCTCCGGAATCGAACCCTGATTCCCCGTTACCCGTTACAAACATGGTAGGCATGTCACGTACCATCGACATTTGATATGGCAGACATTTGAAAGATGCGTCGCCGGCACATGAGGCCATGCGATCAGCACAAAGTTATCCAGAGTCACCAGTGGGGACGCCGCAACCCCGCGAGGGGAAACGACGATTGGTTTTGAACTAATAAAAGCGCTCTTTCCGCGAGGGTGGAGCTTGGTAAGCATGTATTAGCTCTAGAATTGCCACAGTTATCCAAGTAGGATCGTGTCATCTAAGGAACCTCGACTGATTTAATGAGCCATTCGCGGTTTCACCGTGAGACAGTGTGAACTTAGACATGCATGGCTTAATCTTTGAGACAAGCATATGACTACTGGCAGGATCAACCAGATATCTGTCGGAGACGTACTGTGTACAGCACACACCGGTCGGCGGAGGAAGGGTGTGTTTTTTTAAAAAGCCTCGCTGGGACGACGGCCGCAGGGACCGACTGACGGGACGGACGGACGGTTTGTTCCACCCGTCCCTCACTCCGTCGACCTAGGACCGCCTGACAGGGGCCTCCCACACGCACCAGACGACCGACCGACCGGGCTCGCTCCAGGAGGGATGGCAGCGCTCTGTGCAGAACGGATCCCAACGACCTCGGCGATGAATTTCACTGGGACTGGAGACAATTTGACCTGCCGGCCTGCCCTCGAGGCAACGATTCCTGCTTTCCATTTGCCGGTCACAAGCTCTTTGCGAGAGTCGGACCACCAGCGAGACGTACTGTCGAGCTCTGCTATAAGCCTTAGATAAATCACCACGGACGGACCACGTTTCCTGATACGGACCAGACTAGCGCACCTCGGTGGAGGAGCCACTACAACAAACCGCACCAAATTCGCACTACGGGGAAAGGCAGGCGAGCGTTTTCCGCAAGCCCGCGCTATCGCTCCGCCTGGCGGGACTGAGATCGCTTTACGAACACTGGTTGAAATTGAGTCTCTGCGGCGAGACAACTACCCCAGATGGTTTGACATTCAAATACATCGAGTTAAAAACTAATTCCTGATTATCCCAAGCCGCAATTAGACATTTTGTCGAATGCGGAAAAAAAACCAAGGTTATTCACGCAAAGTTGTCGTTCAGTTATGGGTGTATTCTGATACTCATAGTTTGTGGGCTGGTTATTGTGACATATAGTTGCTTTCTCAAAAAATACATTGAGACAATTTCAAAATGAGTTTGAAGTGTACAACGATGCAGAAGGCTACCGTTTTACTTTAATAGTTCTTCCTCATGAAATCTAAGATGGGTCATTTATATTACTATATTCATGACCCGGAGAAACGAACGCAATTGGTGCTTGGTCTGGATAGATCATCCTTTAACCGCTAGATTGGACAGGACTCAGATCAAGCAAGGTAGGAAACGGACATTTGACGATTTCGACAGAGATGTCATTCAACGGGAGATATTGAAATTGTTGACGAAAAATCGACTTGTTATTCTGCAATCCGATTGCAGTTTTTGCAGTTTCCAAAAGTTCTCTTTGGCAATTGTAAGAGCCGCCGGCTTTACTTTCATGAAAACTTCAGTCGGCAGGAATATTATATGTGAAAGGCCACATTTGATTGCTGCCCAAAGCAAATACCTAAGACAGATACATGAATGGCGTAGATAAGGCTATGATATTATATACTTGGATGAATCCTGGGCCAATGGTCACCACACCTATGGTGCAGAATGGCAATCAGTTGACATGGGTCAATGCTCACCACACCTATGGTAAAGAATGGCAATCAGTTGACGGTGAACAGAAAAGACAAATACCATGCAGCAAAGGGCAGCGCATTATACAAACGTTTGCCGGAAGCAGTGACAACTGACTTGTCCATGATGCTGAACTTATTTTCCAAACAGAAAGTAATGACGGTAGAGACTACCACACCGAAATGAATGGATAATTGTTAGGCACTGTGTGACGAATGAACTACTTCCAATTCTGGATAGACCGTCATGCTTAGTAATGGATAATGCATCCTATCACAATCCAGTATTAGAGGAAGACAAAGTACCAACTGCATCAAATATAAAACCTCAAATTAGAACATAGATAAGGAAAAAGTTAATTTTGAATACACGTATTTGAAGCCAGAGTTGTTGAAGATTGTGAGGAAGACAAATAAGACAGAGGTGTATCATTTTGACGAAATCATTGAAGAGTACGGCCACACTTATCTGGGACTACCTGCATATCATGGACATCTACACTCTACGGAGCTTGTGTGGGCTAAAGTCAAAGGACAAATTGCCGAACAGAACAGTACATTTAGAATATGGGATGTTGAAGTGCTGAAACGTGAGTACTTTTCAAAAATAGATATTCAATGAAGTGTGTTGAACATGTGCTCCGGGAATAGGTACAGTACTGGCAACGAGATGGATTACAATTTGTCCAGCCAGTAACAATTATCAATCTCTTTGAATCGACAGATTCTGATGATTAATATCATCTTTTGTAGACATATTATTAGCAGACTAGAATAAATTAACGTATGTTTATCAAAACAATTAGGTGTACCAACAATGGCAAGAAATGCATTTGAATATTCCAATGCGTTACACGACATAAAATGAACTGCGCAGTTGATACAACCGCGGTGGTCTAAGGTGACCGAAGGACTGTAATAACTGTTGCATATTGGTGCCATTTTTGCGATTGTTCATAAAGGGCAACACAAACAATCAATTGATCTATCAAGACATTAATGAGATACGTCCATGAACATAATGTGGCGAGAAATTAAGCTGCGTACTGTAAAAATTAAAAATTTAATTCCATTTCTTTGCAATGGTCCTAAAAGATCAGAAGAATTCGCAGATGTACAATTGTCTTAACATCTATGAACTAAATAATATCAATGTTTTAGCGTCATTGATATTCTAAGGCTGCATGCGAAAAATCATTTGGATCGCACATGTAGTTTAGTAGAAAATTCCTTCGGACCTTGTTCATGAATTAAAAATATGGACTTTAGTATAAAGTGACATAACATTGTAAGTTGATTAATTAAATTAATGTAGTTTTCCATCTAGAAAATAAATATAGTTTTATTTATGTTGTGTCCGAAACTTAATTATCCCCCACAATTGATATCAGATGTAAAATATGCACATTCAGAAGTCATTAATATTTTGTTGGGTACAATTTCTTATATATAGTATAGAGAGGAGTCGCCGTGATTATGACCAGGTCAAGGAAGCCGAGGACAAAAACAGTTTGAAAACATTTGGTCTAGGCCTTGTCTGTTCTGATTTGTTCATTTCTGTTCCTAATATTCGATTTCACTGCACTCCAGGCATACTTATAGGTGTTCAGTATCTCTCAGTAAATGCCGAAGGATGTGGATAGTGATGGCTACTTTAGATAGCTTTTTTAAAGTGCTTGGTTACTTAAACTCGAAATTTTTTAATTTGTTTTTTGTGCGTACGCTTTATTTATCTATTTCCCAATGCGGTGTGCGTTGCACTGTAATTTATATTTTGCGCCTGTCTGCCTGAGAGGCAGACAACGTTTTAAGTGGGTGGACAATATCAGGAGATGGACTGGGAAAAGCCTCTCAGATTGCACCATTACGGCAAGAGTACACTGGAGATCCATTGCAGCCGATTTTCTAGGCGGATATGTCACTTGAACTGAACGGAACTGAACGTTTATACAGTATAGGGAAGCCATCCTCACGCTGAACTCTCTTTAGTCGCTTCTTTCGACATGCCTATCGTGTTGGACAAAGGCTGCACATAGTCGGTAACTGTTGGTGCAAAGAACCTTTATTCCTTGACTTTATGAACATTGTGGTGGTATTAGTAATGGAGAAAAAAAACCGTAACTCGAATCATCAGTGTTCACTTCCTCACCCCATGACTCATATTATGTAACAACTCACTACCCTTTCCTTATTCCTACTCCACCTAATCACTCTGTAATTATAATCCCCCACGTCATCGCTCTCTTCTCCTACCCTCCCCAAAACAATATATCCCACACTCTTCTTCCTACTCATCTACTCCCAACTTCCGACGACTAGTTTTTACATTAATCCCCAGCAATGCTATCGTTTATTGCCAAGAGCCACCGCCCACCCCCTCTAGCCCCGCCTTCTCCAACCTATTAGTTGCGATGTCCTCATCAGATGCCAATGTAGTTACCTCTGTTTCCTGGATCAGCTAGAACACCTTATGGCATCCATCAGACTTTGTCAAATGGCTGGGGAGTACCAAGTAACCTGACCTAGAATTCAGGTCAGGATATTGTTGAGATGAGTTTTAACACTAAAGAGTTTTAGCAGCGAACGATTTTAAATAAGCAAAACCGTAGGCTTATGCTTAATTATGTAGTTTCTGAAAGTGTGCACTTTTTGACGTAAATGTACACTTTTTGACGTAAATGTACACTTTTTGACGTAAATGTACACTTTTTGACGTAAATGTACACTTTTTGACGTAAATGTACACTTTTTTTCAGCCACAGGCAGAATCATTTTGGTTGTATCAGAAATGAGCGTTTGTTTTCTTTTCAGGCAGAATCAGTTTGGCTTTATCATGAATGGACAATTTAATTTCTGACAGGCAGAGTCATTTTGATTGTATCATGAATGAACGATTGTATTCCTGAACGGCAGAGTCTCTGTGAAGATGAATGTGTCGGCCCGAAAGTTGCAAATATCGCAGTCAAGCTGTAAACTAGCTGTAGCACATAACGCATTACGTTCTCCTGACTACTACTACTTGCAAAGCCCTGCTCATGGCATGGTAGTGGGAGATTGAGAACGAACGCAATAGAAGATGAAGAAGAAGAAGAAGAAGAAGAAGAAGAAGAAGAAGAAGAAGAAGAAGAAGAAGAAGAAGAAAAAGAAAGCAGAGTCATTTTGGCTACATCGGGAATGAGCGATTGTATTACTTACAGAGTCGTTTTGGTTATATCAAGAATGGGCGCGTGTGTTCCTCACAGAATCATTTTGGTAATTGAAGGAATTTGCTATTCAAATCCTCACACAGTCAGTTTTGGTTAAATCAGGAATGGGTGATTCTATTACTGACTAAATCTGTAAGTCGCTCATCTTCTATGATTAGAGATTTAGAGATTCATTTTTGTATATTCTTGCAACGTGCCAAAGTGGTCCGCAATGGTCTTGATGTATAATAAATAGGAATAGTACCACTGCCCCATAGAGAACATGTTGTAAAAGGTGACTAACTGTGTGGCATGGCATAACACTGGCCATGGTTATGTGATTTGTAAATAGCAGCATAGATGGCGTCATAAAAGTCTGTGGATCTACTTTACTCTAATGTTTCAGTCTATTACGATCTCATTAAGCATACTCCGCGGCACTTGTCTCTACGCAGCATAGTAATGAGATGCTCGAACCTAGTGAGCTAAGCAGAAAATCCTCCTCCTGGGTACATTTAGCTCACGCCACAAAGCTGGGACCGAGACAGGGGCATCTGCCATTGTAGAAGTACAAGTTAACTAAGATTAAGATATGTTTGCAATCGAGTGTGCATGCAAACATATGTCTTTTCATGATTGAGGGTTTGGTCTTCACGTGTACGTAGGAATTTCGTTACCTTTATAGATGTAGCCTTATGCTCTTTTATATTTTCATCTGTCAGGGATCCGTGTGAGTACAAAATCGTGCTCACAGGACCTCAGAGTGTGTCGTCCATCTCCGATTGGACTATTTCTCGATCGCATCACATGAACGACCATGGAACTATTCAAACTTGCGAGATTCGAAAACTCATCGTTCCCCGAATGTGTTCGTTTGTTTTCTGTAGAGACGGGCGCCTAGCCTTTAAATGTAGCTACTTCTCCTAAATATGTTCTATTCAGTTCTGTTTAGCTCAGTTATCCACCCTCAAGTATAATGACCTCTGTGGAGAGCTTAAGTCATCGTTTTTATCTTTGTATGTTGCATCCGTCAATATAAAGCAAATCGTTGATGGATTGCTAATATGTTAATTATCTATCTACCAGGTGGTATCCTACGTGTACTATAGCCGAGTTCCTTCTGTGATATAGGCGCGAAGTGAGAGTCGATCATGTTGCATTCTAATCATGACCAAACCAATAAAAGTTCTGTCTTGAAATGTATTTAACACACAGCTTAGTTCCCTCCACATTTATAAGGCCCTCATTCTTTATTCTATCTCTTCTGATGACATCAATGACCTGTCTATGACATTTAATTTCACAATGTGGTATTTCACTCCCGTGGGCCTTGGATGAGTGTCAAGTCTGTAGCACCGAGTTGGCATAAATACAATGTTTATTAGGGATTGTTCAGTTGTCAAGATGTTGTTCGGTTGTGGTGAAAATTGTTAACCGATTCCCTCCACAGAGCCGATTTACCGGCTTGCAAACTTTCGTATAATGTTACACAGCCGAGTTAGTACGAAATATAAACACCAATTTTCTATCAAAACCAACTAGTATTACAGGTGAACAATTTCGCGTACCTAGGTAACATAATCACAGCAGATAGAAATGGCGACACCGAAATCCAAAAGAGAAGTAATAAAGCAAGTCAAATCAATGGTCAATGCTCCCCGATATTACAATGTAAACACGTGACAATGGATACAAAAAGAACACTATACAACACAAAATCCATTCTGTCATTGTGATATCAGGACCAGAATTGAAGAAACATTGTAACGACAGAGATGAAATGCCTGTGCAGAATGCTACGAGTAACAAGAATGGATAGAATCAGAATCGAAGATATTGGGAAACAAGTAGGTACAACACTAGTGCTAGACCTCATCAAGAGACAGCAAATCAAATGGTTTGGCCACGTGAAACATGAAACCCCAGACAGTATCCCTTATAAGGCAATGCTAAACAGAAACAATAGCTACAAAGCCTAGCGTCGACCACGCAAATGATGAATAGCAAAAATATCAGAAGCAGTAAAGCTTCACATGTTTGAAGCATATACTAGTTCCCGGTGAAGAAATCTCTTCATAACCTGACGATAAAAACACAAACAGGGCAAAAAGCGAAAAGAAGAACAACCTTGAACTAGTGCATAGATATATTTATACACCAAGGTCAGGGTCTATCAGACCTGTGTTCTTTACACTCTAATGTATGGAGACGAGACTTGGAATATTTACACAAAGAAGGAACGGCGGCCTAACATCTATCACGTGAGATGTCTAGAGCGTATATTGCGGATTGCTTGGCAAGAGAGAGTGTCAAATAATGTGAGTTTTACAGCAAATAAACACTTACAGCATGTACTCGCTGTTGAACCGACGACGCCTTCAATGGTTGGGGCATGTTATGGGATGTTGGGGCATACTACCCAACATGGATGTTGAAAGGCTGCCAGAGGATATCCTTTATGGACAGCTGGCCATTGGAGCTAGAAGATTCGGCCGTCCTACACTGCGATTTAAGAACGTATGCAAGAGGGACATGAAGTCAAACGAGTTCCCATCCGAGGGCTGGGAAATGGTTGCTCAGGATCGATCTGTTTGGACACAGTCAGTTGGAATGGGCATTAGTAACTGACACCGCTCGCAGAGGCTTTCTGGCTGCAGAGAAATTAGAAAGACAAGAAATCATAGAATACGCCAACGACATATTTGTACGATCTGTGGCCCTGAACGTTCTCAAACTCCAGCTATCAAGCCCTGAACATTCTCAAACTCCAGTTACCAAGCCCATGACGTTCTCAAACTCCAGCTACCAAGCCCTAAACATTCTCAAACTCCCGCTACCAAGCCCTGAACGTTCTAAAACTTCCGCTTCCAAGCCCTGAACGCTCTCAAACTCCAGCTACCAAGCCCTGAACGTTATCACTCCAGCTACCAAGCCCTGAACGTTCTCAAACTCCAGCTAACAAGCCCTGGACGTTCTCAAACTCCAGCTACCTAGCTCATGCAAGTAGCAGGATGTAATCCGGAGAATGGAATGCGTTGTGTCGTAGTTTAGAGGTTGGCTGCGATATTTGCACCAATACATCCGACTTCCGCAGACATTGGTGGGTACTGGATTTGCCTTCCCTCTTCGATCCCTTCTCCTTAGCATGTCTGATCTGCTGTAGACCGTTGCGCAGGATCACTGCGTGGAGGGGTAGAAGGGTCTTGGCAGCTCTGGTTCGCTGGACCTGACGCTACCAGTCAGCTTTGGGTAGCTGACCGCTGCAGCTTATGCGCTGTTCAGCATCTTTATAAAACCTCGGCTATAGGAAAGTACGAAACAGATGGGCTCCAAGGCAGCTCATAACGAGGTACTGAAGGTAGTGAAAAATCGGTTAAAGGTGAAACGTCTTCTTCTTCTTCTTCTTCGTACGCTTTTTCTATAAGGCTACAAAAGCTACCAGACAGGTGAACAAAGTATGTTTCCAGACACGGAGACTATGTCTAAAAATAATACACACAAATTTCTGGTCCGTTTATTGTAAAAATGTTACTAATAAAGTTGCTGGTACTTAATAACGGTCTCTTGTAATAACTTACGCCTGCAGCTTTTGTCAAACCCAGTTAAGACTCCCGCCATCTGCAGGGCGTGTACAATAACAAGTGTAGGGAAAAGATTAATAGCAAAAGACTTTAAGACGCAATGGTAAACGGCATGAGTATATCAACATCTAGAATTGCATTTGTCTATTTCATTGTCATTTTATATGACTATTTATGAAATACAGAATAGTAGAATATGAACGCGGAAAGTAATGGGGTCAGAGGTGCCGTAAAAGAAAACGATAAAGGTAAAAAGTGCATTTGTGCTGATAAAGAAATGAAAATATAAATAATGCACCGTTTTCTAGGATAAAAAATTAATTGAATTGAAAAAAACGAATTCAAATTGAAAATATTCATATGACTCTGCCTGTCAGAAATTAAATTGTTTAGTTTTAGGAGAAGAAGACGACAAATAATTGGATGAAGAGGAGGTATATTAACGTCTGGTCAGGCAAAACATACTGGCCAAGACCCTCACTACGGCCTTCTAGTAAACCTCCCTGGAAATGGGATGTTTTCATTGCAGCCTGGCTAATGAGATGGGGATCGAAGTGATCTCCGTAGTACTGAGAGACACACAGAAGAAGCCAAGCATAGCACAATCGCCTGGAGGACCCGGGCCCACCTACATGAGCACGCTCGGGATGTGAGGAAAGCTACTGCAACCCGCCACTTAACGTCCTTTTCAGGGCGCACAAAAGAGTAACCTACTCATTGTGGGCATTCGCAAACAACAACAACATCGGCACAGTTGGTCCTATACTGCCGTCGGACATGAAGAGTTGAAACCTTCATTGTACTAAGCCCCAGCTTTGTCAGTCGGGCTGATCAGTTCCCTTCCTTGCTGCCTTTTTCCTTCCCTATCTATTTACAGTGGGGGTCGACTGGAGCTACCAGTAGCAGGAGTTGAACTCCGTATCTTTGCCAAGAAAAGCGAATGCTCTGCCCCAGCGCCAATCAGCTGCTCGTTAGTAGATATAAATACACAGAAACATGGGAACTTTGATGTCAGGAAGCACTCGAGAATAGGTAATGCCTAACTTTGAAACGACAACAGAAAACAATTTAACAAACAAAGAAGTCATTGATGTGGCTCAAGATAATATCTATTTCGTGGTCTCTTGAAGTGATGAATAATATCCGTGTTTTTCTTCGTCTGATGATAATGGGAAAGGAGTTACCCACTCTGTTACATGTAACGGATTTGTTGTGTCTCTTGAGCTCTCGTACAAATCCACAAGGCCATGCAACCGGCATCTGGCGTTTTTAATGCGTTAATAACGTGGGCGTGGAATGTGGTTGTTGCTTCCAATGCCCACAATGAGTAGGTTACTCTTTTGTTCGCCTTGAAAATGACGTTAAGTGGCGTGTTGCACTAGCTTTCCTCACATCCCGAGCGTGCTGATGAAGGTGGACCGGGGTCCTCCATGCGGTTCTGCTATGCTTGGCTTCATCTGCGTGTCGCTCTCTACTACGGGGATCTATGTGTAATAGGGTATTCGTAGGGTCTTCAGTTGGGGGTGTTTCATCTCACAGTTAATTCTCCTTACCTCCTAGTTATGCAGTAGTACTATTTTCGTTTCAATCACACACAGTAAGGAACTGGAGTGCTAGTCTGATCAAGCACAACATACTGACCAGAACGTCACATCGGATCAAGAACAATAAACTAACCAAGACCACAATCTCTCTTCCATTTATTGTTTCTTGGAATCATCCTATTTGCAAGGCAGTCTGACTAACAAGATTTGGATGGACGTGATCACCGTAGCAGTGAGCTTCACGCAGATGAAGGCAAGCATTGCACAACTGTCTGGGGGACCCCGGTCTACCATCATCCTAACTCCGGGTGGAAGAACACTACTACAATCCGCCAGGTAACGCTCTTATCAGGGTGAACACACAAGTAAACATACTCATTGTGGGCATTAAACAACAACAAACAACATCACACACTGTGAGAGTTATACTCTATATGGTTTATCCGCCTAACCACACACTGTGAGAATTATACTCTGTATGGGTTAGCACGTCTAACCACACACTATGAGAATGATACTCTATGGGGGGTTTTGCCCGCCTAACCACACACTGTGAGAATTATACTCTATATGGTTTATCCGCCTAACCACACACTGTGAGAATTATACTCTATATGGTTTATCCGCCTAACCCCATACTGTGAGAACTATACTCTATGGAGGTTAGCCAGCCTAACCACACACAGTGTGGCAGTACACATATTCTTGTTGTTTTCAAACGTAGCGTCATCCTGGAACAGTCCAGACCAAATATATTGTTTGTATATTGAGAGAAAAAGGGTGACTGAGACGCTAGTCCAGTCAGGCACAACATACTGACCAGGACTTCCCTTCAGGGTCAGGCACAACATACTGACCAGGACTTCCCTTCAGGGTCAGGCACAACATACTGACCAGGACTTCCCTTCAGGGTCAGGCACAACATACTGACCAGGACTTCCCTTCAGGGTCAGGCACAACATACTGACCAGGACTTCCCTTCAGGGTCAGGCACAATACACTGACCAAGACCCCAATCTCTTTTCCATGTAGCGTTCCCAAGAAACAGGCTGTTTTCATGGCAGCCTGGCCGACGAGGTGGATCCATGGGATCTCCATAGTAGTGAGCGCCACGCAGATAAAGCGAAGCACAGCACTACCACCTAGAGGGCCGTAGACCACCTTTATCAACATGCTTGGGTTGTCAGCAAAGCTACTACAACCTATCACTGATCTTTCTTTTCGGGGTATTCAAAAGAGTCAACTTAATTACTGAGGGGATTCAACGACAACAATTGAGATAACAAAAAGGTGTTCTTTTCCCTTCGACTGGGAACAATATTAATTCTTCGCTAATGGCATTCTCAAAGCATCCATTACATTGCTATTAGTAGCAAATACGACAACAGTCGAACCAAAACTATGTTTCTAGTGTCATTGGGGAGAGAAGTTTGGCGTACACTGGGCAAATGCTGCAGATGAACAATAATTGACAGGCGATTTTGTGGAATCCGAGCGGGGATGGACGGAAACGGCGGGAATCGTCCCGCTAGTTGCAAGTGACCCTGAGTCTCAAGAAAGATGCGACCAAAATTATTGCATTCTGAATTATCTCCAGTTGTCTCGACATCATCTTACCACTGGGTCAAGGTAATTGCGATCAAAGAGTGAGGTTGATGACCAGTATAGTTTCTGTATCACTAATTTCCACATACAGCGCAACTCTTAGACTACATAAGCCACTCTAGGTGGCTTATTTTTTGACCAACTTAAAGTGGCTTGTCATGTTAAATGTCTATTAGCAAAGTTTAAAAAACAATTTTGGAAGTTTAGTTCAATCCTTCTTCTTCTTCTTCGTACGCTACCAGACGTCAACTTGAATTTGTTCGAAGAAAGCAGCTGTCATCCCGAGGTTGTCGACACTGCCATAGAGCTTGTCTAGTGTTGCCACTGGTGACGGCCACATGTGCTTTCTCTGGTCCTCGTATGTCGGGCAATTTTGCAGCAGATGTTCAGCGGTCATTTTCCCTGTACCACAAGTGCATTCGTCAGTGCCACCTATCTTCAGTTTATTGAATAGATGGTAGCTCAGTCTGTTGTGGCCTGTGCGGAGTCTGAAGACTAAATTAGTTGATCAATCGATTTGCTACACCAAAATTATATTGATAACAATGGCTTCCAGTGATGGTTAGCAAAGATTATCAGTAGAACCATCAACACAACTATCTATTCAAAGAAAAAGATCAAGGTTCCACATGTTGTGTATTAATTGATATTGTCAGTGAGGATTGGTGTTAGAAACTTCGGATCTGAACAAAAATATCGTGATACAGTAGGGCAAGTTCAAGCATTTCAACAAAATATATTCTGCTCAATGTATACATATATATCCACAAGCAATGATATCTATATGCAATGATATCCACAAGCAATGATATCCACAAGCAATGATATCTATATGCAATGATATCCACAAGCAATGATATCCACAAGCAATGATATCCACAAGCAATGCTATCCACAAGCAATGATATCCACAAGCAATGATATCCACAAGCAATGATATCCAAAAAGAGATGGGAGAACAACATAAAAGAATGGACCAATCTCAGACCAGAAGAGGCACAGACAGCGGCATCAGACAGAGAAGGGTGGCGTGGCGTTGTGAGGATGTCTTCATGTGTGCTCCAACGACCTCACCGATTACGTGATGACCTGACCTGACGCAGTTTACGGCGAAACTGTGGAGAGGTGAGACGCTATCTCGGCCAAGCACAACATACTGATCAGGATGTCTCGTCAGAGTCAGATACAATATATTGAATAAGAACCCGATCTCTCGTCCATGTAGTCTCCACGAAAACATGCTGTTTTTAAGCAGTCTGACTGACAAGATGTGAAATGGACGTGTTCCTCGAAGTTTTGAGCGAAACGCAGATGACGCCTCGCAGAGCACACCAGCAGGAAGGACCCTGGTACACATTCAACAGTACGCTTGGGATGTTAGGAAAGCTGCTGGGATCAAGATGCTGAACAGCGCAAGAGCTGCAGTGGTCAGCAGCCCATAGCTGACTGCTAGCGTCAGGACCAGCGAACCAGAGCTGCCAAGACCCTTCTACACCTCCACGCGGTGATCTTGGATAACAGGCTACAGCAGGGCAGACTGGCTAAGGAAAAGGGATCGAAGAGGGAATGCTAACACGGTACTCAAAAAATGATTGCTGAAGTCGGATGTGTTGGACCGAAAGGTGCAAATATCGCAGTCAAGCTGTAAACTACGACACAACGCATTCCGTTCTCTGGACTACATTCTGCTACTTAAGCCCATTCAGGGTTTGGTAGCGGGAGATTGGGAACAAACGAACGAACGAAGAAGAAGAAGAAGAAGAAGAAGAGGAAGAAGAAGAAGAAGAAGAAGAAGAAGAAGAAAGCTGCTACAACCCGCCACTAGCGCTCCTTTCACTATGTTCCGAGTAACCCTACACTCATCGGGGGCTTTAAACAACAAAAAGAAAGCTGCTACAACCCGCCACTAGCGCTCCTTTCACTATGTTCCAACGAGTAACCCTACACTCATCGGGGGCTTTAAACAACAAGAAGAAGGCTGCTACAACCAGCCACTAACGCTCCTTTCACTATGTTCCAACGAGTAACCCTACACTCATCGGGGGCTTTAAACAACAAGAAGAAGGCTGCTACAACCAGCCACTAACGCTCCTTTCACTATGTTCCAACGAGTAACCCTACACTCATCGTGGGCTTTAAACAACAAGAAGAAGGCTGCTACAACCCGCCACTAGCGCTCCTTTCACTATGTTCCAACGAGTAACCCTACACTCATCGTGGGCTTTAAACAACAAGAACAAGGCTGCGATATATGTTTATATTTAGGTTTTTTTCTGCCACTTGTGATCCCTATTATCTTAGTCAGACCACACTGGTGCAGACTGTTTCCAAGACCGTCGCCTGGAGACGGAATTGGGTCGTGGTCAGACCTCGCTCGTTCACCTTGCCGCAAGTGTGAGCCCTTGGTTGCTGTGCGCTGGTTTCTATGTTACAGTGGTTCGACGGATCTGTGTAGGGGAGGTAAGAGACGTCCCAGTGTGGGGAGCTAAGAGACGTTCCGGTGTAGGGGAGGTAAGAGACGTTCCTGTGAAGGGGAGGCAAGAGACGCCCTTGTGTAATGGGAGGTAAGAGACGTCCCTTTGTAGGGGAGGTAAGAGTCGTCCATCTGTAGGGGAAGTAAGAAACGTCACTGTTTAGGGAAGATAAGAGACGTCTCTGTGTATTGGAGCTAACAGGTCTAAGTGAATAGGATGTAAAAGACGCCGATTGCAAGGGAGCTAAGAGACGTTCCAGAGTAGGGGAGCTAAGAGACGTCCCTGTATAGGGGATGTCAGAGACTTCTTTGTATAATCCCTGATATTTAGAGACGTTCCGGTGTATGGAGCTAAGAAAAAGAAGAAGAAAAGTAAGGAGAAGAAGTTGTAGAAGAAATCGAAGAAGAAGAAGAAGAAGGAGAAGAAGAAGAAGAAGAAGAAGAAGAAAATAAGAAGCAGTAAAAGATGAAGAAAAAAAGAACAAAAAGAACTAAAGAAGAAGAAGAAAAACGACGAAGAAGAAAACAGATGAAGAAGAAGAACAAAAAGAAGAGGAAATTGCAATTAAATTAAGTAGAAAAAAATGAATAACATGACACAGAAGAAGAGGGGTAGGATTCGATACGTCCCTTTCGTCGCTTACAAAACGGTCTCTTTGTGGAGCAAGTCTTATTCATGTCTCTGTCCCACATTGACAGTCCTACCAGAAACCACTTGGACAAAACTGTTACAAAACGGTAACAAAATAATCAAAGTTCATTGTGCTGCCTTGCATTACCAAGTCCGAAATTAGATTTAAGAATATTAACACAGGAACCTGCCAAAAACGTCATTTGGAACTCGGTGGTCTCGAGGTACGATGTCAGCTTCGGAAGTCGCAGGTTCAAATCACGGTGGAAAGCGGGATCTTCGGATAAAAATGTCTCTGATCTTTGGGTAGTAAGATCGGACTCTCGTGTCCAGTGTCGAGCACGTTAAAAATCCCTTGGCAGTTGGAAATCGAAAAGAGTATGCTTAACTGCCTAAAATTCCAGCTACAAATCTACCAACGAGTTATTTGTACCTTCCTCAGATGGTTTGTTTAGAGCAGCTATAGATGGCGCCTAACTGGCTGCGGGTCTACTTAGCTCTGGTGGCTGAGCCTATTACACCACCCTTCAAGAATCTGGTTGTATACAGATTCTGTAGAGTCTTCTAAACCAGTGTAAAGATTATACTTTAAGTTAGACTCGACTAAGACTTATCGACGTGGACCAGGTTCACATGTTACTGCATCTTGTGGAAAGTTATAAGGGTTAGGAACAAGTATAGAGACTACTTAAATCATATCGTAGACTACTGTTGACTAAACGTGGGGGTGGGGGGAGGAGGATGAAAAGGGGGGGGGTGGTTATTACAATGGCTGCCCCGTTCTGTAGAAAATTTAAGCCACGAACAAAAAATAGAAATCTCTACAGCCTTTGACAGAAAAACAGAAAAACTGCGACTAAGTCAAGCCCTGTTTCAATGAAGCCTCCCTTGTTCTGTATCGGCCCATGTAAGTTAGGAGGCCGAGGGTTGCCAATTACACTGTTTGAATGCTTTCTTGTTTGCATATATTAGTCTCGTTACGTGTATGCATCCAATTTCTTACCTTTGCCCACTCATCCACCGATTATATATCAATCTATCTTACTGCTTAAGTGTTCACAGCATTGTTTGCTGTTCAGTCTTCCCTGGCTTGCGTGACAGGACATTATTAGTAGTACATTGTACCGTTTTATAACCGCTTCTGTGGGATGCCTTATCTCCCAGGTAGTTATCTCCGAATTTATTATTGTGCTAAAGTTGTGAACGCGCATACCCTGCACAAACTTAATCCATGCTTCGCGTTTTATTTGTTCAACATTTTCTCCTTTTAGCTTGAAGTATGGAAAGGATATTGAAAGCTGACACGAGCTGAGAAGAAAGGATGTACAAAGCGGAGTAAAGACATATAGAAAGGGAAATGTGAAAAAATGGTAAACAAATTCGTGTTAAGAGGTTCAAGAAAAAATATTTAATGTCCATTATTCATCGTTTTGAGGATGTATTTTATGAGTCTAGGGAATTATGATTTTAAATAATTCTCAGATGGGTGTTAAGCAATACGCTTTATCGTGTTTTCATTCATGTCTTCAGATGGAAAAGTTGACGAACGTCTTTTACTGATCTCATGTAAAACATAATGTTAACGTTATTTCTATTTCTGCTCATGAATAATGCATGAATACATCAGTGAATACAGACCTCTAGGTTGTTGCTGTTGTTGTTGTTGTTGAATATCCACAATGAGTATGAGTACTCTTTTGTGCGCTCAAAAAGGACGTTAAGTGGCGGGATGTGGTTCTTCAAATCCCGAGCGTGCTGATGAAAGTGGCCGGTGTCCTCCAGGTGGTTGGACTTTGCTTGGCTTCATTTGCGTGTCGCTTACTACTACGGGGATTACAATGTTCCCTCCTATCTTTAGCCAGGATGTCGGGAAAACAGCCTGTGACCAGGAAAGAGTGATTGGAAGTCGAGGTGAGGGTTTTGGCCAGCATGTTTTGCCTGACTCTGACTGACATGTCTGATCAGTATGTTGTGCTTGACCAGACGTTAGTCTTCCTTCCCACGTCGGTGTTAAACAACTAATAAGTCAAAATGTTTAGGATTCTAATGCTGTCACAGATACCGATGGATCTGTGCTACACGGTAAGAAAGTCGGTTGGGGGCCTCTCTGCTAGAGTGGAGATAGTGTCGTTGCAGAGAGGATCGGTGCGTGCTTGACAACAGGGCTCAATATCAGAATGGAGAACGAGACAGTGTCTCTGGGGTGGCTATCTGGGACCTCTTTCATGAGGGTCGTAATTATCTCTCAATCTTTGGTTCGAAAAGTTGATTCAGTAAACCTTTGATGGGGGGGGGGGGGGGGGGTGGGGGGGGTAGCGAGGTCTGGGCTGGACGTCCCGCTCGTTAATGGAGGTGGATCGTCTGATATAGCTTATTCTTTCCAGGTGTAAAGATCGCCGCTGGATTCACTGTTTGGCTTGCTGTTCAGGAGTTTCCATGCCAATGGCCTCTTCTACATTATTGTCTCCCCAGCAGCACTTTTATGAGTGGCTCTCTGTTTTTTACAGAGCCTGCTGTAGGTCGCTACCGAGTACCCGGCGGTATAATTGGGTTGGCAGATTGAGCTGATTAGCCTTGGTTGACAGTCAATCTAAGAGAAGGTAAACTCTGACTCTAAACCCGGGTAGACGATGCACATTAGCCTGTTCAGACAGTTCACATAGGAGAGGAGGAATTCTGATTTTCAACCCACATGTTCCAAGGGATTGTTAGCTAGTCTTAGGACGATGAGAGTATCATCGGATATCTCGAGTAACTAGAATCTGTGGGAAACAACACCACTGCCTTGTGGAAACCTCGGGAGAGGGTAGGGCTTCGGGAGTAAACCCAGACAGAAAATCCAGAATGGTAGCACCTAATGCGGATAGTTTCAAAATTGTGAACTCATTCCGGCAGCTCCTGCAGCTCAGGTGGTGCCAAATTGTCATGCTTTGGATTACACCAGCGAGGCGCAGAGGGGGATCCTGCAGCTTGACCAGCCCAGAGTCTCCATGTTCAGCGTGTGTATTGTTGTCACAAGCTTCTGTAATTCTTGCTCACTTTTTGCCATAAAAACTGTATCACCTGCATTTCTTAGATTGTTCATTGCCACTCCTCCAAGCCATGTCATCACCTCAATCCGTTTGAATATTTGTTTTGTAGATATTAAAAAGACAAGGGGATAATGCGCATCCCTGTCTCACTCCTCTTCTTATACCTATAGTTGGAGAGCATAACTTTCCTGATTTTACTGAAGCAGTTTGTTCTCAGTACAGATTACAGAAAAGTTATTTGTCTTTACCATCTAGACCTATTTCTTGGTGACATTTAATTATTTTTCATATTGGACTGTGTCAAAAGCCTTCTGGCGTTATGAAGAGGTTATGAAGTTAAAGTTAAGTTAAGTTCAGTTAAGTTACGTTAAGTTACGTTACAATACGTTACGTTAAGTTGAGTTAAGTTGCGTAAGGTTGCGTAAAGTTCCGTTAAGTTGCGTTAAGTTGCGCTAAGTTGCGTTCAGTTGCGTTAAGTTGCGCTAAGTTGCGTTCAGTTGCGTTAAGTTGCGTCGCGTTCGTCGCGTTGCGTCGCGTTAAGTCACGTTAAGTCGCGTTAAGCCGCGTTGAGCGGCGCTAAGCCGCGCTACGTCACACTAAGTCACGCTAAGTCGCGCTAAGTTGTGCTAAGTCGCGCTAAGTCAAGTTAAGTCACGTTAAGTAAAGTTAAGTCAAGTCAAGTTAAATCAAGTTACATTAAGTTACGTTAAGTTACGATAAGTTACGTTAAGCAGAAGGAACGGTTGGTTGAACGATGTTGATCTCAATGCTCGCATGCTCACCACTTGTCGATAATAGGAGGCATTATATTTCTTTCGATCGAGATCGAACTACACAGGTCAGTAAACCCTTAATGAGAACATTTCTCAGATGAAAGAACATTCCAGACACAGCAATGTTTGTGCCGCTTGCAGCAGTTCTGTTTGTCTGCGTAGACAATGTGTGCCCAGACATCAGTAGTCTGTACCAAATTACACTAGTTACGGAACTGGACGTCCGACTCAAATCTCAATTTTCCATCACCAAAACACAATAAGTGTTGAATAAATATGTCGCCATACAAATCCCCCTGTGGAATAAGCTTTCATATTTGTTGTGATTTCCACTTGATGTGATTTCATTCAAGGAAACATTTGCAGACAGCTCTGTCATCGACATTGAAAGCTTCTTTTTCCAAATGTTTAACGAGAGTTGTCATATAACGACAGAGTATTGTCAGCATGGGCTTTAAAAGTACACAATCCATGCAATGAATCTGTATAAACAGTTCAATTTAGATCGAAATGAAAATAAAACCAATGTTGTATAGGCGTCATTAGTTACGGAATAGATAATGACAACTTTAGTGTCTTCTTTGTTCTCTGAGTGCTTCGGAAGAGTAGTTATTCGCTATTTTATTCCTGCATCATACTTTAAAAACAATCAAAATCGTTTCAGGTCCATGTGCAGCATCATCAGCATCATCAAGTGCATTGCCGGTTGGCGTTTGCGAGCATTGCATTCCACGTCCTCCTAGAACGTAAGTTGTTTATCTGCTCCGCCATTGACTACCTCCCATGCCATGCCTTCACGATAGACAAGTGGAGCCAGTGGATGTTATTTATTTAAATTTTGCAAAGGCCTTTGATAGAGTACCTCATTAAGGATTATTTAGTAAGTTAAAATCACATGTGATATGTGGAGAAGTTGTCAAATGAATTGAAAATTACTTAAGGGAAATAAGGCAGAGAGTGGGCTTCAATAAGGAGTACCCTGAGTGTTGTGAAGTGAAATGTGGAGTTCTACAGGGCTTGGTTTTCAGACCAATTTTGTTTTTGATATATAAACGGTTTGGACATTGATGTCGGATCCATAATTGCAAAATTCGCAGATGACACAAAATTTTGCAGTAGTGTCTCATCTAAAGCAGAAGTGGATATATTGTGATCCGACAAAATTAAAATTCCAGAATGGTCTGTGAGCTGGCAAAGGGAGTTTAATTTAGATAAATGTACAGTCATCCACATGGGTAGATCGAATATGAAACATAGTTACAAAATGGGAGAGAACAATATTATAATGATAGAAAAGAAAACGAACCTAGGGGTAAAAATAGATCATACTGGTAAGGTGAGTTAGCAAATCCAGGCAGCAGTGAAAAAGTCAAATGCAATGTTAGGTATGATAAAAAGAAATATTAAAGAGCAAGGAAGTGACAGTCAAACTGTATAACGCATTAGTTAGACCTAAATTAGAGTACTGTGTACAGGTGTGGAGTCCTCATCGTAGAGGAGATATAATCATGCTGGCAAGGAAACAAAAAAGAGCCACAAAGCTGATAATGAGATTCCAGAAATATAGCTATGAAAGACTCAGAAAAGCAGGTCTAATGTGTCTAGAAATGAGACGAATTTGAGATCACTTAATACAGGTTTACAAGATAATCAAAGGAACGGATAAATTAGACTATTACAAGTTTTTTTTCAAAATGCAACCATCTACAAGAACAAGAGGGCATAGCTACAAATTAACTAAAGTAACGTCCAGATTGGATATAAGGACCAGTCAGAGTGATGAATGCTTGGAATGCATTGCCACAGGAAGTAGTTGATGCAGGGACAATTAATTCATTTAAGAATATATTGAATGCGTTAAGCTTTTAGAGCTAAGAAATGTAAATGAAACTAGTTGTATACAGACTCTGCAGAGTCTTCTAAACCAGTATGGAGACGTCAGGTTTTGCTAAGTTCGAGCTGTCCAATATTTTCTCTCTTTGTCTTCCTTTGTTCCGCTTCCCTGCTATTCTATCCGTAGTCACCGAGTGTACTAACTCGTCTCTTCTCTGTAAAAAGGACGACAGCTTGGTCCTGATGTTTGCCATAAGCTACTCTTTGTGTCTGTGTCTCCTCAAGAACTACGTCATAAGCTCTTAATGCAGTGCATGGAATTGTCCACATTCTTCTGTAAAACCACATTTCCGTTTCGTCAAAGGATCTATATACATGCCTGTTGATTGTCCATGACTCGCTATCAAATGTCAGTACTGGTTCCGCACAGCATCCACAAATTTGTCCTTATTAGCATTGAGGGTATTGCTGTACAACATTCCCTAAATACTCTAGAAGACTGATTTTGGCTATTTTGTTCTAGATTTCATAAGTGCATCTCCCATCAGAACTGACGTGGGTGCCCAGGTAAGGGAATGGGTCCATGTCCCATCAGAACTGATGTGGGTGCCCAGGTATTGAAATGGGTCCATCTCCCATCAGAACTGATGTGGGTGCCCAGGTATTGGAATGGGTCCATCTCCCATCAGAACTGATGTGGGTGCCCAGGTATTGGAATGGGTCCATCTCCCATCAGAACTGATGTGGGTGCCCAGGTATTGGAATGGGTCCATCTCCCATCAGAACTGATGTGGGTGCCCAGGTATTGGAATGGGTCCATCTCCCATCAGAACTGATGTGGGTGCCCAGGTATTGGAATGGGTCCATCTCCCATCAGAACTGATGTGGGTGCCCAGGTATTGGAATGGGTCCATCTCCCATCAGAACTGATGTGGGTGCCCAGGTATTGGAATGGGTCCATCTCCCATCAGAACTGATGTGGGTGCCCAGGTATTGGAATGGGTCCATCTCCCATCAGAACTGATGTGGGTGCCCAGGTATTGGAATGGGTCCATCTCCCTTCAGAACTGATGTGGGTGCCCAGGTATTGGAATGGGTCCATCTCCCATCAGAACTGATGTGGGTGCCCAGGTATTGGAATGGGTCCATCTCCCATCAGAACTGATGTGGGTGCTGCAGTATTGAGATGAGTGTACGTGTTGTATTCATCTAGATATAATTTTGAAGATATGTGCTTCTTAGTTATTTCAGTTACTTCTGATATCTTTTGATTTAACCCGAGGCCTTTACTTTTGCTTTGAATAACTCGGTAGTATCGGTATATACACATATACAGGAAAATAATAGTGTCTCTATCCATCTACTCTAACCTTTTACACGTATTTTATTTTATTTTATTATTTTCTTGCAAACTCTCATCTATGTGTGTGATGATCTGCATCTACATTTCTTGTCTTGGGGATTTTATAACAGGATTCGAAACGCTATCAGTTTGTTTCATTCATTGGCACTATCTTACAATAGTCTTCTCCTTGCTACGCTGTTAAATGTCTGATTTATTAAACAGATCCACATTAGTGATCTTATCATACCGTTTCAACCCATCTATTATATGCATGAATCCATTATGAAAGGTGTGCTTTTGTATTAATCTTTTTGTTGTTAGCTATGTTTCAGAACAACACAATACGATGAATTTTAATTGGAATTGAAGATAGTTATTTTTGTGTTGCACTTAAGTTGTTTTGTATTTCCATGAGTTGCCAATTTCAACGAAAGCTCTTCTCACCTTTGATAATTGTATTTTTTATTTCGTTATCTCTGAGAATCATAAATTATGTACTATTTTGTAAGCTTCTTTTCAACCCAAGAGGTCACTCTGGAGAACATGTCCGTAGGTGCAGAGGTGAGTAGGGAAAGGGAAAATATTATTTAAAAAAGTATCATTTATATTTTAGGAACTGAGACGCTAGAGGGTTTCAAGGTAATGTGTCCGCCTTGGATGCCGAGGGTCGCGTGTTCGAATCATGGTGGACACCATCATTTTTTCACGTGCATCGTCTGTCAACAGTCTCCCGATCTCTTGGTAGGGATATCAGACTACCGTGTTCAGTGTCGAGCACGTCAAAATTCCCTTGGCAGTTTCAAATCGAAAAGAGTAGGTCTAACGTCCGCTGCCCGGAAAAAGATTTACAATTTATAGTTAAAAATCTATCCACATTATTTATACCTCCACCCAAGCCAAGTAAGCCCAGGTAATTTTAAAATGTCTACTACGCATAACCGAAGCCTTCAGCTACCTGGCAACAGACATTAACATGCCTGTTTGAATACGAAGATTCCAAGAGACGCTAGTCCAGGGAGGTATAATGTACTGACCAAGATACTATCTCTCGTCCATGTAATGTTCCCTGAAATCAGGCTATTTTCAAGGTATGGCTGACCAGGAGTGAATCCACGTGATTCCTGCAGTGGTGGGCGTCACGCAGACGAAACAAAGCATATTGCAACTGCACGAAGGACGGTGTTCCACATTCTACAGCACGCTCGGGATGTGAGGAAAGCTACTACAACCCGCCACTTTACGCCCTTTTCAGGGTGAACAAAAGAGTAAACTCACTCATTGTGGGCTTTGAATAACAAAAACATTTTTTTTCTCCTTTTTTACGACATTTTTTCCATTGAAGGCTGAGGACTACAGGCCGCTTCGCCACTGCTGTCACCACGAAACCATTCGGCCACGCGTTCCTCAGAAAAACATTAACATCATTTAAATTTGAGAGAAAAACAACTTTATTTTATTAGAACATCTGTTTGGAATACACAGATGCGTACCTTTACAGAAAGGTGTTAAAGATGCATCGACTTTTGAAAAACGTTTTCTAATTATGTTACATCTTTAACTTAACGTCTTTATACTGGTTTAGAAGACTCTGCAGAGTATGTATACAACCAGTTTCATTTATATTTCCTTATTCTAAAAGCTATGCGCATCCAATCTATTCTTAAATGTATTAATTGTTCCTGCCTCCACTACTTCCTGTGGCAATGCATATCAAGCAATCACCACTCTCTAACCAAATATTTCATAATATCTGATCTAGACCTATCTTTAGTTAAGTTGTAGCTGTGCCCTCTTGTTCTTGTAGGTCTTGAATGTTCAAAGACACGCTAATTCATACTGTTGCTAGATCCCCGTGGACAGCAATGAACGACAAGTAATGAGAACAATTTTACAGAGCCCCATGTGCACAGACAGCGCATCAGATTACAGAGCCCCATGTGCACAGACAGCGCATCAGAACAGCACCAACAATCTTTATACAACCGGGACACTTGTGTTCTTTTCCCATTTGGCTGCAATCGGGTTATCCGGCATATTTTCACTCCGCAATACTGTCCTGACCAGGCTTTTTCACATCCTGTTTTTCACTTCCGCTCAGTATGCCGACTCGTCTACACTGTGGGGAATTCGCATAACATCATGTTATATTATTGTTATGTGTTAATATCTCTTTTTAATTTGGTGATCTCTTCTTCCATGACGTATTGTCTGTTGTACCTGCAGAGCGCCTTTTGGTCATAAATATTTCTGTTCCGAGCGGTGTCTGAAACGAACACATACCTGTATTTATATAAAACATGTTGTGACAATGGAGAGAAGATAAAGGGAGAGAAAACTGGACAGTTTAACATCGTTCCTTTAGACGGGAAAAGGTAGAATGAAATTGAGAGATAATAATAAATGAAGGCAATACTAGACAGTTTAACATCTCGGCCGTCAAGGGAGGAAACTATAAAACAAATTGGAAAGATTGATAAAGAGATAGAATAGAAATAGGAGGATAACGGGAGAGAACAAAATGCACTTAATCATCATGATCTGAAAGGGAAGAAACTATAGAACGAAATGCAGAGAAGATTATAAAAGGGGAAAATACTGGAAGTTTAACATTATGATAGGAAACTATAGAATGAAATGGGGAGAGATTGATAAATGGAGAGAATACTGTACAGCTTAGCATCACAGCTTGAACTACACAACCCTGTTTCATTTTACTCTGTCCAACAATCATATTCTTGCACAACTTCTACACGTACTTCTGAGAGTACACAAACCTAGCATAGGTACGTACAGACGCGCACATGCATGACATCACTGATTTATGCGTCTTAATATCGCCCATTTGAATAATGTCTGGAGTGGAATAAGCGTGTCTTCGTCGGTAGAAACTAGTGAGGCAAACACGTAAAATTTTTAAAACAAATTGTTTTTAAAAGACAGTTTTATATCAAAGCATGAAAGGCGATAGGTTTATAAATGGAGAGAATACTGAACAGTTTAATATCAAAGTCTGGAAGTCGAGAGGTTGATAAATGGAGAGAATGATAGATAGTTTAACATCAAAGCCTGGAAAAGAATACATCAAAGGCTGGAATGCGAGAAAACATAGAATGGAAAGCAACATTCGGTTCAGGAATATCTGATAATTTGTTAAATGCTAGGTAGGTAGATGTTGTTAATTATTATGATAATTATGAGAATGAAGTCAATTAAAAAGAAACAAATATATTATTTATGTAATGATACAAGTGCCAGCTATTTGTACCGTCGAAATTTCCTATCGTGTTTTTATTTTGTATAGTCTACTCTTCTGTTGGTTAAGATATATTTTCTTTAACCCCAGACAGTCTTGTGGGTTGTATGAGAGAGAACAGGACATCATGAAATAGTGGGTATGCAGGACTGATTTTGTATTTATTTTTTTTAGGGAGGGGGGGGGCTTCTTTCTGATACCAACTACAGGCACGCAACCTGTTTCATATATTTCTGGCACTGTCACTAAATAGATTCGTCACTTTATATATTAATCACTCTTGCACTCTGTCTTTATGTATATCACTAAATGTTATCTTAATCATCGGCAACTATTGTGTGTGTATATTATATATATATATATAAATCAACACAGTATAATCATTTATATAGTTGCTATTTAGGTTATTTAATACTCACAGAAAGTATTTGTTTTATTATTTTATGCGACCTGAAATGGGCGTTCAGCGGCGGGTTGTAGTAGTTTTCCTCACATCCCGAGCGTGCTGGTGAAGGCTGTTGTGATATGCATGGCTTCATCTGCCTGACGCTTATATATTCTGGGATCAACTTGATCTACATCTCATCAGCCAGCCTGTCGTGAAAGTCTCTTTTCAGAGAACGCTACGTGGAAGAGAGATTGTCGTCTTGGTCAGTATATTGTGCCTGACCCTTACGTAACACCCCAGAGCGATCTACATTGTACTGCAACCTAAACAGATCTGTCTTTGACTATGCGGAAAAACAAACAAACAAACAAACTCTTGCAGCAGAGAGAAGTTAAAAGACAACGCCACAAGGAAAAATAATACCAAAACTCAGTAGAGATGTTGCTACTTCAAGGTCATATCATTCTATAGTCAGTCTTGTGGGAACTGAGATGCTAGTTCAGTCAGGCACTTACCAGGACGTCGCGTCAGGATCAGGCACTGACCAGGACGTCGCATCAGGGTCAGTCACCAGAACGTCGCGTCAGGGTCAGGCACCGACAAGGACGTCGCGTCAGGGTCAGGCACTGACCAGGACGTCGCTTCAGGATCAGGCATTGAACAGCACGGTCGCGTCATGGTCAAGCACTGATCAGGATGGTCGCGTCAGTGTCAAGCACTAAACAGGACGGTCGCGTCAGGGTCAAGCACTGACCAGGACGGTCGCGTCAGGGTCAAGTACTGACCAGGACGGTCGCGTCAGGGTCAAGCACTGACCAGGACGGTCGCGTCAGGGTCAAGCACTGATCAGGACGGTCGCGTCAGGGTCAAGCACTGATCAGGACGGTCGCGTCAGGGTCAGGCACTGACCAGGACGGTCGCGTCAGGGTCAGATACAATACACTGACCAAGGCCACAATTTCTCTTTCATGTAGCGGTCCCTGGAATCAGGCAGTTTTCAAGGCAGTCTGGCTGACGAGATGTGGATCGATATCTTCACCGTAGTAGATAGGGCTACGTAGATGAGGCCAAGCATAGCACACCCGCATCTCAACTTCCTTTTCAGGGCACAAAAGGTTAAACTTACTCATTGTATATATTACACTATAACAACAACATAGGCAGTATGTCCTGAAAAAGGGCTACACGTGACTGGGGACCAATACATCCCAGACTATCTGATGACCTGACCCAACCTCCAAAACATATGCAATAGGTGCGACATGCTGGAGACAAATGACATGGCAACCCAATGCGCTGAATACTGGATGCATGCTGTATGACGTTGCATGTCAGCACCAAATAAAAAGGACTGTACGCAGTGATGGCTTAGGCGTCCAGCGTTTTGTGACGAAGTGTGGCTGAGGGGTAGGGTTCAAGAAATGTATCGTCACGCAATCAACATTATTGTTGTCTTACATTTTCAAGTATTTTTGGTCAAAAATATTATTCCAGTTCTTATCTGATATACGCTAACATGGACAAGTTTAGCAGTTATTTATTGGGTAGATATCAAGGCCCGGTCAAGGCCATAGTGTGAAAGGTTGGAACATGTCTAGAATGACGAAATACTGCTGGAAAAAATAGCCGCTCAATGAGATTACCAATGACAACAGCATTCAGACATGTTTTGCGGTTCACTGGGAGTCTGGATTTGGCTGTAAAGAACCATTTTAGCACATAATCCCGTTGCACCATATATATTACATGACACGTGGGTGTCCGTTGTTCTGTCTTTCTGCGCAGCTTGTTTTCTCTGAGCCTCGTAGATCCGGTGATCTTCAGAAATGGAGGCGTCCCTGGTGGTGGTTTGACAGTATGTTTGTTTCTCCTGTTGCCAGGTACTTTCATGAGTTGATGTCGATGTAGCAGGGTGTAAGAGATGTTTTAAGTGAGCCTTTGAAGCGTTTATTTAGACCACGGATCACACGTTAACACTCGTTGAGCTACCAGACATTAGTTGTTTGGGGATGTGATTACCTGGCATTGGCACGAGGTGACTGGCCAACATATTCAGGGCTATCCCTAACTGGGTAGATGCTCGACGTTCTGGCGTTCATGGTGATACAGAAGGCCAGTATCCTATCCTGCCATTGTATTTTTAACAATTCACAGAATGGATCTAGTAGGACAAGGAAGAGCCGCATGTGGAGGAAGAAGGGTGGGGGAGGGGGAGGGGGGGGGGGTAGAGATTTGGGAGATTCATGACGTGACTTTAAGGGGGAAAAGGGGCGTGGCAGGACGGGAGGTGTTGGACCAAATAATTGTGGGGAAGTTAGACATTGCGGAAGGAAGAAGCGGATTTACTGTGCAGCTCTCAAAACAGAATTCCGAATGAGACCGCATTGAAAAGTAGCGCCAAAATAACAGAGAAGATTGGAAGAAAATTAGATAAGAACCTTGGCGGTCTCTGTGGCGAAGCGATCAAGCCGTTTGTCTCGAGTTCAGACGGTCGGTGCTCAAATTCGAGCAACGACATGTCGGTTCATGATTTCGGAGATCTCTGGGTTCATCGCTGGAACTACGGAGTTTGTGCTTTGGGCGATGCTCTCGGCGAGTGGGATACCTTTCACCTGAGAGAGACCGAGCCATATGGGAGGGGGGGGGGGAAGCTGCGGCCATTGCCTTTAACTTTTTAAAGACGAACCTGTACCAGGACATGATTTGTCACATCCTCCTTGGAAATCTCTGAACAGGTTCAGAGCAGGTGTGTTCAGATGTGGCGCTAATGTGAACAAGTTGGGGTATGCATATGTTGAATATTGCGAATGTGGGGCCGTCCGGAACTCGGAACACCTGATTATATGTCCCAGTATGCTGGATACCTGTGTAGTGAAGAACCTGATTATATGTCCCAGTATGCTGGATACCTGTGTAGTGAAGAACCTGATAATATGTCCCAGTATGCTGGATTCCTGTGTAGTGAAGAACCTGATGGTGGCAAATGAAAGAGCCGTGACGGAGAATGGTTATTGGGCGAAGACTGTGTGAGGTTACCGGACACAGAAAGTAGGTTAGTATATCTAATATATCAGGTCAGGTCATCCCGCAACCAGTGAGGTCGTTGGGGCACACATTAAGACATCATAACAACATCACGCCACTATTCTCTGTCAGCGGCTGCTGTCTATGCCTCTACTGGTCGGAGATTGGTTCATTCTTTTATGTCCCCCGACCTCTTTTTGGGACGGCCTCTTCGTCATCTGCCTTGCACCTTTCCGTGGAGGATCGTATTTGCATGGTATCTAATCTGATCGTTTCTAATATATATATATATTTAAATACTATAAAGATATGTTTATACCTAGAATACACTTTCTCTCTCTCTCTTTATTTCTATCTCTCTCTCTCTCTTTATCTCTGTTTTTCTCTCCCGCCACATTGATCACATACGATATACCGCATCCCTCAAATATGCATAACCTTTGTTAGCTGAATATTCAATCCTCCATTCGCAAGTGATGTTGCCGCTATATGTCATGTACACTTGACATATATAAATTATAAATTAAGATCACATCTAAATAAAACTGTCATTACCGCTGAACCCAAAGGCTCGCTCCACCTCATTATATAGCTTCACAGTGGCCCATCATATCAGAGATCACATCCCGTGATCAAATAAGTCCACTGTAACCAGCACTTTAAACTGTCATGTTTTATGCATCCTTTTTTTCGAAAAGAAAACGTAAACAGAGAGAGGACTATAATGCACCACAATAGACCGCTGTGTTTGGAAGAGTGAATATTGAAGTGTTGCTTGTTTTAAATGTTATTTCAATAATTCATGATGGTTGAATAGTTAACAAGAATAGAAAATATTTTGAGATGGGAATAGCAGCAGTTATTCGAGGACGTTTCTGCGGAAAAGGGATTTTTCCCGGAAGTGATAGACGAAAACAATGAAAGTGGGAGAAGAGAAATAAGTTGAGTGATTATTATTTGTTCATCATCGTTCGTCTTGAAAAGGGCGTTGTGAGGTTGTGTCGTAGTTTACAGCAATGCTGAGATATGTGCGCCTTTTTACCAGACACATCCTATTTCAGGTGGTGGATAGCTGTAAATGAAGTGCAAACTTGGTTTGCAATCCAAACGTTCCGAGTTTGAAACCTCTTCTCCAAGTGCATAAAGGTTCTGCAAAACTAGTTTACTGTAAAACTGTTATAGTGAAACATACACAATGCATTACAAACAGATAAACACACGCACCATACACTGGCTGATACGTCATAGTGTAACCTAAACGAGTTCAGTGTAGGGTTGAAAGAAGCGTAACCTTGCCGATATAATCCATGAAAGCAAACTTTTAAACACAAAATAAATATAAAAACGCTATAATAATTCTCCTCATCAATACAGATGTGCATTTTCTGTGATTGCCAGTCAACGGGTAATTTACAATACATTTATTGCGTAAATACTGTTTTTAAAAAGGCATTGTGTAAGCAATAAATATGAACAATGTTACAATGAACAAACACACAAAAAATGTGTATCACACAGGCGATGAGGGCATGTAGAATTATTAAAATGTCCCTTTCTCGAGTTATCCATTTAAACATTTAGTATTGCTTACATAGTTACGATGAAATACGTATGAAAGAATAGTAACATAATGAGAGAAATAAAGATTCCCAGGACCCAGCATCTGGCCAGTGACAACGTCAGTGGCCAAGCACACCCACTTTACAGAAGAAGATTGAATCTTTCGAGCTAAAATATTACAAGAGGGAGCTAAAGTGTTACAAGAGGGAGCTGATATGTTAAAAGAGGGAGCTACAATGTTACAAGAGGGAGCTAACGTGTTACAAGAGGGAGCTAAAGTGTTACAAGGTGGAGCTACAATGTTACAAGAGGGATCTAACATGTTACAAGAGGGAGCTGAAATGGTACAAGAGGCAGCTAAAATGTTACAAGAGAGAGCTAAAATGTTACAAGAGAGTGCTAAAATGTTACAAGAGGGAACTCAAACTTTACAAGAAGGAACTCAAATGTTACAAAAGGGAGCTAAAATGTTATAGGAACGAGCTACAATGTTATAAAAGGGAACTAAAATGTTACAAGAGACAGCGGATATGTTACAAAAAGGAGCTACAATGTTACAACAGAGAGCTAAAATATTACAAGATCGAGCTAACATGTTACAAGAACGAGCTAAATATTACAAGACGGATATAAAATGCTAAAAGAGGAGCTATAATGTTACATAAGGGAGCTAAAATGTTACAAGAGGGCGCTAAAATTTTACAAGAGGGAGCTAAAATGTTACAAGATGAAGCTAAAATACTACGAATAGTGAAAAATAAAATCACAGAAATCTTACAGGAACTCGTTATAGAACCAAACTTGCTAGCAAACAATTTTAAGTCTAGAAAATTAACAAACTTTGGCCATGTCAAACATAAAAATGGTCTAGAAAGAACGATACTGGAGGGTATGGTACCTGGCAGAGAGGCACAGACAGACCGGGAAAATGAAGGACAGGGGACATTACAGAAGCTTTAGGGTTCGCAGAGGGCGGAGAGATGCCAGGGATTGGGCGTCTTACCGATCATATGTCATTAGAGAAATGGTCTGTGGGAGAGCTGGCCAGGGATCGAGTGTCTTACAGATCAGATGTCATTAGAGAAACGGTCTATGGGAGAGCTGGCCAGGGATCGAGTGTCTTCCAGATCAGATGTCATTAGAGAAACGGTCTGTCGGAGAACTGGCCAATGTTCGAGTGTCTTACAGATCAGATGTCATTAGCGAAATGTTCTGTGGGAGAGCTGGCCAGGCATCGAGTGTCTTACAGATCAGATGTCATGAGAGAAGCGTCTGCAAAGAAAACGCTACATGATGATGATGATTTCTTGTATGTTAGATTTGATTCAACCATGGATAGTACTAGCGGGTGGCTGTGGTCGAGAGGCGATGAACGGAATCGACGCGGGTTCGAGCAGAACAGTTTTTACTTTCAAATAAAACCCAGAACACAGAAATAGGTCTTAACAGCAAATATCTGCGGTCAAACGACAACCGAAAGTACCTGGGAGTCACATTTGATAGGCGCGTGACAAGGAAAAGTCAGATCGAGAGAAACCGAAAGAGAGCCAGACAAAGAATGGCAATCACGAGGAAACTTGCTGGGGAGCAGACGAAAGAATACTAAAGTAACTGTACACTGGAATAGTGAGACCAGTTCTAGAGTATGGCATTGCGGCATGGACAACAGCAGCAAAGGCGAACTTTGTTAAAATTAGCAAACTTCAAAACCAAGCCATGAGAGTTATAACAGGAGGCATGAAGTCAACGCCAATTGTAGAACTTGAAAAGTTTACAAATCAGCAATCCAGGACCGACAGAAGAAACTGCAGAGCCCAGCAGCAAGCAGAGAAACTCAGAGCGCTGACAGACCATCCAATGCACCAGAGACTAAATAGATTTGGAAATGGGAAACTAAAGCGGAGAAACTTTGCAGAAATAGCCAAAGCAAAGAGTAGCGAAGACCCTATGAACACGTTAAGAACACCAAAGCCCATCCCTACTGTACGCAAACCTACCTGGAAGCAGCATATCATTCCGGAGGTGGTAGAAAATAGACCAGGTATTCGAAACAAGAACAGCCAGACTGAAAAAGAAAGAAGAGACATAACCTTGAGGTACATAACGAATTACTACCCAAGCATGAACTGGACCTTTGCATACACCGACGGTTCTGTAACAAACACTACACAGAATAGAGGGGCAGGGATATTCCTGAGCCTACCAAATGGTAGAAAAATAACACTGTCAGTGGCAACTGGAAAATACTCAAGCGGGGGCATAGGCACTGAGGGCTGCAGCAGAAGCAATGCTCACAGGCAAAAGAAATGAAAGCCAGATAGTCCTGTTTACAGATGCCCTGGCCGTAGTCACAGCACTAAAAAGCCAGAAAAATACTGAACTTAATGATTTAAGAGCAGTACTCTGTCAACTATGCCAGCAGTCCGCACCAAAACGAGTAGTGGTACAATGGGTTCCATCCCACTGTAACATCCAAGGCAACGAGGAGGCAGACAGACTGGCAAAAGAAGGTGCAAGACTACCACAACCAGATGCTAGTATGACCTACGAAGAGTCCAAAAGGTTTATTAGAGCTAGATACATGGCCAAATGGGAAACAGAACATACTGGCTACACAAAAAATGATGCCTATTACCAGTTGAACAGAAGAGAGCAGGTCGTGGTCTTCAGACTCCGCACAGGCCACAACAGACTGAGGTACCACCTATTCCATAAACTGAAGATAGGTGGTACTGACGAATGCACTTGTGGTACTGGGAAAATGACCGCTGAACATCTGCTGCAAAACTGCCCGACATACGAGGACCAGAGAAAGCACATGTGGCCATCACCAGTGGCAACACTAGACAAGCTCTATTGCAGTGTCGACAGCCTCAGAATGACCGCTGCTTTTTTCGAAAAAATACAGGTTGACGTTTGACAGTGTACGAAGAAGAAGAAGAAGAACAGTTTTTAAACAACCCCTGTCTGTTCTCAAAGGAGATGTGACCAGAATGTCGCATCCTAAATTACCACCAGTCGTCTTGACATGTCTTGCCACTGGCACAAGTTAGGTCGAGACCAGAGAGTGAGTCCGATGACCAGCGCAACCACTTTTTCACCATAACAGAAATACAGCGCAAATCACATCATCAAGATAAAACCGTATGAAGATGTCACCTGAGATAGGCACTTGAAAACATTTCACCAAGGACAGAAAAAAAAACTAGGCCTTACCTTGGTTCGAATCAGTCTCCAGACTATAGAGACAGCATCCTAACCCATCCACTACTCGGTAACCAACAATGTCCAATCCGTCTGCTCTCTTCTTGTGTTCCGATGTAGACGTGGCATGTACGCGTGTACTCCCTTATCTTATATGCGTTGTTGTCTCTACTGCTTTCTTTCAAAATTGGTTACCTCCCACTCAGCAAATTTGTTCACAACTGTAGCAGCGCGATGTCCAATCATATGATTTGGCGTGTGTTCCACACACTCTAGGTTAGTTGTCTCATCTAAAATTTACTCCAGAATTTTCAAAACCCATAGTTTTTCAAAAACATTTTTCTCTAATAAACACAACAAATATTAACAAGTGTGAATTTGTGTATGACCTGTCCATAATGATCTTGCTCGTTAGATAATTTATTGTTATTTCATTACTCATATCGTGATTCCTTGTTGAAAAAATTGTGGACGTGACGTATATAGCCTATTGTTGGTTTTTCTACCTACCGTGTCCCCGTTAAACATAAACCTGCTTATATGCTGTTTAAATTTGTGTCTATTTATGTTTCGCCACAGCCTATGTCATCTTATTTATTGATAACTTGTTTTTTGTATTACCTTGTATGTTGTTGTGTTCTGTGGTCTTGTAGCTCTCTTGTGGTCTTGTTTTAGCCCTGGAGAACTCAGGAGGATTCGATTTTCTCGCTGCGACAGCAGGTCTTGTAGTTTCTTGATGTCTTGTATGTCTGGATCCCTGTTCTGTGAGCCCTGAAAAAGACGTTTCCTTTACTGGGTAGGAAATTTCTAATTGTGTTCAACTGTTCTTAATTTGGATCATACAATGTGACCGAAGGTAATTCTTGGAAATGTATTTGCAACTGATCGGGTCACTGATGGCTTTTTTTATGATAAAGTAATTTGATCTTTGTTAAATATTCTGGCCCATACTTGCATAGATTTGCCATTATTCACTTTTCGCTTGTATATCCTGTAAACTATTTATTAACTCCGCAAATAATCTTTGTTCTCTGTTCTAACTCACTCCACCCTTCTCACCGAGTGGTCCGCTGGGGTCTGTGTGTATGACAAAGACAAGAACAGCACCACTGCCCCACAGAGAGCATGTTCTAAGAAGGGACTAACATAGTGACACGTCATTACATCGGCCATGATTAGGTTGGGTGTTAAGAGCAGTATAGATGGCGCATAACAGGCTACGGGTCTACTTTGCTCTAGTGTTTGAGTATATTAAGATGGATTCGCACATCAGTTTACCACTCTCAGCGACGCTTGTCCCAACGAAGCGGAGTAATAAGCTGCTCGAGCTGAGCCCGCTAAGAGGGGAATCCTCTTTTCGGCTACATCCAGCTAACGCCAGAGCTGAGACCTGTACAGAGTCATTCGTCTCTGTAGAAGTACAGGTCGACTAAGACTAAGACCACTCTTTACCTTGTCTTTTTCATATGGTCACTAAAACTAATCCTTGTTTTAGTTCTCCCAACCCGATTCTTTCATTTTTCATATGGTCACTAAAACTAATCCTTGTTTTAGTTCTCCCAACCCGATTCTTTCATTTTTCATATGGTCACAAAAACTAATCCTTGTTTTAGTTCTCCCAACCCGATTCTTTCATTTTTCATACGGTCACTAAAACTAATCCTTGTTTTATTTCTCCCAACCCGATTCTTTCATTTTTCATATGGTCACTAAAACTAATCCTTGTTTTAGTTCTCCCAACCCGATTCTTTCATTTTTCATATGGTCACTAAAACTAATCCTTGTTTTAGTTCTCCCAACCCGATTCTTTCATTTTTCATATGGTCACAAAAACTAATCCTTGTTTTAGTTCTCCTAATCCGATTCTTTCATTTTTCACATTGTCACTAAAACTAATCCTTGTTTTAGTTCTCCCAACCCGATTCTTTCATTTTTCATATGGTCACTAAAACTAATCCTTGTTTTAGTTCTCCCAACCCGATTCTTTCAATTTTGGAACGAACATATTTCCTGAAAAATTGAGTTTGAGACCATCGTCATGAACTTCTCATATTACGAGGTGTATTTAAAAAAATCATTTCAGGAAGGTCTCTTTGGGAATGGGGGATAGCTTGGTACTTGTTTTCCGCATAATGTCTTCTCGTTATTCAAATATGGTTCCTTCCAGCGGAATTTTCAACTTGGGGAACAGCAAAAATCGCAAGTAGCTATGTCAGGAGAGTAGAGTGCCTGGTGAATGAGAGAGAGGTTATGCTTGGCCAAGAAATCTGAGCCAAAGAATGGGCTGGTGCGCTGTCATGATTGAGCTGTTAAGTTCCTGTTATCTGTAGGTCCAGACGTTCGCGTCGAGAAGTATCACTAAGGCGACGGATGACCTCCAGGTAGTACTCGTTGGTAATGTTTTGATCTTGTGGTGCGTACTCGTGATGCAATTCTTTCCGTCATTTCGTTGTTAATGAAAACCCGACAGGTGCTCACTACGCTCAATACTGAAATTCTGACTGAATTCGCCGGACAACATTCGTTTTTTATTTGTTTCCACGCAAAAAGTTAGTCAGGTACTTTTTTAACACTCCTCGTACATCAGTGGCCATTGTTATATTCAAGGTCAGCTGCAATGGATCTCCATCGTCTTTTAGCATTCTTTAATACAGTAACATTCTGTATCGATGTATTGCTCTTGTACTTTGTCGTCTACTTCTCCATCCATTATGATTTACATCAACTTACTAATAGCGCCTAACCAGCTGCGGTTCTATTTTTCTCTCATGTTTGAGTCTTCAAGAGTTGTTTTTTTGCGTTCACCTTATTTCTCTAATCCCCGATGCGGTGTGAACTGCACTGTGGTTTTTATTTGCGCCTGTCGGCCCAGTGCATGCGTCTTCAGCATGCATTTTATGTAAGGGTCCGCTTCCTAAGGGTTTGCTTCCCCAGGGTAACGGCCGGTGCTGTGATGGGGATCGAACCCAGCACCAGAACTTGAAAAGATTACCAAACTGCAATCCATGACCGATAGAAGAGATTGCAGAGCCCAGCTGCAGTCAGAGAAGCTCCGAAGACTGACCGACCATCCAATGCACCAGAGACTAAACAATTTGGGAAATGGGAAACTAAAGCGGAGAAACTTTGCAGAAATAGCCAAAGCAAAGATGCACGAAGATCCCATAAACGCACTAACAACACCAAAACCCATCACTACTGTACGAAAACCTACCTGGAGGCAGGATATATTTCCAGAGGTGGTAGAAAATATACCAGGTGTTGCAAACAAAAACTGCCAGACTGAAAAAGAAAGGAGAGATACTACCCTAAGCTTCATAACGAAAAGCTACCCAAGCATGGACTGGACCCATGCATACACCGACGGTTCTGTAACAAACACAACACAGAACGGAGGGGCAGGAGCATTCCTGAACCTAGCAAATGGCAGAAAAATAACACTGTCATTCGCTACTGGTAAGTACACAAGCAATTTCAGAGCGGAGGCAGAGGCACTGAGGGCGGCAGTGGAAGAAATGGTGACACACAGTGAAAATGAAAGCCATATAGTCCTGCTTACAGATGCTCTCGCCGTAGTCACAACGCTAAAAAGCCAGAAAAACACTGAGCTTAATGACTTAAGAGCAGCACTCTGCAAACTGTGCCAGCAGTCCGCACCAAAAAGGGTAATGGTACAGTGGGTCCCATCACACTGCAACATCCAAGGCAACGAGGAGGCAGACAGACTGGCAAAAGAAGGTGCAAGACTACCACAAACAGATACCAGTATGACGTACGAAGAGTCAAAACGGCTTATCAAAGCCAGATACATGACCAAATGGGAAACCGAACATACTGGTTACACCAAAAACGATGCCTATTACCAGTTGAACCGAAGAGAGCAGGTCGTTGTCTTCAGACTTCGCACTGGCCACAATAGACTGAGATACCACCTATTCAACAAATTGAAGATAGGGTGTACCGACGAATGCCCGTGCGGTACTGGTAAAATGACCGCTGAACATCTGCTGCAGAACTGCCCGACATACGAGGATCAGAGAGAGCAGATGTGGCCATCACCAGTGGAACTGCAAGACAAGCTCTATGGCAGTGGCGACAGCCTCAGGATGACCGCCGCTTTTTTCGAAAAAATAATGGTTACTGTCTGACTGCGTTCGATGAAGAAGAAGAAGAAGAACCCAGCACCTCGGGTTGCGAGCTGTGTCACTTAACCACTAGCCCACGTCATCCTCGTTTCTAGAGTATACATTATATCTTCTCTTAGTATCAACTTTCTCACGACATACTTAACTTAATTTTTATCTTGTCTTAGCTTAACTTCTTTATACTGGTTTATAAAACTCTGGAAAGTCTATATACAACCAGCTTCTTCTACTCAACTTGTTGAAAAAATAACTATGTGCATCCAATTTGTTTTTGAATGCACTATCTGGTCCTGCCCCAAATGTTGTCATGTCGCAATGCATTTCAAACAAGCGGTCACAACTTTCTGACTAAACAAATAGTTCGCAATATTTAATCTTGGCCGTTATTTAATTAATTTGTAGCTGTGTCCTCTTGTACTTGTGGCCAGCTGTACTTGTGTCCTCTTGTACTTGTGGCCGGCTGTACTTGTGTCCTCTTGTACTTATGGCCGGCTGTACTTGCGTCCTCTTGTACTTGTGGCCGGCTGTACTTGTGTCCTCTTGTACTTGTAGCCGGCTGTACTTGTGTCCTCTTGTACTTGTAGCCGGCTGTACTTGTGTCCTCTTGTACTTGTAGCCGGCTGTACTTGTGTCCTCTTGTACTTGTAGCCGGCTGTACTTCGTTGAACTTATTTTAGTATAACTTATCCTGTCCCTTGATTACCTTACACATTCCGGACCAATGACCGATATAACGGACAGTTATTATAACGGACAGTTATTATAACGGACAATTATTATAACGGACAGTTATTTGTTATTATAACGGACAGTTATTTAAACTCTAGACGACCATTAACCGATAAATCGGATTTTGTTTTGTAGAGTTGTGATTCGGGATTTGTGTTAACCAAACTACTTAAAAATTACAACCAGAACTAGAACAGCTTCTGTTCGTGACATTTGAGTCGAGCCACATGTGATTTGGTACTGAATAAGTGATATAGTTGCGTTTTGAAGTAGCTAAACTGTTTTGTTGATTCCTAAAAAATAATGGAAACGTCCACTGCTTCTACTAGACCAAAACGAAATAGTCCAGAACAAGCTATAGCTGTGTTTCAAAGCTTATTAGTTAGTGATTCTGATACAGAATTAGACGATTCAAAGGATAGCGATTATAGTGGTGATAGTACTAGTAGACCTAGTGCTAAGAAATCAAAACGGTCTGGCTTAGGCTTAGTTGGTGGTTGCTTCTAGTCAGGGACTATCAGTGCTCCTGAATCATCAAGCAGCAGCGATGAGACTGATTTAGAGGATATAACAGGTACATCTAGAGTTGATGGTGATGGAAATAATGGCAATTCTGCAAGGAGAAACGCAATTTCCATACCACAGAGGACTACTAGGCCTGGTGATGGGTGGCGTGATGCCTAAAATAATGGAAGTTGTGAATTTTGTTATATTTTTATTGATTTTGGTCATTGAGGAAAATTATACATAATTTCAACATTTTTGGAGATAAATGCATCAAATAAACAGTATTTTGAGGGACTTTGGATACTATTCTGCAAAATTACCAGACAAATTGAAATCAATAATTCAGGCCAATGAAAAATGATGTGAGTTACAATATTTTGACATAAATTATCTACCCTTTAAATGTGTTTTTGTGTGTACTACATAATTATTATTTCAAATAATGAAATATCAGCAATTTTTTGATATTTTCATTTTCTGTACCCATTTTTCTTTACAATGATATATAATGAGTACTATATTTGTCTATGCTATGGTGTGTAATAGTCAGTTGTAAAAGGGATGCAGTGAAATTTTGCTACAGCTGAAAATTAATTTGGTCCAGACCTAAAAAGAATCAAGTCCTGAAATTATTCTCTTTTATGAACACTACAGGTCGGGTTTTCTGAGCCTTTCCTCGTAACTATAATTCCGGAATCCAATAATACGATTTGTTGTTCTTCTTTGTGTCCTTTCCAGTGTGTTTATATTCCCTATACGATAAGGACTCCACACCTGAAAATAGTACTTAATCTAGGTCTAACTAATACTTTATACAGTTTGACTGTGATTTCCTCGTTACAGTAATGATTTTCACCTAAACACTAATAGGACAATACTAAAAATCGATTGATGTAAAACTTCCAACGAACAGACTCTTTCCTGTTGCAATGATCTCCATATAACTGCTTATGTGATTGTCTGGAGGTTCCATTTTCAAATATATTTGTTTCGATGTCACGTGGCTAAAATATTACCTTGTTGACACCTATTATATGTAGATGTATTAAATAAAACTGAAAATCTATGAATAGACATAACGCGTTAAAATAATTTAAAACGTATGCATGAGGCAAACGCCCATTAACTAGGGTTCAGCGAGTATCGAATAACTTCATTATTTAAAACAGATTGTTACAGAAATCCTTAACAGTGCACAAAGTGCTATGACGCAATCTAGCAATCTTCGAGACAGTTGGTTATATACTCCATAATGGGTGCGATGGAGAAGTAGTAGTAGTAGTAGTAGTGGTAGTGGTAGTAGTAGTAGTGGTAGTAGTGGTAGTAGTGGTAGTAGTAGTAGTAGTAGTAGTAGTAGTGGTGGTGGTGGTGGTGGTGGTAGTAGTAGTAGTAGTAGTGGTAGTGGTAGTAGTAGTAGTAGTAGTGGTAGTAGTAGTAGTAGTGGTAGTAGTAGTAGTAGTAGTAGTAGTAGTGGTGGTGGTGGTGGTGGTGGTAGTAGTAGTAGTAGTAGTGGTAGTAGTGGTAGTAGTGGTGGTGGTGGTAGTAGTAGTAGTAGTGGTGGTAGTAGTAGTAGTAGTAGTAGTAGTAGTGGTGGTAGTGGTAGTAGTAGTAGTAGTGGTAGTAGTAGTAGTAGTGGTAGTAGTAGTAGTAGTAGTAGTGGTAGTAGTAGTAGTAGTAGTGGTGGTAGTGGTAGTAGTAGTAGTGGTGGTAGTGGTAGTAGTAGTAGTGGTAGTAGTAGTAGTAGTAGTAGTAGTGGTAGTAGTAGTAGTAGTAGTAGTGGTAGTAGTAGTAGTAGTAGTGGTGGTAGTAGTAGTAGTAGTGGTGGTAGTAGTAGTAGTAGTAGTAGTAGTGGTGGTAGTGGTAGTGGTAGTAGCTGCCGCTGTTGGTGTTGTTGCTACCGCAGTATTAGTATGTTTCAGGTCATGACAAGATTGAAATCAGAAATACCATCAGGGACACTGCTTGCTGTAACAGAGTATACAAAAACCACTGAGGAAACTTCCCCAGTCTGCCTACCTTCGTGGTCTATATATTACTATCCACTATTCCCTATTCTCTTCCACTTGGCTACGTTCAGCCTAAATAACATTCTTTTTGTATGTGTACTGCTGACACTGTCGTCGCGTTAATACATTGCGTTGAACCAGCGACTCTTAAGTTGTGAGGGCGGAGAAACCCTAGTATTTGTAAAGATGGGATACAGAGGAGGGGTAAGGTGAGTCCCAGATGATTCTTCTTGTTTTTGTTGTGGTGTTGTTGTTGAATGCCTACAATGAGTAGGATTACTCTTGTGTGTGCCCTAAAAAGGACGTTAAGTGACGGGTTGTCGTAGCTTTTCCCACATCCCGAGCGTGCTGATGAAAGTGGACCGGGGTTCTTCAGGCGGCTACGTAATGTTTGGCTTCATCTGCGTGTCGCTTACTACTACATGGATCACGTCGATCCCTCACTTCCTTAGCCAGGCTGCCATGAAAACAGCACGTTCCAGGGCTACGAGGAAGCCGAGGTGGAAGTCTTGACCAGTATATTTTGCCCGAACCTGACTAACGTGTCTGATGAGTATATTGTGCCTGACCGGATGTTAGTCTTCTTCCCCAAATAGTAATAATAATAATTGGTTCCAACGGGAGCTAAGAATTCGCAATCACTGAAATATTCACATACATCGGACGCACGGTTACACCAGACGGCGGAACGGACAGATATATCAAAAGGAGAATAAACAAGTCCAGAGCAGGCATTGCTTGCTTGAACAACGTTTGAAAGTCATCGCAGTAAAGCACAAAGACAAAACTAAAAATTTACATGACATTCACTTTTTCTGCGCTTGTTTATGATGCACAGTGTTGGAGAGTAATCGAAAGACAAACATCAAAGTTATCATCTTTTTACACAATCTAGAAAAGAAAGATTCATAGAATGGTCCTACCAAAACACCATCACCAACCGAGTGCTGCTTGCCCAGAGCAAAACCTAAGACATGAACACAATCGTAATTGGCATACGCTAGAATTGGATCATTTCATAAGAGAAGAGCAGGACATCATAGTTCGAGTTGCCTTGATGCCTAGCGGCCAGACGAAGGAGAGACAGTCCTTAGACATCCTTGCAAAGAACTGTAGAGGCTGAGATGAGAATTATGATTCAAATGTGTCGTACTGCACGAACGATGGATGCAGACCGTGTGAAATGGAGCGAGGTTGTTGCTGTCTTTAAAGACACAATCAGCCGTAATTGTCACTGTCCTCTCTGTCAGTGCCTGACGAAGGAAGCAAGCGAGCATGCCAGCAGCGACAGACATGTGTATTTGGATGTGACTGGTCATGACTCGACAGTCCGATGTGAGCGCGACAAACTCTAACAATAATAATTGCGTCCATCTCAAGCGATGATGACAACAGAAATCATACATATTGCGTAATACCTCACTGGTGATTCGGGAGGTGGCTCTGTAGTCCAATTCTGGCACGGAAACCCGTTCCACACATGTAGCATTTAATGTCAGATTTGAACATGGGAGTGTCAGTTGATTTGTCTTCTCGCAAAGAACGTCTTTCTGTACCTCGGAGTCCCAGCGTTTCTCTGGGGGTTGTTCTTGCGGTACTGTGCAAGGCATTCCCGTGAGTTTGTATCGATGTTGAAGCGTGTCAAATATCTTTGTAAGGGAGTCTTTGAAGAGCTTCTTTAGCCAACTGACAAGGCGCAGGCCATTCTTCAGCTCACCATATATTAGCTATTTGGAGATGCGGTTATCTGGAACGTGGCGGGACCACCTAATCTGGGTCTTCTGCAACAGTGTGTGAATGATTGGAAATGTTGTCTTTATGATGATCTTGGTGTCTGATACCCTATTATGCCACCGTATTTTGAACAATCTACTGAAGCAGCTTGTATGGAAGTGGTTTATCTTCCTAGCATGCCTATGTACATAGTCCATGTCTCACTGGCATACAGAAGGGCGGTCAGCACTATGACTCGGTAGACTTTAGGTTCCGTATCAAAGCCCCCTACGATCCCAAATGCTGAAGCGCAGTCTTTTAAGGCAGCACTGGCCTTGGGGATTATGTTGCTGACATCAGAGTCAATAGTAGTTTCACTGGAAAAAATGCTGCCAATGAAAGGGAAGCAACGAACTCATGGGAAAACATGAACATCGTCAGTAATATGACTGCCTTGCATTCTCTCTTTTCGTGCAGCTCGCTTTTTTTGTGCGACAGTGATGACTCTATCCTCTGTAGTACGCAGCTACCATGATGCGACATCAGTGAGGCATCCGTTCAGCGAAATTGTTAGACAGTCGCTGTACCGCTTCTTCTGTTTACTGCACCCGGCAAGAACTATTCATTGAATACCTAATGCAAAAGGTCCTCCACACACAAAAAAAGTCATCAACCCACAAAAGGTCCTCCACACATAAAAAAGTCCTCAACCCACAAAAGGTCCTCCACACACAAAAAGTCCTCAACCCACAAAAAGGTCCTCAACCCACGAAAGGTCCTTCACACACAAAAGGTTCTCCACAAACATAATTTACAACGTAAACTAATATTTTTATTAATTATCCTGTCCTGAATGTAGAGCATATATTAAAACTGCTAGATGTCCGACATGACATAAAAGATGAACAATTCAGATGGCATGCGTCTGCGTGTTGAAGCTATAAACTACAACTATGAGAAGAGAAGACATGCACAATCAATTTATGAAGAGGGTTGTCCGTGGGACTGGCGATCATTTCACGTGAACACTATAAGCCCCAATATAATACAATTTACACATATCACCCCGCTGGTAGAAGACGGTCCACTGGTTCATTCAAAATGTCGAACTACAATTCACATTTATGGTTACAAAACAAAAGTTTACAAGTGTGATGTCTTGTGCTTTTTCACTGTTGTTTGTGGGGGTATAGAGGTCTGGACTGGACGTCCCGCTCGTTAAAGCTAAGTTAAATGCCTGATATAGCCTCTCCTTTCTAGGTGTAGATATCGCCGCAGGATTCACTGTTTGGCTTGCCGTGCAAGAGTTTCCATGCCATTGGCCTTCCTACATTATTGCCTCCCCAGCAGCACCTTCATGAGGTGTTCTGTGTTTCTTACAGAGCCTGTTTTGGGGCGCGACAGTGGTATAACTGGGAGGGCAGATTAGGCTCATTAGCCTCGGTTGGCAGTCAATCTAAGAGAAGGTAAACTTTGACTCTAAACCCAGGTAGACGACGTTCCTTAGCCTATTCAGTCAGTTTGCCTAGGAGAGGACCAACTCTGATTTTAAACCCACAAGTCCCAGGGAGTGTTGGCTCGTCTTGGGACGATGAGAGTATCATCGGATGTCTCGAGTAACTAGCATCTGCGGGCAACGCCTCCACTGCCTGGTGGAAACTTTCAGAGAGGGTAAAGCTACAGGAGTAAACCGAGACAGAAAATCCGGAGTGGTACCACCTAATGCGGATGGTTTCAAATTTGTGAACTCATTCCGGCAGCTTCTGCAGCTGAACGGGTGCCAACTTTTCATGCTTTGCTTTTCTTTGGATTACACCAGTGTGGTCGAGAGGGGGATCCTGCAGTTTGGGCAGCCCAGGGTCTCCATATTCAGCGCACAGGTGTGCGCCTGAGAGTCTAATCACGGGGCGCCAGACGCTTGGTCTACCAAGACTGTGACGCTTATGATGAAGATGTTAAAGATAATGTAAAATTATGAATACTACAAATTATGCATTATACGCAAAGACACGGGTCCCAATGACAGAGAATCCACCTCTGCTCTCTGGGAAGGAAGATTCACGTCTGGTCAGGCACAATATACTGAACAGCCATATTAATCAGGATCAGGCAAAATGTACTGGCCAAGACCCTCATCTTGATATTTCCCGTAGCTGTTCCTGGAAACGGGCTGTTTTTATGGCAGATTGATTAACAAAGAGATGGATCGACGTGATCCCCGTAGCAGTGAGCGAGATGCAGAGGAGGCAAAGCATAGCATAATCACGCTCGAGATGTCAGGAAAGCTACAACAAACCGTCACTAAACATACTTTGTAGGGCCCACAAAATGGTAAATCTACCCATTGTGGGCATTCCTTCAACAACAACAACAACCTCTGCTCTCTCTCTCTCTCTCTCTCTCTCTCTCTCTCTCCATCGAAATACTACACAGTGATGGGCGGTAAAACCTATTATCCCCCCCCCCCACCACCTCCCACCCACACTGCCTCTTTTCATAGTACCCCACTGCTGAACAATAGACGTTAACCTGTACTTCTTCCGCTGAACAGCAATGCGATTCCCAGGTAAAGAGTTCCAACTGCTTTTTCATTTGTTCCTTGATAAATCTGGGGAAGGACGGTGTACGTAATCAGTACGCAAGGATGTCATTTAGGTGAGAAGTAATGTGACTCCATTAAATGAATTGCAATTGCTCTCCCATGGAACCATTGTTTACTCTTGGAAACGAAGAAAGATGTAATCGTTCAGAAGTCTTTTTTGTTTGTAAAGTGTAAGATGACTCCTTCACCGTCTCTCACAATTGTCTTCTCGCTGTTTTATTAATTAATATGCGCAAGAAACATTTGCACTTTTGTTGTTGGACGGCTGTTTTGAGGTCCAATTTGATTTGGTTGGCTTGGATTCGTTCGTTCTTAATCTCCCGCTACCAAACTACCAAACCCTGAAAAGGACTTGAGTAGCAGAATGTAGTCCAGAGAACGGAATGCGTTGTGTCATAGTTTACAGCTTAACTGCGATATTTGCACCTTTCGGTTCAACACATCCGACTTCGGCAAGTATTTTTTAGTATCAAGTTAGTCTTCCCTCTTCGATCCCTTCTCATAAGCCGGTCCGCTCTGTTGCAGCCTGTTATCCAGGATCACCGCGTGGAGGTGTAGAAGGGTCTTGGCAGCTCTGATTCGCTGGCCCTGACGCTAGCAGTCAGCTATAGGTCGCAGACCGCTGCAGCTCATACGCTGCTCCGCAAATTTATTTCACGTGTCATCTGTGTATCCGTTAATATTTTCAATCCATGCATATGTTGTGTTTCTTTAACTTAACTTAACTTACCGTATTTACACTGGTTTCAAGACTCTACAAAGTATTATACAACCAGTTTATTGGAAGGTGGTTTAACCGATGTGCGTGTCCATCTTAATAAACTCAAATACTAGAGCTATATAAATCCACAGCATCTAAAGCTGCTCTTAACAAACCACCCGGGTAAAGGTACAAATAACTTGGGTAGATTTTTTATTTCAATTATGTCCTGGCAGCGGCCGTTGATGGCTACTCTTTTCGATTTCCAACTGCCTAGAAATGTTTAATGTGCTCAACACTGGAGACGAGAGTCCGTTCTGACTTCCTAGAGATCAAGGGAACTTTTCCCAGAAGACACACGTAAAAAAAAATCCCGGCCTTCACCTTGATTCGAACCCCGACCTCTGGCACACGAATACATCGTTTCATTTTTCTTTGTCGTTCTCTGTCTGGTGTTTTAAACTTGGGCTTAATGTAGATTTTGAGATGTCTAAAGCATGTAAACTGTCTGTCTTATTCTCCCTTTTTGTTATTGATTTATTTATAATTATTATTTATTTACGACCGTGTTAGGATATCACGTTCGTATGATTTGCGCAGAACCAATATCTGATACCGATAACATAGCTGCTATATGAACCCTTCATTGAAGTGATAGGGTACCTTAGTAACAGAGTTACCTGGCATGTATCGTTTGATCTCTTGCGTCTGTGTATGTGTGCACTCTGTTATTGTCTTTGAACATGGTTCACCGTTGAAAGATGGGCAAGCTGGGGTGACTGATTGATCACGAGGTAAAACGACTGCCTCGGGTGCTGGAGGTCGCCGGTTCAAATCACAGTGGAGACGCCGGATTTTTTCACATGAACTTTCTGGTATTTCCCCGGATCTCTGGGTAGTAGAGATGGGACGGGTGTCCAGTGTTGCGCACGTTAAAATCCCTCTGCATTTGGAAATTGAAAAGAGTTGGTTTAATGGTCGGTGTCCGGGCAAAATTCAAAATGATGTGCTGTGGAGCTCGTGCATTGTGCTGAGATTCTTCAGAAAATATAAATAAGAACATATCAGTTATGGGTTAAATCGTGTACAGTGACGTTGATTCTTCCAATAAACTAAACTAAACTAAACTAAATATTACTTTCATGTGAGAGGTAGGGACTGCAAGAAAACAATAGCACTTGTTTGTGTATTATTATTATTGAAAATGATCTGAAACGTTATACCAGTTCATCGCCAAGCCAAGTCTTGTTTATCCTAGGTTATTGACAACATGTTAGACATATTTGGTCGTTTGGGGTCAACTGTTTAAGGGAACGGTTTCATGAGTAAACCCCGAGGAAAAATCTGCATCCCGTATTACCTTCAGTCGTCTTGACTACGTCATGCCACCTGAATAATGAAGCAGGGAACGAGAGAATGAGGATGACGCAGCTCAAGTCGTGTTCGCTTTAATCTATTCAGGCGCAAATTAAACCATCATACGAACCAATAAGAAAATCTACGAGGAAATGAACACACCTCGCAGAACAAGCCTAACGATACCTCCATCTTGCACTAAGATAGGAAACTACTATTAGTACGGATATATTAAAAGGCAAAGTGGGTCACATGGCAACAACTGCCGGCGGGATGAAGATCATTCTTCATGGACTAAAACGAAGTCTTTTAAAATTTGGGTGGCTAGTTTTCTTCCTTCCTTTTTATACCTTCCTCATCTGATATACGTCAGGTACCTATTTATAGCTGGGTCGAATGGAGGAGCGGTCGTACCAGGAACGAACTACGCCCTGATTTGTTTCTTCCGTCCATGATTTCGAACCCCGGCGCAGCGTAATCCAAGTCTTAGCAAGCTAGTTCACTGTCGACTTGGCTACAGGCTCCACGCGTATATAATATGAAACAATTATCCGTTTTTCTTGTTGGCCAAGTTACTTTATACGGTTTTTATGTTCCTTGAGGCCTTGAATTTCTTCTTAATATTGTTTATGCCCTGAGAAAAAGTAATACTATTTTTGGTAAAGATTGTCTTGTCTTCATCAGATATCCTTGCCTTTAATGGCGTCTCTTCGAATCTTTGCTTTGTCTTGAAGATTTTTTATGTGATTAATCTTGTGAGTTCTTTCGGCCCCTGGTTGAGATCTATAAATACATATTATTGTCCTTTTTTGATGCTGGGACTGTCATGTCTGAAACTCTTTCTCCTTGCACTTTTGGCGCGATTGTGTGTGGTGTGAGGACGCGGGAGGGGGGGGGGGGAGGGTCGGTGCCGAAGGGAAGTATCGATCTGTTTTGTTTGTTCATGGCCAGGTCACACCCAGTTCAAACTTTATTTTTAACAACTTTGTTTTGATATATTCGGGCCTAATTACCATTTCTCGGCTTTAGATGATTTTCCTTTTCTTGCTATTGTGTTTCTTGACAGTGTCTACTCTCTTGTCTATTTTCTGGGGGCTGCTGTAGTCAAGAGGTTAAGGCACTCGCCTCTCACAGTGATGAACGGAAACGGTTGTCGATCGAACCCTGCAATTTTCAAGAGACCCCTGGTCTCACGGGAGGTAAGACCAGAGTGCCTGCATCCCCGAGTTACCTCCAGTCGTCTCGACCAATAGTCTTGCCCCTGATCCAAGGTAACGGGAGAAGAGTCAGATTGATGACCAGCGCACCTTTTCCTCACCATTATCCGAATCCAGAGCACATCACATTAAGACAAACCGTTTGATTTTGTGACCATCATCGCTTGCGAGGCCTATAACTTAACCATGAGAAGGACTTTAAGCCTTGATTTGAGTTAAATCAACTCGATGCACTTGCTAATGTCTGTGTCCGCTTGTCTGGTAGTTCTTGTATAAGTAGCTGAGCTCTGATCTCTTATGGGTGTAGCTTGATTTGTGCTTAGAACGGATGTTCTCAACGTGTTCATCTCGTGTGACTTTTAGGTCTGAAACTTGATCTGATACATGTCTCCTGGACCAGATGCTGGCCTCGTGTTTCTTGATGATGTTTCATCGTTTCCCTGTAGTGTCTGAAACTCTTTTTGGGGAACGGAAGAAAGATGTTCGCTGTTTGGTTGGTTATTAATCCACCAGATTGTGGGGCCTTGCCTTTTAGCCCAATGCTATATAGTGGTATCTTCAAGTGTTTCTTAGCTGTTGTCATTTTCCGAAGTGTTCAATTTGTCTGGTCTCGAAGGAAGAAGCAAAGAGTAGGATATTAAAAAAGATGGTGTTTAACAATTTCATAGAGATATGGGCAGAGCAAGAATCTCTTCATCCACCTATTCATCCACCTCTTCATCCATCTACTTACTCATCGTTTCATTCATCTATTTATCCATCTATTTATCCTCTTCATCCACGTCTTCATCATATTTATATCTTAACTCATCACTTCATCCATCTCTTCATCCATCTCTTGACTGATCATTTCATCCACCTCTTTATCCATCTCTTCACTCATCACTTTCAGCCATCTCACCACTCATCGTTTCATCCATCTCTTTATCCATCTATTCACTCATCGTGTCATCAATCTCATTGATCTCTTTATCCATCTCTTCATACACGTCTTCATCCTTATTTAAATTTATATATTCACTCATCACATCCTCCACCTCTTCATCCCCCTCGGCCCTCATGACTTCATCCACTTCTTTATCCATCTCTTCTTCTCTTTCTTTATCCATATCATCCAAGGAAAGACAATCAACATTCCGTTACATTAAAAAAAAATCTTCTATGTGGACTAATATCGTTAAGCACTGACTTATCAGGTTGCATAAAACCCACCCCCATAGATAAAATATAGCCCACAATTGGTATAGCACCACCTGAGATTCGAAGAAGCGTGGAACCTGTTTCCGGACATTCCCATACTATACACAACATGGAAGTCGCTGAACAGACTCTGAACTGGTCACGGTGCAAGAGGAATATGAAACGATGGCGATACACAGATGATGACACGTGTGACTGTGGCGCAATACAGGACCCAGACCACCCGATGACCTGCCCCAACCTCCAGGAAGCATGTAATAGGTGCGACATGCTACAGACAAACGACAAGGCAATCCATGTCACTGAATACTGGATGCTTACTGTATAACGTGGTGCCTAGACAAGGGAAGTAAGTAAGTATCCACGAAACTACACTGTGTCTACAACTGCGTCTCTAGTGCCTCCATACTTTTGGATCCCACGTGCATTATCATTAACACATATTATATCATGCTATCAGTTCTTAATTGAATTGTTATAGGTAGATTGTTAGAGGCGTAACACATATTATATCTTACTGTCTGTTCTTATCTGAATTGTTTTAGGTAGATTGTTACAGGCGTAACACATATCATATCTTGCTGTCTGTTCTTATCTGAATTGTTATAGGTAGATTGTTGGACGCGTGTGATAATGAATGATACAGTGGTAAATAATGGAAGCATCAATACCCACACAGACGACAGGAGAGAAAAGATCCACCATCAAGGCGGTGTCTAATGACATAATCGACATATGAGATGATTCATTCGTGTCCCTTCAATTTGCTGTTCTCATTTGTTATGTCCCGTGTCCCTGGCGAAGATTGCTAAACTGTAACGAAAGTTGTTTTCTTGTTAAATATGCCTACGTCGACCTGACTAATGATAGTCTTAATCATAGTCTTAGTCGACCTGTGCATCTTTAAAGGGCGTTAGCTCTTATGCAGGTCCCAACTCTTGTGCGAGTCGGTAGTAGCCGGATGCATTTCTCTGCTTAGCGGGCTTGGCTCGAGCAGTGCTGTTTTTTTGTTTTTTTTGTGTTGTGCTGGTCTCATCTTGGTTTCCAGTCGATTCTGTCTCGGATACGGATTGTCCAGTGGATGGCTAATTTGTTTGTTTTAGGATCGCTAGTGTTGTGTAGTTCGAACGAATCTTGTCAATTAGTGGGTGGGCTTGTCAGGTGGTATTTATTCGTCGTGCGGGTACCAAAGTCGTTGCTGTGTGCCAGCGTTCGTCTTTCCTTCGGCCTACATGGCCAGCGCAGGGATGATTGAAGTTGTTGGCATGATTATGACAATCTTCATGTGTGACAATGTCCAGATGTCGCTGTTGTTTACGGTCATCTGCCTCTGTTGCATAAGTGATAGGGCCACGAGACGGCGCTCAAGCGAGGCATGTGTTGTCCTTAGCTGGTTTTCCATGGCTTTTGTAAAAGACTAGATATCACATCCATAGTATAGCGCTAGTAGCAACACTAAATATGTCAGCTCTCATTAGGTGTCTCTTGTTACGTATATTGCCGCATTTGTTGAGATGAAGGAGGACCATCCTGCTCGACGTCCCCTGGCAATCTCGGGCCTCAGGCTATTGTCCATCTTGATGAGGAGGTCGAGGTAGATGTATTCGTGGACGGTCATCCAATGGTGTACGTTCTTCTTCTTCTTCTTCTTCTTCTTCTTCGTACGCTATCAGACGTTAACTTGAATTTGTTCGAAGAAAGCAGAGTTCATCCTGAGGCTGTCAGCACTGCCATAGAGCTTGTCTGGTGTTGCCACTGGTGATGGCCACATGTGCTTTCTTTGGTCCTCGTGTGTCAGGCAATTTTGCAGCAGATGTTCAGCGGTCATTTTCCCTGTACCACAGATGCATTCGTCAGTGCCACCTATCTTCAGTTTATTGAATAGGTGGTACCTCAGTCTGTTGTGGCCTGTTCGAAGTCTGAAGACCACGACTTTCTTTCTTCTGTTCAACTTGTAATAAGCATCATTTTTTGTGTAGCCAGTATGCTCTGTTTCCCATTTGGCCATGTATCTAGCCTTAATAAACCTTTTAGACTCTTCGAATGTCACATTAGAATCTAGTTGTGGTAACCTTGCACCTTCTTTTGCCAGTCTGTCTGCCTCCTCGTTGCCTTGAATGTTACAGTGAGATGGAACCCACAGTACCACTACTCCTTGGGTGTGGACTTCTGGCATAGTTGACAGAGTACTGCTCTTAAATCATTAAGTTCAGTATTTTTCTGGCTTTTTAGTGCTGTAACCACGGACAGGGCATCTGTAAAAAGGACTATATGGCTTTCATTGCTTTCGCCTGTCAGCATTGCTTCTACAGCAGCCTTCAATGCCTCTGTCTCCACTCTGAAACAAAGGTGTATCATTTAGGGACACGCGGGTTAGGATCCGCGAAACGTTTGCGCATTACTTTCATTGTTTCTATGGTCAGGACTGCTTCTTGCCTTTCGCTTCCAGCCACGCTATCAACTGATAGTTGCATTTGTTTTTCTGTCCGTCTCACTGCAGCCGTTGAGTCTACGTGGCCTAGAGGCGAAGCGTCCGTTCCACAATCCCAACACACCCGGTTCGAATCACGCTGGTGCACAGACATGGGTTCGTTTTTTCGCTCCTTCCCGTACGAGAAGTAATGGCAACTTACTGTACTGCAGACTTGCTAAAAAACTTATAACAGCCAAATAAGAAAGCGACGTAAAGAATCGACGTCATGTACAAGACATACCTCTTCCTTTATTATTACCAACTGTTACCTCTGTAATTGTTTCTTCTACATCGCCGCTAGTATAACATGTCTTTTCTTAGTTCATAGTCGACCTGTAATTCTACAGTGGTGGATGACCCTGTGCAGGTCCCAGCTCTGGTATGAGCTGGAGGTAGCCGGGAGGAGGATTGCCTGCTTAACTGGCTAGGCTTGAGCAGCTTATTACTTCGCTACGTTGGGACAAGTGCCGCGGAGTGTGGTTAACCGATGTGCGAGTCCATTGTAATAAACTTAAACACTAGAGCAAAGTAGACCCGTAGCCTGTTAGGCGTCATCTATGCTGCTCTAAACAAAGCACTTAACCATGGTCTGTGTTATGCCATTGCACACAGTTAGTCGCCTCTTACGTCATGCTCTCTGTGGGGCAGTGGTGCTATTCTTGTCCTTGTCATACATAAAGACCCCGGTGGACCGCTATACTGTCTCTACTGCTTAATATCTGGACCATTGATTTATTTTGGAATTGACGAGAGATGGCACAAAAGGGGTGGATAACGACAAAAAGCATAAGAATCCCTGCCTTTACACACCTGTGGAACGCACGTCATAAAATCCCCCTTTTCTTCCTAGCACTTAATACACACGCGAAAATGATCGAGCAGACGTAGCTATATCAGGAATGTACTATCATATTATCATGTATATTAACCAGGCCTATACAATACGGACTGGCTGTTCTTCGAGGTAGGCGTAAACATATTTATTAAGTACATCTGGCATGGCCCGTTATTACACAGGAGGCTCTTACTGTGACAGAAAGGCCGAGACATCACCGCCACTTTTAATATGTTATGGATTTTATGCAAAGCTGCGTTCAGTCAAAAGGGAGAGACACGCTTCGGGAGCTATGCTTTTGTTAAATGGTGTAGTTACGTGCAATTCGGTCCACTATAAAGGTTGTTCTCTGTGACGAGAATGGAATTACGGTTGTGTGCATGCTCTGATTAGTGTTAAATGGTTGGTGGTCGGTAGAGCACACTGAATGTGATAGTTGAACTTAACGTGCAGTACTATTAAACGGGTTTGTCATAAGTCTTTACCCTGACTATGAAGGAATAGGAGAAGAAAGTTGAACGTTGGCACATATGTAGCTCATTAAATTTGCACTGGTCTTGAGCAGTATGAGTTTCCCTTCTTGACGGGTTTACAGGATATGGTGCATGGCACAACACACCTTGTTGACCGGATCTGCTACTCTAACGGCTTGTCAGAACAATGGAGAAATCAGAGGCCAGAACTGTGATAAAATTCTTGATGTTGCAGGGACAAACACCTACAGAAATACACAGGGAGATGGAACCAGTGTTTGAGGAATTATGTCCTGCATATGCTTCTGTAAAAAACGGATGTAGGCAGTTTAAGTGTGGCCGCTCCCATGTTGCTGATCTTTTCAAGATCACGAAAACCATCCTTAGAGTGTAGCGATGAAAATCCTGCAAGAGTGAAGACAATCATTGACCAGGATACGAAAATGACAATTGCAGAGATATATAGATCAGCAAAACTGAATAAAAATACAGTTTTTAGAATTAACACAACAGACTGAACATGAGAAAAGTGTGTGCCCGCTGGGTCCTGCGTCTGCTGACAATAGAACAGAAAGAAACGAGGGTTGATTGCTGTGGTCAAAATATGTCGGTAGCAAAACATGATAGCGAACATGGTGACAGTAGATGAGACTTGGGTTCACCATTATGACCCAGAATCCAAAATTTACAGCATGCAGTGTCTTCTTTTTTGTTCTTTCACATCAGGAGCTAGCACCGTATTCGAGGTATGGTGTCTTAATATAGTCTTAATTGACCTGTACTTCCGCAGAGGCACATGCACCTGTACATGTCCCAGATCTGAAATGAGGTGGATGTAGCCGGAAGGAGAATTTGCTGCCTAGCGGGCTAGGCTCAAGCAGCTAATTACTCCGCTGCGTCAGAACAAGTGTGGCGGAGAGTGGTTAACCGATGAGCGAGTCCATCTAAATAGACTCAAAAACACTAGAAAAACGTAGGCCAGCAGCCTGCTAGGCGCCATCTGTGCTGCTCTTAACAAACCACCTAATCATGGCTGGTGTTATTCCATGTCGCACAGTCGCCTTTTACGACATGCCCTGAGGTTCGACATGATTCCCGTAGTAGTGACCGACACGCAGATGAAGCCAAGCATAGCATAACAGTCTGAAGGACCTCGGTCCACCTTCATCAGCACGCTCGGGGTGTGAGGAAAGCTACGACAACCCGCCACTTAACGTCCTTTTTAGGGCGCACAACAGAGTAAAACTACTCATTGTGGGGATTCAACAACAACAACAACGACGACATGTTCTCTGTGTGGCAGTGGGTGGTGCTATTCTTGTCATAGTCGTACAATGACCAGGTAGACCACTCGTATCTAGATCGGAACTGCAACAATACTTAATGTTAAAAATTGAAGAAAAAAAACATTAAAGTAATGGCTCAGTGACAGCATGAAGACACAAACAAAACGATGTCTACGTTAGACCACATAGCCTTATACAGGGACCAAAAACAACATGATGTTAATACATTCTTCTATAAAGAAGCAAAGTCATCAAACGATCCATGATGACGGAATGGGGAGACCAGAACAAAGAATAAAAGACAACAGACAAACTTGATAAATATGGGCAGACAAAGGTCTTCAGAGTTCGAACTAGACACTGAAGACGCAAGGCCCACCTCCACAGAATGCGTCTCAGAGAACCACCACGTGCGATTGTGGAGCACCCCAAGCGAACACCAGAACCCATTCTACAGAACAGTCCTACTTATACAGACTAAAGAGAGGTAGTCTGGTCTGGGGGAGCGACCATGCTCGACAAACTGTGGAGAAACCAACGAAGACCTGAAACGCAGTCTCCTTCGGAAACTTGACGGGACTAGCAGCATAGCATCAGTGAATCGACATAGAAAAATATATTCCATAAGTTAGTATGATCTGCTTTACTCATTCCGCTGTCTTTTCCCTTCCGAATCTATTTCTTTATTTATCTTTCTTTATCTTGCTTCGTTAATGTGTTCACCCATAGTTTTTAAAATATATGTCTCTTGATATTTCGTTTTCGCAGTTTGATTTTTAGTTGTTGTTTTCGTTATGTGTTCATGTTTTTTTTTCTGTTTTTAGATGTGTGCAATGATACTGTTACAAATGAGGAAATGCGAGAAAGAATTAAAACAGCAATATGGCCTTTTGAAGATCTCTTGGCAACTGTCAAAAAACGGTATCTCGCTTTGTACGACCTCATATCCGGATTAAACAGTCTTGCAAATACGATCCTACCCGGAAAGGTGTCTTTTCAATTGTTAACACCATGTTCCGGATGTGTTTTCTTTTAATTTAAGCTACGTCAGTCACGATGAAGCCAGCGCAGCTGATCTTCATGTTCTTCTACTGCTTCTGATCTGCACGTGTGTTTCAGGTCTACTGTTTCTGTAGATAGTTGACATATTTCGTTACAGAACATTATACTTAAGCTCGGTATTTGAAACATCATCAAACTGGTAACGACAAAGCTGATAGTAGGATTCCAGAATTACAGTTATGAGGAAAGACTCAGAAAAACTGGCCTACAGTGTCTCGAAGAGAGAAGAATTCGTGGTGACTTAATACAGGTTTATAAGATGATCAGAGGAAAGGATAAATTAGACTATAACAAGTTGTTTTTTAATACAGCCACCCACAATAACAAGAGAGCATAGCTACAAGCTGACTAAAGAGAGGTCCAGATTAGATATTAGGAAATATTTTTTTAGTCAGAGAGTGGTGACTGATTGGAATGCATTGCCAGGGGAGGTAGTGGAGGCAGGGACAGTTAATGTATTTAAGAATAAATTGGATGCGCATAGCTTTTAGAGCAAGTAAATGTAACTTGTTGTATACATACTCTGCAGGGTCTTCTAAACCAGTATAAAGACGTTAAGTTAAGTTAGGTTAAGTTAAGAAACATGTGTACCATAAACAAACATCCCAGTGGATCACATAACTCCATACACAAAACATTTACTGCGTTCTCTTAAGTATGAGAAGTGTGGAACTTGCTGGCAAACAGATGCTGAGAAGCTCAGAGTAACTCAGAGAGTAATAGAATAACGGGGACTAAATATTTCGATAAGGGATTAGATTTGAAACGCAGAAACTCGACAACACACTTTGTTCATGAACGTCGTGGAAGCAGCGATATCACGCAAACATCGTAGGGTTGAACATGTACGCGTGCGATTTGAAAAAATTAACCTCCGGCGCCATAACTCTTACAGTACTTAGAGCCACGTGAGACGTATGTGACAATAATGTCTATTGACGTGACTATTGGGACATGTAGTGGCATGCGCCTGGAACGTGCCGGATGTATCTAACAGACAGTAAAATTGCGGCCTACATGGATATACGGTTGAAGCAACGTGCTATGATTGAATTCCTGACACGGGATTGTTGTGTGCCCATCGACATGCATTGAAAAATGACTGCGGTTTATGGTGACGCGTGTGAAGGTATTGTCAGGCGGTAGGCACGAGCTGTAAAAGGCGACAATTCAGCAAATACGAACCTGCATAACAAGGCTCGCAGCTAACTAAGACTAAGATTAAGACTAAGATTAGGACTAAGACTAAGACCAAGACTAAGATTAAGAATAAGACTAACACCAAGACCAAGACTTAGACTAACACCAAGACTAAGACTACGACCAAGACTACGACTAACACCAAGACTAAGACCAAGACCAAGACTTAGACTAACACCAAGACCAAGATTAAGAATAAGACTAACACCAAGACCAATACTTAGACTAACACCAAGACTAAGACTACGACCAAGACCAAGACTTAGACTAACACCAAGACTAAGACTACGAACAAGACCAAGACTTAGACTAACACCAAGACTAAGACCAAGACTTAGACTAACACCAAGACTAAGACTACGACCAAGACTTAGACTAACACAAAGACTAAGACCAAAACTTAGACTAACACTAAGACTAAGACCAAGACTTAGACTAACACAAAGACTAAGACTAACACCAAGACCAAGATTTAGACTAACACCAAAAATAAAATTAAAAACTAGCTGTCCATCGTTGTCAATGAGGACCGCCGACATCATCCTTGTCACAGATTTCCCTGTTGGGTGTGGGTGCGCATGTGGCTGAACAGGCCAATGCGAGCACGAAAATATCTGCTACAAATCGGGCACACGAGGTTTGTAGAAGGGGATGGTGTTCCCGCTGCTCGGGATTTCCGCGTCTCTCGTCTGTTCTGGGCTTTCACAACACGGTCATCTTCACCGGCAGCTACACCCGATTTGACTGCGCTTCTCCAGTCAGATCTGTTTTGCGCAAGACATTCCCATGTGTCGATGTCTATCTGGCAACTTTTTAGTGAGTCCTTCAGACCGTCTTTAAAACGTTTCTTTGGGCGCCCTCTCTCGCGCCATCCCTCTCTCAGCTCGCCGTAGAGAAGCTTCTTTGGGAGCCGCTCGTCTGACATACGGACGAGGTGTCCGGCCCATCCTAGTCGTGCTTTTTCTAGCAGTGCATGGATGCTGGGCATGTTAGCCCTCGAGAGAACCTCGATGTCAGTGACACGATCTTGCCATCGGATGTGGAATATTCGCCTCAGGCAACCTGTGTGGAAGTGGTTTAACCTCCTTGCATGTCCAGAGTATACAGTCCAGCTTTCGCAAGCGTATAGTAGGGTTGGAATGATGGTTGCACGGTAGACTTTGAGTTTGGTCTTTACGCTGATGCCACGACGTGCCCAGACCATCGAGCGCATTCTTCCAAAGGCTGTGCTGGCCTTTGCTATTCTGCTTGCCACCTCATCGTCTAGGCTGACAGATCTCGACAGCGTGCTGCCCAGATATGTGAATTTGTCTACGGCATTCAACGTCTGCCCGCTGACTGTAGTCTCTGGTTTTGTGTACGGCATGCCTGGTGCTGGTTGGTACATGACCTCTGTTTTTTTGGCATTTATGGTCAGGCCAAAGTTTTTGCATGCGGCAGAGAACTGGTCCATTCCAACCTGCATGTTCAGTTCTGAGTTGCTCATTAGAGCGCAGTCGTCAGCAAATACAAGTTCCCTGATTATATCGCCAGCCACTTTGGTTTTGGCCTTCATTCTTCTGGAATTGAGTAACTTGCCATCTGTGCGGTACTTTATGGGTATTCCAAGCTCCAATGATCTGAAGGCGTCTATCATCGTGGCCGCAAACATCATGCTGAACAAAGTCGGGGCGAGTACACATCCTTGTTTTACTCCGTTTGATACTAGAAACGTTTTAGAGATTGCACCGCTGTCCAGTACACCAGCACACATGCCAGACTAACACCAAGACTTAGACTAACACCAAGACTAAGACTAACACCAAGACCAAGGCTTAGACTAACACCAAGACTTTGACTAACAACAAGACCACGACTAACACCAAAACCAAGATTTATTAGACTAACACAAAGACTAAGACTACGACCAAGACCAATACTTAGACTAACACCACGACTAACACTAAGACCAATACCAAGACTTAGACACACAAAGACCAAGACTAATACCAAGACCAAAACTAACACCAAGATTAAGACTAAGACCAAGACTTAGACTAAGACCAAGACTAAGACTAAGACCAATACTTAGCCTAACACCAAGACTAAGACTAAGACCAAGACTTAGACTAACACTAAGACTAAGACCAAGACCAAGACTGAGACGAACACCAAGACTAAGACTAACACCAAGACCAAGACTTAGACTAACACTAAGACTAACACAAAGACTAAGACTAACACCAAGACTAAGACTAACACCAATACCAAGACTTAGACTAACACCAAGACTTAGACTAACACCAAGACCAAGACTAACACCAAAACCAAGACTAACACAAAGACCAACACTTTGACTAACACCAAGACCACGATTACGACCAAAACCAAGATTAAGACTAACACCAAGATTAAGACCGAGACTTAGACTAACAATAAGACTAAGACTAAGACCCAGACCAAGACTGAGACTAACACCAAGACTAAGACTAAGACCAAGATTTAGACTAAGACCAAGAATAAGACTAAGACCAAGACTTAGACTAACACTAAGACCAAGACTTAGACTAACACCAAGACTAAGACTACGAACTAGACCAAGACTTTGACTAACACAAAAACTAAGACTAAGACTAAGACCAAGACTTAGACTAACACCAAGACTAAGACTAACACCAAGGCCAAGACTTAGACTAACACTTGGACTTAGACTAACACCAAGACTAAGACTAACACCAAGACCAAGAATTAGACTAACACCAGGACTAAGATCAAGACTTAGACTAACACCAAGACTAAAACTACGATCAAGACCAAGACTTAGACTAACACCAAGACTAAGACCAAGACTTAAACTAACACTTGGACTTAGACTAACACCAAGACTAAGACTAAGACCAAGACTTAGACTAACACTTGGACTTAGACTAACACCAAGACTAAGACTAACAACAAGACCAAGACAGACTAACACCAAGACTTAGACTAACACAAAGACTAAGACTAACACCAAGACCAAGACTTAGACTAATACCAAGACTTATACTAACACCAAGACCAAAATTAACACCAAAACCAAGACTAACACCAAGACCAAGACTTAGACTAACACCAAGACCACGACTAACACCAAAACCAAGACTTAGACAAACAGCAAGACTAAGACTAACACCAAGACCAAAACATAGACTAACACCAAGACTAAGACTACTACCAAGACCAAGACTTAGACTAACACCAAGACTAAGACTAAGACCAAGACTTAGACACACCAAGACCAAAACTAACACCAAGAACAAGACTGACACCAAGACTAAAAGTAAGACCAAGACTTAGACTAAGGCCAAGACTTAGACTAACACCAAGACCTAGACTAACACCAAGACAAAGACTAACACCAAGACCAAGACTTAGACTAACACCAAGACTAAGACTAACACCTAGAACAAGACTAACACCAAAACCAAGACTTAGAATAACACCAAGACTAAGACTAACACCACGACTAAGACTAACACCAAGACTTAGACTAACACCAAGACCAGGACTAACACCACGACCAAGACTTAGACTAACACCAAGACTAAGACTAACACCAAGACCAAGGCTTAGACTAACACCAAGACTTAGACTAACAACAAGACCACGACTAACACCAAAACCAAGACTTATTAGACTAACACAAAGACTAAGAATAACACGAAGACCAAAGCTTAGACTAACACAAAGACTAAGACTACGACAAAGACCAAGACTTAGACACACCAAGACCAAAACTAACATCAAGACTAAGACTAAGACCAAGACTTAGCCTAACACCAAGACTAAGACCAAGACCAAGACTTAGACTAACACCAAGACTAAGACTAAGACCAAGACCAAGACTGAGACGAACACCAAGACCAAGATTAACAACAAGACCAAGACTAACACCAAGATTAAGACTAAGACCAAGACTTAGACTAAGAGCAAGACTAACACTAAGACCAATACTTAGCCTAAGACCAAGACTAAGACTAAGACCAAGACCAAGACTTAGACTAACACCAAGACTAAGACCAACACCAAGACTGAGACGAACACCAAGACCAAGACTAACACCAAGACAAGACTAACACCAAGACCAAGACTTATATTAACACCAAGACTAAGACTAACACCAAGACCAAGACTTAGACTAACACTAAGACTAACACAACGACTAAGACTAACACCAAGACCAAAACTAAGACTAACACCAAGACTAAGACTAACACCAAGACCAGGAATTAGACTAACACCAAGACTTAGACTAACACCAAGACCAAGACTAACACGAAGACCAAGACTTAGACTAACACAAAGACTAAGACCAACACAAGGACTAAGAATAACACCAAGAGTTAGACTAACAGCAAGACCAAGACTAAGACTAAGACTAACACCAAGACTTAGACTAAGACCAAGACTTAGACTAACACCAAGACCAAGACTAACACCAAGACTAAGACTAACACCAAGACCAAGACATAGACTAACACCAAGACCAAGACTAACACCAAGACAAAGACTAACACAAAGACCAAGACTAACACAAAGACCAACACTTTGACTAACACCAACACCACGACTACGACCAAAACCAAGACTAACACCAAATATAAGACCGAGTCTTAGACTAACAATAAGACTAAGACCCAGACCAAGACTGAGACGAACACCAAGACGAAGACTAACACCAAGACTAACACCAAGACTAAGACTAAGACCAAGACTTAGACTAAGACCAAGACTAAGACAAAGACTTAGACTAACACTAAGACTAAGACCAAGACTTAGACTAACACCAAGACTAAAACTACGAACAAGACCAAGACTTAGACTAACAGCAAGACTAAGGCTAACACCAAGACCAAAACTTAGACTAAGACCAAGACCACGACTAACACCAAAACCAAGACTTAGACTAACACCAAGACTAAGACCAAGATTTAGACTAACACCAAGACTAAGACTAAGACCAAGACTTAGACTAACACCAAGACTAAGACTAACACCAAGACCAAGACTTAGACTAACACCAAGACTTAGACTAACAGCAAGACTAAGGCTAACACCAAGACCAAAACTTAGACTAATACCAAGACTAAGACCAAGACTTGGACTAATACCAAGACTTAGACTAACACCAAGACCAAAACTAAAACTAAAACCAATACTAACACCAAGACCAAGACTTAGACTAACACCAGGACCACGACTAACACCAAAACCAAGACTTAGACTAACACCAAGACTAAGACTAACACCAAGACCAAAACTTAGACTAAGACCAAGACTAAGACTACTACCAAGACCAAGACTTAGACTAACACCAAGACTACGACTAACACCAAAACCAAGACTTAGACTAACACCAAGACTAAGACCAAAACGTAGACTAACACCAAGACTAAGACTACTACCAAGACCAAGACTTAGACTAACACCAAGACTAAGACTAAGACCAAGACTTAGACACACCAAGACCAAAACTAACACCAAGAACAAGACTGACACCAAGACTAAAAGTAAGACCAAGACTTAGACTAAGGCCAAGACTTAGACTAACACCAAGACCTAGACTAACACCAAGACAAAGACTAACACCAAGACCAAGACTTAGACTAACACCAAGACTAAGACTAACACCTAGAACAAGACTAACACCAAAACCAAGACTTAGAATAACACCAAGACTAAGACTAACACCACGACTAAGACTAACACCAAGACTTAGACTAACACCAAGACCAAGACTAACACCACGACCAAGACTTAGACTAACACCAAGACTAAGACTAACACCAAGACCAAGGCTTAGACTAACACCAAGACTTAGACTAACAACAAGACCACGACTAACACCAAAACCAAGACTTATTAGACTAACACAAAGACTAAGAATAACACGAAGACCAAAGCTTAGACTAACACAAAGACTAAGACTACGACAAAGACCAAGACTTAGACACACCAAGACCAAAACTAACATCAAGACTAAGACTAAGACCAAGACTTAGAATAAGACCAAGACTAAGACCAAGACTTAGCCTAACACCAAGACTAAGACCAAGACCAAGACTTAGACTAACACCAAGACTAAGACTAAGACCAAGACCAAGACTGAGACGAACACCAAGACCAAGATTAACAACAAGACCAAGACTAACACCAAGATTAAGACTAAGACCAAGACTTAGACTAAGAGCAAGACTAAGACTAAGACCAATACTTAGCCTAAGACCAAGACTAAGACTAAGACCAAGACCAAGACTTAGACTAACACCAAGACTAAGACCAACACCAAGACTGAGACGAACACCAAGACCAAGACTAACACCAAGACAAGACTAACACCAAGACCAAGACTTATATTAACACCAAGACTAAGACTAACACCAAGACCAAGACTTAGACTAACACTAAGACTAACACAACGACTAAGACTAACACCAAGACCAAAACTAAGACTAACACCAAGACTAAGACTAACACCAAGACCAGGAATTAGACTAACACCAAGACTTAGACTAACATCAAGACCAAGACTAACACGAAGACCAAGACTTAGACTAACACAAAGACTAAGACCAACACAAGGACTAAGAATAACACCAAGAGTTAGACTAACAGCAAGACCAAGACTAAGACTAAGACTAACACCAAGACTTAGACTAAGACCAAGACTTAGACTAACACCAAGACCAAGACTAACACCAAGACTAAGACTAACACCAAGACCAAGACATAGACTAACACCAAGACCAAGACTAACACCAAGACAAAGACTAACACAAAGACCAAGACTAACACAAAGACCAACACTTTGACTAACACCAACACCACGACTACGACCAAAACCAAGACTAACACCAAAATTAAGACCGAGTCTTAGACTAACAATAAGACTAAGACCCAGACCAAGACTGAGACGAACACCAAGACGAAGACTAACACCAAGACTAACACCAAGACTAAGACTAAGACCAAGACTTAGACTAAGACCAAGACTAAGACTAAGACAAAGACTTAGACTAACACTAAGACTAAGACCAAGACTTAGACTAACACCAAGACTAAAACTACGAACAAGACCAAGACTTAGACTAACAGCAAGACTAAGGCTAACACCAAGACCAAAACTTAGACTAAGACCAAGACCACGACTAACACCAAAACCAAGACTTAGACTAACACCAAGACTAAGACCAAGATTTAGACTAACACCAAGACTAAGACTAAGACCAAGACTTAGACTAACACCAAGACTAAGACTAACACCAAGACCAAGACTTAGACTAACACCAAGACTTAGACTAACAGCAAGACTAAGGCTAACACCAAGACCAAAACTTAGACTAATACCAAGACTAAGACCAAGACTTGGACTAATACCAAGACTTAGACTAACACCAAGACCAAAACTAAAACTAAACCCAATACTAACACCAAGACCAAGACTTAGACTAACACCAAGACCACGACTAACACCAAAACCAAGACTTAGACTAACACCAAGACTAAGACTAACACCAAGACCAAAACTTAGACTAAGACCAAGACTAAGACTACTACCAAGACCAAGACTTAGACTAACACCAAGACTACGACTAACACCAAAACCAAGACTTAGACTAACACCAAGACTAAGACCAAAACGTAGACTAACACCAAGACTAAGATTACGACCAAGACCAAGACTTAGACTAACACTAAAAACAAAGGCTAAGACCAAGGCTTAGACTAACACCAAGACTAAGACTAACACCAAGACCAAGACTTAGACTAACACCAAGACTTAGACTAACAGCAAGACTAAGGCTAACACCAAGACCAAAACTTAGACTAACACCAAGACCACGACTAACACCAAAACCAAGACTTAGACTAACACCAAGACCAAGACGTATACTAACACCAAGACTAAGACTACTACCCAGACCAAGACTTAGACTAACACCAAGACTAAGACTATGACCAAGACTTAGACACACCAAGACCAATACTAACACCAAGAACAAGACTGACACCAAGACTAAAAGTAAGACCAAGACTTAAACTAAGGCCAAGACTTAGACTAACACCAAGACCTAGACTAACACCAAGACTAAGACTAACACCAAGACTAAGACTAAAAACAAGACCAAGACTTAGACTAACATCAAGACCACGACTAACACCACAACCAAGACGTAGACTAACACCAAGACTAAGACTACTACTAAGTCCAAGACTTGAACTAACACCAAGACTAAGACTAAGACCAAGACCACGACTTAGACACACTAAGACCAAGACTAACACTAAGAACAAGACTAACACCAAGACTAAGACTAAGACCAAGACTTAGACTAACACCAAGACCAAGACTAACACCAAGACCAAAACTAACACGAAGACCAAGACTTAGACTAACACAAAGACTAATACTAACACCAAGACTAAGACTAACACTAAGACTAAGACTAACACCAAGACCAAGACTTAGAATAACACCAAGACTAAGGCTAACTCCAAGACTTAGACTAACACCAAGACCACGACTAACACCATAACCAAGACTTAGACTAACACCAAGACTAAGACCAAGACTTAGACTAACACCAAGACTAAAACTACGACCAAGACCAAGACTTAGACTAACACCAAGACTAACACTAAGAAAAAGACAGAGCCTTAAACTAACACCAAGACTAAGAATAACAACAAGACCAAGACTTAGACTAATACCAAGACTTAGACTAACACAAAGACCAATACTTAGAATAACACCAAGACTAAAGCTACGACCAAGACCAAGAATTAGACAAATACAAAGACTAAGACCAAGACTTAGATTAACACCAAGACTAAGATTAACACCAAGGCCAAGACTTAGACTAACACCAAGACTTAGACTAACACTAAGACTAACACCAAGACCAAGACTTAGAATAACACCAAGACTTAGACTAACACAAAGACTAAGGCTAACTCCAAGACTTAGATTAACACCAAGACCACGACTAACACTAAAACCAAGACTTAGACTAACACCAAGACTAAGACCAAGACTTAGACTAACACCAAGACTAAAACTACGACTAAGACCAAGACTTAGACTAACACCAAGACTCAGACTAAGACCAAGACTTAGACTAACACCAAGACTAAGACTAACAACAAGACCAAGACTTAGACTAACATCAAGACCACGACTAACGCCAAAACCAGGACGTAGACTAACACCAAGACTAAGACTACTACTAAGACCAAGACTTCAACTAACACCAAGACTAAGACTAAGACCAAGACCAAGACTTAGACACACCAAGACCAAGACTAACACTAAAAACAAGACTAACACCAAGACTAAGACTAAGAGTTAGACTAACACCAAGACCAAGACTAACACCAAGACTAACACGAAGACCAAGACTTAGACTAACATAAAGACTAAGACTAACACCAAGACTAAGACTAACACCAAGAACAAGACTAACACCAAGACCAAGACTTAGAATAACACCAAGACTAAGGCTAACTCCAAGACTTAGAATAACACCAAGACTAAGGCTAACTCCAAGACTTAGACTAACACCAAGACTAAAACCAAGACTAACACTAAGAAAAAGACAGAGCCTTAAACTAACACCAAGACTAAGACTAACAACAAGACCAAAACTTAGACTAACACCAAGACTTAGACTAACACCAACACCAAGACTTAGACTAATACCAAGACTAAGACTAATACTAACACCAAGAACAAGACTAACACCAAGACTAAGGCTAACACCAAGACCAAAACTTAGACTAACACCAAGACCACGACTAACACCAAGACCAAGACTTAGACTAATACCAAGACTAAGACTAAGATCAAGACCAAGACTTAGACACACCAAGACCAAGGCTAACAATAAGAACAAGACTAACACCAATACTAAGACTAAGAAAAAGATTTAGACTAACACCAAAACTAAGATTAAAACCAAGACCAAGACTTGGACTAACTCCAAGATTTAGACTAACATCAAAACTTAGACTAACAACCAGACTTAGACTAACAAAAAGACCAAGACTAACACCAAGACCAAGACTTAGACTAACACTAAGACTAAGGCTAACACCAAGACCAAGACTTAGACTAACACTAAGACTAAGACTAACACCAAGACCAAGACTTAGAGTAACACCAAAACTTAGACTAACACCAAGACCAAGACTAACACCAAGTCCAAGACTTAGACTAACACCAAGTCTAAGACTAACACCAAGACCAAGACTTAGACTAGACCAAGACCAAGGCTAACACCAAAATTAAGACTTAGACTAACATAAAAACTACGACTAACACCAAGACCAAGACTTTGACTAACACCAAGACTAAGACTAACGCCAAGACCAAGACTAACACGAAGACCAAGACTTAGACTAACACAAAAACTAAGACTAACACCAAGACTAAGACTAACAAAAAGACTTAAACTACGACCAATACCAACACTTAGACTAACACCAATACTAAGAATAACACCAAGAATAAAACTTCAACTAACACCAAGACTAAGATTACTACCAAGACCAAGACTTAGACTAACACAAAGATTAAGACTAACACCAAGACCAAGACGTAGACTAACACCAAGACTAAGGCTAACACCAATACCAAAACTTAGACTAACACCAAGACCACGACTATCACCAAAACAAAGACTTAGACTAACACCAAGACTAAGACCAAGATTTAGACTAACATCAAGACCACGACTAACACCAAAACCAAGACTTAGACTAACACCAAAACTAAAACTAACACCAAGACCAAAACTTAGACTAACACCAAGACTAAGACTACTACCAAAACCAAGACTTAGACTAACACCAAGACTAAGACTAAGACCAAGACCAAGACTTAGACACACCAAGACTAAGACTAACACTAAAAACAAGACTAAGACTAAGACTGAGACCAAGACTTAGACTAACACCAAGAAAAAGACTAAAACCAAGACCAATACTAACACTAAGACCAAGACTAACACCAAGACTAACACCAAGACTAAGACTAAGACCAAAACAGACTAAGACCAAGACTAAGACCAAGACTTAGACTAACACCAAGACTAAGATTAACACAAAGACCAAAACTTAGACTAACAAAAAGACCAAGACTAACACCAAGACCAAGACTAACACTAAGACTAAGACTAACACCAAGACCAAGAAAAAGACTAACACCAAAACTTAGACCAAGACCAAGACTAACACCAAGACTAAAACTAACACCAAGACCAAGATTTAGACTAACACCAAGTCCAAGACTAACACCAAGACCAAGACTAACACCAAAATCAAGACTTTGACTTGGTTTTGGTGTTAGTCCTGGTCTTGGTGTTAGTCTAAGTCTTGGTGTTAGTCTAAATCTTGGTCTTTGTGTTAGTCTTAGTCTTGATGTTAGTCTATATCTTGATCTTGATCTTAGTCTTAGTCTTGGTCTTACTCTAATTCTTGGTCTTAGTCTTGTTGTTAGTCTTGGTATTGGTGTTATTCCTGGTCTTGGTGTTAGTCTAAGTCTTGGTCTTAGTCTTTGTGTTAGTCTAAGTATTGGTCTTGGTCTTAGTCTTCGTGTTAGTCTTGGTGTTATTCTAAGTCTTGGTGTTAGTCTTAGTCTTGGTCTAAGTTTTGGTCTTAGTCTAAGTCTTGGTGTTAGTCTAAGTCTTGGTGTTAGTCTTAGTCTTGGTATTAGTCTTAGTCTTTGTGTTAGTCTAAGTCTTGGTCTTTGTGTTAGTCTTAGTCTTGGTGTTAGTTTAAGTCTTGGTGTTAGTCTTAGTCTTAGTCTTGGTGTTAGTCTTGGTCTTTTTGTTTGTCTTGGTCTTGGTGTTAGTCTTTGTTTTGGTATTAGTCTAAGTCTTGGTCTTGGTGTTAGTCTTGGTCTTGGTGTTAGTCTAAGTCTTGGTCTTAGTCTAAGTCTTGGTCTTAGTTTTAGTCTTAGTGTTAGTCTTGTTCTTTAGGTTAGTCTTGGTCTTGGTCTTAGTGTTAGTCTAAGTATTGGTCTTGGTCTTAGTCTTAGTCTTGGTGTTAGTCTAAGTCTTGGCCTTGGTAGTAGTATTAGTCTTGGTGTTAGTCCAAGTCTTAGTGTTAGTCTTAGTCTTAATTTTGGTGTTAGTCCTTGTCGTAGTCTTGGTGTTAGTCTTAGTCTTGGTGTTAGTCTTGGTCTAGGTGTTAGTCTAAGTCGTGGTCTTGGTGTTAGTCTTAGTCTTGGTCTTGGTGTTAGTCTTAGTCTTGGTCTTTGTGTTAGTCTTAGTCTTGGTGCTAGTCTTAGTGTTAATCTAAGTCTTGGTCTTGGTGTTAGTCTTAGTCTTGGTGTTAATCTAAGTCTTGGTATTGGTGTTTGTTTTGTTCTTGGTGTTAGTCTTAGTCTTGGTGTTAATCTAAGTATTGGTCTTGCTGTTAGTCTTGTTCTTTGTGTTAGTCTTAGTCTTGGTGTTAATCTAAGTATTGGTCTTAGTGTTAGTCTTATTCTTGGTGTTAGTCCAAGTCTTGGTCTTGGTGTTAGTCTTGGTCTTGGTGTTAGTCTTAGTCTTGGTGTTAGCTTAAGTCTTTGTGTTAGTCTTAGTCTTGGTGTTAGTCTTAGTCTTTGTGTTAGTCTAAGTCTTGGTCTTCGTATTTGTCTTTGTCTTGGTGTTAGTCTTGGTCTTGGTGTTAGTCTAAATCTTGGTCTTGGTGTTAGTCTTAGTCTTGGTGTTAGTCTTGGTCTTGTTTTTAGTCTACGTCTTAGTGTTAGTCTAATTCTTGGTCTTGGTGTTAGTCTTAGTCTTAATCTTGGTGTTAGTCTAAGTCTTGGTCTTGGTGTTAGTCTTAGTCTTGGTCTTGGTGTTAGTCTTAGTCTTGGTGTTAGTCTTGGTCTTGGTGTTAGTCTTAGTCTTGGTGTTAGTCTTAGTTTTAGTCGAAGTCTTGGTATTGATGTTAATCTAAGTCTTGGTCTTGGTGTTAGTCTTGATCTTGGTGTTAGTTTTAGCCTTGGCGTAAATCTAAATATTGGTCTTAGTGTTAGTCTTGTTCTTGGTGTTAGTCTAAGTCTTGGTCTTAGTGTTAGTCTTGGTCTTGGTGTTAGTCTTAGTCTTGGTGTTAGTTTAAGTCTTGGTGTTAATCTAAGTCTTGGTCTTGGTGTTAGTCTTAGTCTTGATATTAGTCTTGGTCTTGGTGTTAGTCTTAGTCTAAGTCTTGGTGTCAGTCTAAGTCTTGGTCTTGGTGTTAGTCTTAGTCTTGGTCTTGGTGTTAGTCTTGGTCTTGGTGTTCGTCTTGGTCTTGATGTTAGTCTTGGTCTTGGTGTTATTCTTGGTCTTGGTGTTAGTCTAAGTCTTGGTATTGGTGTTAGTCTTAGTCTTGATATTAGTCTTGGTCTTGGTGTTAGTCTTAGTCTAAGTCTTGGTTTTAGTCTAAGTCTTGGTCTTAGTGTTAGTCTTAGTCTTGGTCTTGGTGTTAGTCTTAGTCTTGGTGTTAGTCTTGGTCTTGGTGTTAGTCTAAGTCGTGGTCTTGGTGTTAGTCTTAGTCTTGGTCTTGGTGTTAGTCTTAGTCTTGGTCTTTGTGTTAGTCTTAGTCTTGGTGCTAGTCATAGTGTTAATCTAAGTCTTGGTCTTGGCGTTAGTCTTAGTCTTGGTGTTAATCTAAGTATTGGTCTTGCTGTTAGTCTTGTTCTTTGTGTTAGTCTTAGTCTTGGTGTTAATCTAAGTATTGGTCTTAGTGTTAGTCTTGTTCTTGGTGTTAGTCCAAGTCTTGGTCTTTGTGTTACTCTTAGTCTTGGTGTTAGTCTTAGTCTTTGTGTTAGTCTAAGTCTTGGTCTTCGTGTTTGTCTTTGTCTTGGTGTTAGTCTTGGTCTTGGTGTTAGTCTTGGTCTTGGTGTTAGTCTAAGTCTTGGTCTTGGTGTTAGTCTTAGTCTTGGTGTTAGTCTTGGTCTTGGTGTTAGTCTTAGTCTTGGTCTTGGTGTTAGTCTTAGTCTTGGTGTTAGTCTTAGTTTTAGTCGAAGTCTTGGTATTGGTGTTAATCTAAGTCTTGGTCTTGGTGTTAGACTTGATCTTGGTGTTAGTTTTAGCCTTGGCGTAAATCTAAGTATTGGTCTTAGTTTTAGTCTTGTTCTTGGTGTTAGTCTAAGTCTTGGTCTTAGTGTTAGTCTTGGTCTTCGTGTTAGTCTTGGTCTTGGTGTTAGTCTAAGTCTTGGTGTTAGTCTTAGTATTTGTGTGAGTCTAAATCTTGTTGTTAGTCATAGTCTTGGTATTAGTCTAAGTCTTTTTTTTGGTGTTAGTCTTGGTCTTGATGTTAGTCTTGGTCTTGCTGTTAGTCTTGGAATTGGTCTTAGTCTTAGTCTTGGTGTTAGTCTAAGTCTTGGTCTTGGTAGTAGTCTTAGTCTTAGTGTTAGTCTAAGTTTTAGTCTTGATGTTAGTCTAAGTCTTGGTTTTGGTGTTAGTCGTGGTTTTGGTGTTAGTCTTAGTCTTTGTGTTAGTCTAAGTCTTGGCCTTAGTCTTAGTTTTAGTATTTGTGTTAGTCTAAGTTTTTGTCTTAGTCGTAGTTTTAGTCTTGGTGTTAGTCTAAGTTTTGGTCTTAGTCCTAGTCTTGGTGTTAGTCTTGGTCTTGGTGTTAGATTTGGTCTTTGTATTCGTCTCAGTCTTTGTCTTGGTCTTAGTCTTAGTCTTTGTGTTAGTCTGTCTTGGTCTTGGTCTTAGTCTTAGTCTTCGTGTTAGGCTATGCCTTGGTCTTAGTCTTAGTCTTGGTATTAGTGTTAGTCTAAGTCTCGGTCTTAGTCTTGGTGTTAGTCTAAGTCTTGGTTTAGGTGGTAGTCGTGGTCTTGGTGTTAGTCTAAGTGTTGGTCTTGGTGTTAGTCTTGGTCTTGGTGTTAGTCTTGGTCTTTGTGTTAGTCTTGGTCTTGGTGTTAGTCTTGGTCTTGGTGTTAGTATAAGTCTTGGTGTTAGTCTAAGTCTTGGTCTTGGTGTTAGTCTTAGTCTAAGTCTTGGTGTTAGTCTAAGTCTTGGTCTTGGTGTTAGTCTTGGTCTTGGTGTTAGTCTTAGTCTTGGTGTTAGTCTTGGTCTTGGTGTTAGTCTAAGTCTTGGTCTTTGTGTTAGTCTTAGTCTTGGTCTTGGTGTTAGTCTTAGTCTTTGTGTTAATCTAAGTCTTGGTCTTGGTGTTCGTCTTGTTCTTGGTGTTAGTCTTAGTCTTGGTGTTAATCTAAGTATTGGTCTTAGTGTTAGTCTTGTTCTTGGTTTTAGTCCAAGTCTTGGTCTTGGTGTTAGTCTTGGTCTTGGTGTTAGTCTTAGTCTTGGTGTTAGTTTAAGTCTTGGTGTTAGTCTTAGTCTTGGTGTTAGTCTTAGTCTTTGTGTTAGTCTAAGTCTTGGTCTTTGTGTTAGTCTTGGTCTTGGTGTTAGTCTAAGTCTTGCTTTTAGTCTTGGTGTTAGTCTAAGTTTTGGTTTTAGTGTTAGTCGTGGTCTTGGTGTTAGTCTTAGTCTTTGTGTTAGTCTAAGTCTGGCCTTAAACTTAGTTTTAGTCATTGTGTTAGTCTAAGTTTTTGTCTTAGTCGTAGTCTTAGTCTTGGTGTTAGTCTAAGTTTTGGTCTTAGTATTAGTCTTGGTGTTTGTCTTGGTCTTGGTGTTAGATTTGGTCTTTGTGTTCGTCTCAGTTTTGGTCTTGGTCTTAGTCTTAGTCTTGGTGTTAGTCTGTCTTGGTCTTGGTCTTAGTGTTAGTCTTGGTCTTAGTGTTAGTCTAAGTCTCGGTCTTAGTCTTGGTGTTAGTCTAAGTCTTGGTTTAGGTGGTAGTCGTGGTCTTGGTGTTAGTCTAAGTGTTGGTCTTGGTGTTAGTCTTTGTCGTGGTGTTTGTCTTAGTCTTGGTCTTCGTGTTAGTTTTAGTCTTGGTGTTAGTCTTGGTCCTGGTTTTAGTCTAAGTCTTAGTGTTAGTCTAAGTCTTGGTCTTGGTGTTAGTCTTAGTCTTAATCTTGGTGTTAGTCTAAGTCTTGGTCTTGGTGTTAGTCTTAGTCTTGGTCTTGTTGTTAGTCTTAGTCTTGGTGTTAGTCTTGGTCTTAGTGTTAGTCTTAGTCTTGGTCTTGGTGTTAGTCTTAGTCTTGGTGTTAGTCTCAGTTTTAGTCGAAGTCTTGTATTGGTGTTAATCAAAGTCTTGGTCTTGGTGTTAGTCTTAGTCTTAATCTTGGTGTTAGTCTAAGTCTTGGTCTTGGTGTTAGTCTTAGTCTTGGTCTTGTTGTTAGTCTTAGTCTTGGTGTTAGTCTTGGTCTTGGTGTTAGTCTTAGTCTTGGTCTTGGTGTTAGTCTTAGTCTTGGTGTTAGTCTTAGTTTTAGTCGAAGTCTTGTATTGGTGTTAATCAAAGTCTTGGTCTTGGTGTTAGTCTTGTTCTTGGTGGTAGTCCAAGTCTTGGTCTTGGTGTTAGTCTTGGTCTTGGTGTTAGTCTTAGTCTTGGTGTTAGTTTAAGTCTTTGTGTTAGTCTAAGTCTTGGTCTTCGTGTTAGTCTTGGTCTTGGTGTTAGTCTTGGTCTTTGTGTTAGTCTTGGTCTTTGTGTTAGTCTAAGTCTTGGTCTTTGTGTTAGTCTTAGTCTTGGTGTTAATCCCTGTCTTGGTGTTAGTCTAAGTCTTAGTGTTAGTCTAAGTCTTGGTCTTGGTGTTAGTCTTAGTCTAAATCTTTGTGTTAGTCTAAGTCTTGGTCTTGGTGTTAATCTTAGTCTTGGTCTTGGTGTTAGTCTAAGTATTGGTCTTAATGTTAGTCTTAGTCTTGGTCTTGGTGTTAGTCTTAGTCTTGGTGTTAGTCTTAGTTTTAGTCGAAGTCTTGGTCTTGGTGTTAATCTAAGTTTTGGTCTTGGTGTTAGTCTTGTTCTTGGTGTTAGTCTTAGTCTTGGTCTTAGTCTTAGTCTTGGTGTTAGTCTAACTCTTGGTCTTGGTCGTAGTTTTAGTCTTGATGTTAGTCTAAGTCTTGTTTTTAGTCTTAGTCTTGGTGTTAGTTTAAGTCTTGGTGTTAGTCTTAGTCTTGGTGTTAGTTTAAGTCTTTGTGTTAGTCTGTCTTGGTCTTGGTCTTAGTCTTAGTCTTCGTGTTAGGCTATGCCTTGGTCTTAGTCTTAGTCTTGGTATTAGTGTTAGTCTAAGTCTCGGTCTTAGTCTTGGTGTTAGTCTAAGTCTTGGTTTAGGTGGTAGTCGTGGTCTTGGTGTTAGTCTAAGTGTTGGTCTTGGTGTTAGTCTTGGTCTTGGTGTTAGTCTTGGTCTTTGTGTTAGTCTTGGTCTTCGTGTTAGTCTTGGTCTTGGTGTTAGTCTAAGTCTTGGTTTTGGGTTTAGTCATGGTATTGATGTTAGTCTTAATCTTGGTGTTAGTCTTATTCTTGCTGTTAGTCTTGATATTAGTCTTAGTCTTGGTCTTGGTGTTAGTCTAAGTCTTGGTCTTGGTAGTAGTCTTAGTCTTAGTGTTAGTCTAAGTTTTGGTCTTGGTGTTAGTCTTAGTCTTTGTGTTAGTCTAAGTCTTGGTTTTGGTGTTAGTCGTGGTCATTCGTGTTAGTCTAAGTCTTGGCCTTAGTCTTAGTTTTAGTATTTGTGTTAGTCTAAGTTTTTGTCTTAGTCGTAGTTTTAGTCTTGGTGTTAGTCTAAGTTTTGGTCTTAGTCCTAGTCTTGGTGTTAGTCTTGGTCTTGGTGTTAGATTTGGTCTTTGTATTCGTCTCAGTCTTGGTCCTGGTCTTAGTCTTAGTCTTTGTGTTAGTCTATCTTGGTCTTGGTCTTAGTCTTAGTCTTCGTGTTAGGCTATGTCTTGGTCTTAGTCTTAGTCTTGGTCTTAGTGTTAGTCTAAGTCTCGGTCTTAGTCTTGGTGTTAGTCTAAGTCTTGGTTTAGGTGGTAGTCGTGGTCTTGGTGTAAGTCTTAGTCTTGGTGTTAGTCTTGGTCTTGGTGTTAGTCTAAGTCTTGGTCTTTGTGTTAGTCTTAGTCTTGATCTTGGTGTTAGTCTTGTTCTTGGTGTTAGTCTTAGTCTTGGTGATAATCTAAGTATTGGTCTTAGTGTTAGTCTTGTTCTTGGTGTTAGTCCAAGTCTTGGTCTTGGTGTTAGTCTTGGTCTTGGTGTTAGTCTTAGTCTTCGTTTTAGTTTAAGTCTTGGTGTTAGTCTTAGTCTTGGTGTTAGTCTTAGTCTTTGTGTTAGTCTAAGTCTTGGTCTTTGTGTTAGTCTTGGTCTTGGTGTTAGTCTAAGTCTTGGTCTTCGTGTTAGTCTTGGTCTTGGTGTTAGTCTTGGTCTTTGTGTTAGTCTTGGTCTTGGTGTTAGTCTAAGTCTTGGTCTTTGTGTTAGTCTTGGTCTTCGTGTTAGTCTAAGTCTTGGTCTTCGTGTTAGTCTTGGTCTTGGTGTTAGTCTTGGTCTTGGTGTTAGTCCCTGTCTTGGTGTTAGTCTAAGTCTTAGTGTTAGTCTAAGTCTTGGTCTTGGTGTTAGTCTTAGTCTAAATCTTTGTGTTAGTCCAAGTCTTGGTCTTGGTGTTAATCTTAGTCTTGGTCTTGGTGTTAGTCTTAGTCTTAGTGTTAGTCTTGGTCTTGGTATTAGTCTAAGTATTGGTCTTAATGTTAGTCTTAGTCCTGGTCTTGGTGTTAGTCTTATTCTTGGTGTTAGTCTTAGTTTTAGTCGAAGTCTTGGTCTTGGTGTTAATCTAAGTCTTGGTCTTGGTGTTAGTCTTGTTCTTGGTGTTAGTCTTAGTCTTTGTGTAAATCTAAGTATTGTTCTTAGTGTTAGTCTTGTTCTTGGTGTTAGTCTAAGTGTTGGTCTTGGTGTTAGTCTTGGTCGTGGTGTTTGTCTTAGTCTTGGTCTTCGTGTTAGTTTTAGTCTTGGTGTTAGTCTTGGTCTTGGTTTTAGTCTAAGTCTTAGTGTTAGTCTAAGTCTTGGTCTTGGTGTTAGTCTTAGTCTAAATCTTAGTGTTAGTCTAAGTCTTGGTCTTGGTGTTAGTCTTAGTCTTGGTCTTGTTATTAGTCTTAGTCTTGGTGTTAGTCTTGGTCTTGATGTTAGTCTTAGTCTTGGTCTTGGTGTTAGTCTTAGTCTTGGTGTTAGTCTTAGTTTTAGTCGAAGTCTTGTATTGGTGTTAATCAAAGTCTTGGTCTTGGTGTTAGTCTTGTTCTTTGTGGTAGTCCAAGTCTTGGTCTTGGTGTTAGTCTTGGTCTTGGTGTTAGTCTTAGTCTTGGTGTTAGTTTAAGTCTTTGTGTTAGTCTTACTCTTGGTGTTAGTCTTTGTCTTTGTGTTAGTCTGTCTTGGTCTTGGTCTTAGTCTTAGTCTTGGTGTTAGTCTTGGTCTTGGTGTTAGTCTTGGTCTTGGTATTAGTCTTGGTCTTGGTGTTAGTCTTGGTCTTGGTGTTAGTCTTGGTCTTGGTGTTAGTCTTAGTCTTGGTGTTAGTCTTAGTCTTTGTGTTAGTCCAAGACTTGGTCTTCGTGTTAGTCTTGGTCTTGGTGTTAGTCTTGGTCTTGGTGTTAGTCTAAGTCTTGATCTTGGTGTTAGTCTTGGTCTTGGTGTTAGTCTAAGTCTTAGTGTTAGTCTAAGTCTTTGTCTTGGTGTTAGTCTTAGTCTAAATCTTGGTGTTAGTCTAAGTCTTGGTCTTGGTGTTAGTCTTAGTCTTGGTCTTGGTGTTAGTCTTAATATTGGTGTTAGTCTTGGTCTTGGTGTTAGTCTTAGTCTTGGTCTTGGTGTTAGTCTTAGTCTTGGTGTTAGTCTTAGTTTTAGTCGAAGTCTTGCTCTTGGTGTTAATCTAAGTCTTGGTCTTGGTGTTAGTTTTGTTCTTGGTGTTAGTCTTAGTTTTGGTGTAAATCTAAGTATTGTTCTTAGTGTTAGTCTTTTTCTTGGTATTAGTCTAGGTCTTGGTCTTGGTGTTAGTCTTGGTCTTGGTGTTAGTCTTAGTCTTGGTGTTAGTTTAAGTCTTGGTGTTAGTCTTAGTCTTGGTGTTAGTCTTAGTCTTTGAGTTAGTCTAAGTCTTGGTCTTCGTGTTAGTCTTGGTCTTGGTGTTAGTCTAAGTCTTGGTGTTAGTCTAAATCTTGTTGTTAGTCATAGTCTTGGTATTAGTCTAAGTCTTGGTTTTGGGTTTAGTCATGGTCTTGATGTTAGTCTTGGTCTTGGTGTTAGTCTTATTCTTGCTGTTAGTCTTGGTATTGGTCTTAGTCTTGGTCTTGGTGTTAGTCTAAGTCTTGGTCTTGGTAGTAGTCTTAGTCTTGGTGTTAGTCTAAGTTTTGGTCTTGGTGTTAGTCTTAGTCTTGGTGTTAGTCTAAGTCTTGGTTTTGGTGTTAGTCGTGGTCATTCGTGTTAGTCTAAGTCTTGGTCTTGGTGTTAGTCTTGGTCTTGGTGTTAGTCTTAGTCATGGTGTTAGTCTAAGTCTCTGTCTTTTTCTTGGTGTTAGTCTAACTCTTGGTCTTTGTCGTAATTTTAGTCTTGATGTTAGTCTAAGTCTTGTTTTTAGTCTTGGTGTTAGTCTAAGTTTTGGTTTTGGTGTTAGTCGGGGTCTTGGTGTTAGTCTTAGTCTTTGTGTTAGTCTAAGTCTGGCCTTAGACTTAGTTTTAGTCTTTGTGTTAGTCTAAGTTTTTATCTTAGTCGTAGTCTTAGTCTTGGTGTTAGTCTAAGTTTTGGTCTTAGTATTAGTCTTGGTGTTTGTCTTGGTCTTGGTGTTAGATTTGGTCTTTGTGTTCGTCTCAGTTTTGGTCTTGGTCTTAGTCTTAGTCTTGGTGTTAGTCTGTCTTGGTCTTGGTCTTAGTCTTAGTCTTGGTCTTAGTGTTAGTCTAAGTCTCGGTCTTAGTCTTGGTGTTAGTCTAAGTCTTGGTTTAGGTGGTAGTCGTGGTCTTGGTGTTAGTCTAAGTGTTGGTCTTGGTGTTAGTCTTGGTCTTGGTGTTTGTCTTAGTCTTGGTCTTCGTGTTAGTTTTAGTCTTGGTGTTAGTCTTGGTCTTGGTTTTAGTCTAAGTCTTAGTGTTAGTCTAAGTCTTGGTCTTGGTGTTAGTCTTAGTCTTAATCTTGGTGTTAGTCTAAGTCTTGGTCTTGGTGTTAGTCTTAGTCTTGGTCTTGTTGTTAGTCTTAGTCTTGGTGTTAGTCTTGGTCTTAGTGTTAGTCTTAGTCTTGGTCTTGGTGTTAGTCTTAGTCTTGGTGTTAGTATTAGTTTTAGTCGAAGTCTTGTATTGGTGTTAATCAAAGTCTTGGTCTTGGTGTTAGTCTTAGTCTTAATCTTGGTGTTAGTCTAAGTCTTGGTCTTGGTGTTAGTCTTAGTCTTGGTCTTGTTGTTAGTCTTAGTCTTGGTGTTAGTCTTGGTCTTGGTGTTAGTCTTAGTCTTGGTCTTGGTGTTAGTCTTAGTCTTGGTGTTAGTCTTGGTCTTGGTGTTAGTCTTAGTCTTGGTGTTAGTTTAAGTCTTTGTGTTAGTCTTACTCTTGGTGTTAGTCTTAGTGTTTGTGTTAGTCTGTCTTGGTCTTGGTCTTAGTCTTAGTCTTGGTGTTAGTCTTGGTCTTGGTGTTAGTCTTGGTCTTGGTGTTAGTCTTGGTCTTGGTGTTAGTCTTGGTCTTGGTGTTAGTCTTAGTCTTGGTGTTAGTCTTAGTCTTTGTGTTAGTCTAAGTCTTGGTCTTCGTGTTAGTCTTGGTCTTGGTGTTAGTCTTGGTCTTTGTGTTATCTTGGTCTTGGTGTTAGTCTAAGTCTTGGTCTTTGTGTTAGTCTTAGTCTTGGTGTTAATCCCTGTCTTGGTGTTAGTCTAAGTCTTAGTGTTAGTCTAAGTCTTGGTCTTGGTGTTAGTCTTAGTCTAAATCTTTGTGTTAGTCTAAGTCTTGGTCTTGGTGTTAATCTTAGTCTTGGTCTTGGTGTTAGTCTAAGTATTGGTCTTAATGTTAGTCTTAGTCTTGGTCTTGGTGTTAGTCTTAGTCTTGGTGTTAGTCTTAGTTTTAGTCGAAGTCTTGGTCTTGGTGTTAATCTAAGTTTTGGTCTTGTTGTTAGTCTTGTTCTTGGTGTTAGTCTTAGTCTTGGTCTTGGTCGTAGTTTTAGTCTTGATGTTAGTCTAAGTCTTGTTTTTAGTCTTAGTCTTTGTGTTAGTTTAAGTCTTGGTGTTAGTATTAGTCTTGGTGTTAGTCTTAGTCTTTGAGTTAGTCTAAGTCTTGGTCTTCGTGTTAGTCTTGGTCTTGGTGTTAGTCTAAGTCTTGGTTTTGGGTTTAGTCATGGTATTGATGTTAGTCTTAATCTTGGTATTAGTCTCATTCTTGCTGTTAGTCTTGATATTGGTCTTAGTCTTGGTCTTTGTGTTAGTCTAAGTCTTGGTCTTGGTAGTAGTCTTAGTCTTGGTGTTAGTCTAAGTTTTGGTCTTGGTGTTAGTCTTAGTCTTTGTGTTAGTCTAAGTCTTGGTTTTGGTGTTAGTCGTGGTCATTCGTGTTAGTCTAAGTCTTGGCCTTAGTCTTAGTTTTAGTATTTTTGTTAGTCTAAGTTTTTGTCTTAGTCGTAGTTTTAGTCTTGGTGTTAGTCTAAGTTTTGGTCTTAGTCCTAGTCTTGGTGTTAGTCTTGGTCTTGGTGTTAGATTTGGTCTTTGTATTCGTCTCAGTCTTGGTCTTGGTCTTAGTCTTAGTCTTTGTGTTAGTCTGTCTTGGTCTTAGTCTTAGTCTTCGTGTTAGACTATGTCTTGGTCTTAGTCTTAGTCTTGGTCTTAGTGTTAGTCTAAGTCTCGGTCTTAGTCTTGGTGTTAGTCTAAGTCTTGGTTTAGGTGGTAGTCGTGGTCTTGGTGTAAGTCTTAGTCTTGGTGTTAGTCTTGGTCTTGGTGTTAGTCTAAGTCTTGGTCTTTGTGTTAGTCTTAGTCTTGGTCTTGGTGTTAGTCTTGTTCTTGGTGTTAGTCTTAGTCTTGGTGATAATCTAAGTATTGGTCTTAGTGTTAGTCTTGTTCTTGGTGTTAGTCCAAGTCTTGGTCTTGGTGTTAGTCTTGGTCTTGGTGTTAGTCTTAGTCTTCGTTTTAGTTTAAGTCTTGGTGTTAGTGTTAGTCTTGGTGTTAGTCTTAGTCTTTGTGTTAGTCTAAGTCTTGGTCTTTGTGTTAGTCTTGGTCTTGGTGTTAGTCTAAGTCTTGGTCTTCGTGTTACTCTTGGTCTTGGTGTTAGTCTTGGTCTTTGTGTTAGTCTTGGTCTTGGTGTTAGTCTAAGTCTTGGTCTTTGTGTTAGTCTTGGTCTTCGTGTTAGTCTAAGTCTTGGTCTTCGTGTTAGTCTTGGTCTTGGTGTTAGTCTTGGTCTTGGTGTTAGTCCCTGTCTTGGTGTTAGTCTAAGTCTTAGTGTTAGTCTAAGTCTTGGTCTTGGTGTTAGTCTTAGTCTAAATCTTTGTGTTAGTCCAAGTCTTGGTCTTGGTGTTAATCTTAGTCTTGGTCTTGGTGTTAGTCTTAGTCTTAGTGTTAGTCTTGGTCTTGGTATTAGTCTAAGTATTGGTCTTAATGTTAGTCTTAGTCCTGGTCTTGGTGTTAGTCTTAGTCTTGGTGTTAGTCTTAGTTTTAGTCGAAGTCTTGGTCTTGGTGTTAATCTAAGTCTTGGTCTTGGTGTTAGTCTTGTTCTTGGTGTTAGTCTTAGTCTTTGTGTAAATCTAAGTATTGTTCTTAGTGTTAGTCTTGTTCTTGGTATTAGTCTAAGTCTTGGTCTTGTTGTTAGTCTTGGTCTTGGTGTTAGTCTTAGTCTTGGTGTTAGTTTAAGTCTTGGTTTTGGTGTTAGTCGTGGTCTTGGTATTAGTCTTAGTCCTTGTGTTAGTCTAAGTCTGGCCTTAGTCTTAGTCTTTGTGTTAGTCTAAGTTTTCGTCTTAGTCGTAGTCTTAGTCTTGGTGTTAGTCTTAGTCTTGGTGTTAGTCTAAGTCTTGGTGTTAGTCTAAGTCTTGGTCTTGGTGTTAGTCTTGGTCTAAGTCTTGGTGTTAGTCTAAGTCTTGGTCTTGGAGTTAGTCTTAGTCTTGGTCTTGGTGTTAGTCTTAGTCTTGGTGTTAGTCTTGGTCTTGGTGTTAGTCTTGGTCTTGTCTTAGATTTGGTTGTTGTGTTCGTTTCAGTCTTGGTCTTGGTCTTAGTCTTAGTCTTGGTGTTAGTCTGTCTTGGTCTTGATCTTAGTCTTAGTCTTGGTGTTAGGCTATGTCTTGGACTTAGTCTTAGTCTTGGTCTTAGTGTTAGTCTAAGTCTCGGTCTTAGTCTTGGTGTTAGTCTAAGTATTGGTCTTTGTGTTAGTCTTGGTCTTGGTGTTAGTCTTGGTCTTGGTGTTTGTCTAAGTCTTGGTCTTGGTGTTAGTCTTAGTCTTGATGTTAGTCTTGGTCTTGGTGTTAGTCTAAGTCTTGGTGTTAGTCTAAGTCTTGGTCTTGGTGTCATTCTTAGTCTCGGTGTTAATCTAAGTCTTGGTCTTGGTGTTAGTCTTGTTCTTGGTGTTAGTCTTAGTCTTGGCGTTAGTCTAAGTTTTGGTGTTAGTCTAAGTCTTAGTGTTAGTCTAAGTCTTAGTGTTAGTCTAAGTCTTGGTTTTAGTCTTAATCTTAGTCTTGGTGTTAGTCTTAGTCTTGGTGTTAGTGTAAGTCTTGGTCTTGGTGAAGTCTTGATTTTGGTGTAAGTCTTGGTCTTGGTTCTAGTTTTAGTCTTGGTGTTAGTCTCGGTCTTGGTGTTAGTCTAAGTTTTGGTGTTAGTCTAAGTCTTAGTGTTAGTCTAAGTTTTGGAGTTAGTCCAAGTCTTGGTGTTAGTCTTAGTCTTGTTGTTAGTCTAAGTCCTGGTTTTAGTCTTAATCTTAGTCTTGGTGTTAGTCTAAGTCTTAGTCTTAGTCTTGGTGTTAGTCTTGTGCTTTGTGTTAGTCTTCGTCTTGGTATTAGTCTTTGTCTTGGTGTTAGTCTAAGTCTTGGTCTTGGTGTTAGTCTTGGTCTTGGTGTTAGATTTGGTCTTTGTGTTCGTCTCAGTCTTGGTCTTGGTCTTAGTATTAGTCTTTGTGTTAGTCTGTCTTGGTCTTTGTCTTAGTCTTAGTCTTGGTGTTAGGCTATGTCTTGGTCTTAGTCTTAGTCTTGGTCTTAGTGTTAGTCTAATTCTCGGTCTTAGTCTTTGTGTTAGTCTAAGTCTTGGTTTAGGTGGTAGTCGTGGTCTTGGTGTTAGTCTAAGCGTTGGTCTTCGTGTTAGTCTTGGTCTTGGTGTTAGTCTTGGTCTTGGTGTTAGTCTTGGTCTTGGTGTTAGTCTTGGTCTTGGTGTTAGTCTAAGTCTTGGTCGTGTTGTTAGTCTTAGTCTTGGTGTTAGTCTTGGTCTTGGTGTTAGTCTAAGTCTTGGTGTTAGTCTAAGTCTTGGTCTTGGTGTTAGTCTTAGTCTAAGTCTTGGTGTTAGTCTTGGTCTTGGTGTTAGTCTTAGTCTTGGTGTTAGTTTAAGTCTTGGTGTTAGTCTTAGTCTTGGTGTTAGTCTTAGTCTTTGTGTTAGTCTAAGTCTTGGTCTTCGTGTTAGACTTGATCTTGGTGTTAGTCTTGGTCTTTGTGTTAGTCTTGGTCTTGGTGTTAGTCTAAGTCTTGTTATTGGTGTTAGTCTTAGTCTTGGTGTTAGTCTTGGTCTTTGTGTTAATCTAAGTCTTAGTGTTAGTCTGAGTCTTGGTCTTGGTGTTAGTCTTAGTCTAAATCTTGGTGTTAGTCTAAGTCTATGTCTTGGTGTTAGTCTTAGTTTTGGTCTTGGTGTTAGTCTTAGTCTTGGTGTTAGTCTTGGTCTTGGTGTTAGTCTTAGTCTTGGTCTTGGTGTTAGTCTTAGTCTTGGTCTTGGTGTTAGTATTAGTCTTGGTGTTAGTCTTAGTCTTGGTGTAAATCTAAGTATTGTTCTTAGTGTTAGTCTTGTTCTTGGTGTTAGTCTAAGTCTTGGTCTTGGTGTTAGTCTTGTTCTTGGTGTTAGTCTTAGTCTTGGTGTTAGTCTTAGTCTTTGAGTTAGTCTAAGTCTTGGTCTTCGTGTTAGTCTTGGTCTTGGTGTTAGTCTAAGTCTTGGTGTTAGTCTTAGTCTTAGTCTTGGTGTTAGTCTAAATCTAGTTGTTAGTCATAGTCTTGGTATTAGTCTAAGTTGTTTTTTTGGGTTTAGTCATGGTCTTGATGTTAGTCTTGGTCTTGGTGTTAGTCTTATTCTTGCTGTTAGTCTTGGTATTGGTCTTAGTCTTGGTCTTGGTGTTAGTCTAAGTCTTGGTCTTGGTAGTAGTCTTAGTCTAGGTGTTAGTCTAAGTTTTGGTCTTGGTGTTAGTCTTAGTCTTGGTGTTAGTCTAAGTCTTGGTTTTGGTGTTAGTCGTGGTCATTCGTGTTAGTCTAAGTCTTGGTCTTGGTGTTAGTCTTGGTCTTAGTGTTAGTCTTCGTCTTGGTGTTAGTCTTATTCTTGGTGTTAGTCTAAGTCTTGGTCTTAGTCTTAGTCTTGGTGTTAGTCTAACTCTTGGTCTTGGTCGTAGTTTTAGTCTTGATGTTAGTCTACGTCTTGTTTTTAGTCTTGGTGTTAGTCTAAGTCTGGCCTTAGTCTTAGTTTTAGTCTTTGTGTTAGTCCAAGTTTTTGTCTTAGTCGTAGTCTTAGTCTGGGTGTTAGTCTAAGTTTTGGTCTTAGTCTTAGTCTTGGTGTTAGTCTTGGTCTTGGTGTTAGATTTGGTCTTTGTGTTCGTCTCAGTCTTGGTCTTGGTCTTAGTCTTGGTGTTAGTCTGTCTTGGTCTTGGTCTTAGTCTTAGTTATGGTGTTAGTCTTGGTCTTGGTGTTAGTCTAAGTCTTGGTCTTTGTGTTAGTCTTAGTCTTGGTCTTAGTGTTAGTCTAAGTCTTGGTCTTGGTGTTAGTCTTAGTCTCGGTGTTAATCTACGTCTTGGTCTTGGTGTTAGTCTTGTTCTTCGTGTTAGTCTTAGTCTTGGCGTTAGTCTTAGTCTTGATTTTGGTGTAAGTCTTGGTCTTGGTTTTAGTTTTAGTCTTGGTGTTAGTCTCGGTCTTGGTGTTAGTCTAAGTTTTGGTGTTAGTCTAAGTCTTGGTGTTAGTGTAAGTCTTGGAGTTAGTCTAAGTCTTGGTGTTAGTCTTAGTCTTGTTGTTAGTCTAAGTCTTGGTTTTAGTCTTAGTCTTAGTCTTGGTGTTAGTCTAAGTCTTAGTCTTATTCTTGGTGTTAGTCTTGTTCTTTGTGTTAGTCTTTGTCTTGGTGTTAGTCTTTGTCTTGGTGTTAGTCTAAGTCTTGGTCTTGGTGTTAGTCTTGGTCTTGGTGTTAGTCTTGGTCTTAGTGTTAGTCTAAGTCTTGGTCTTAGTCTAAGTATTGGTCTTAGTCTTAGTCTTGGTGTTAGTCTTGGTCCTGGTGTTAGTCTTTGTCTTGGTCTTGGTGTTAGTCTTAGTCTTGGTGTTAGTCTTGGTCTTGGTGTTAGTCTAAGTCTTGGTTTTAGTCTAAGTCTTGGTCTTGGTGTTAGTCTTGGTCTAAGTCTTGGTGTTAGTCTAAGTCTTGATCTTGGTGTTAGTCTTAGTCTCGGTCTTGGTGTTAGTCTTAGTCTTGGTGTTAGTCTTGGTCTTGGTGTTAGTCTTAGTCTTGGTCTTGGTGTTAGTCTTAGTCCTAGTGTTAGTCTTAGTCTTTGCGTTAGTCTTAGTCTTGGTGTTGTTGTTGTAAGTCTTGGTCTTGGTTTTAGTTTTAGTCTTGGTGTTAGTCTCGGTCTTGGTGTTAGTCTTGGTCTTGGTGTTAGTCTAAGTTTTGGTGTTAGTCTAAGTCTTGGTGTTAGTCTAAGTCTTGGAGTTAGTCCAAGTCTCAGTGTTAGTCTTGGTCTTGGTGTTAGTCTTAGTCTTGGTGTTAGTTTAAGTCTTGGTGTTAGTCTTAGTCTTGGTGTTAGTCTTAGTCTTTGTGTTAGTCTAAGTCTTGGTCTTCGTGTTAGACTTGATCTTGGTGTTAGTCTTGGTCTTTGTGTTAGTCTTGGTCTTGGTGTTAGTCTAAGTCTTGTTATTGGTGTTAGTCTTAGTCTTGGTGTTAGTCTTGGTCTTTGTGTTAATCTAAGTCTTAGTGTTAGTCTAAGTCTTGGTCTTGGTGGTAGTCTTAGTCTAAATCTTGGTGTTAGTCTAAGTCTATGTCTTGGTGTTAGTCTTAGTTTTGGTCTTGGTGTTAGTCTTAGTCTTGGTGTTAGTCTTGGTCTTGGTGTTAGTCTTAGTCTTGGTCTTGGTGTTAGTCTTAGTCTTGGTCTTGGTGTTAGTATTAGTCTTGGTGTTAGTCTTAGTCTTGGTGTAAATCTAAGTATTGTTCTTAGTGTTAGTCTTGTTCTTGGTGTTAGTCTAAGTCTTGGTCTTGGTGTTAGTCTTGTTCTTGGTGTTAGTCTTAGTCTTGGTGTTAGTCTTAGTCTTTGAGTTAGTCTAAGTCTTGGTCTTCGTGTTAGTCTTGGTCTTCGTGTTAGTCTAAGTCTTGGTGTTAGTCTTAGTCTTAGTCTTGGTGTTAGTCTAAATCTAGTTGTTAGTCATAGTCTTGGTATTAGTCTAAGTTGTTTTTTTGGGTTTAGTCATGGTCTTGATGTTAGTCTTGGTCTTGGTGTTAGTCTTATTCTTGCTGTTAGTCTTGGTATTGGTCTTAGTCTTGGTCTTGGTGTTAGTCTAAGTCTTGGTCTTGGTAGTAGTCTTAGTCTAAGTGTTAGTCTAAGTTTTGGTCTTGGTGTTAGTCTTAGTCTTGGTGTTAGTCTAAGTCTTGGTTTTGGTGTTAGTCGTGGTCATTCGTGTTAGTCTAAGTCTTGGTCTTGGTGTTAGTCTTGGTCTTAGTGTTAGTCTTCGTCTTGGTGTTAGTCTTATTCTTGGTGTTAGTCTAAGTCTTGGTCTTAATCTTAGTCTTGGTGTTAGTCTAACTCTTGGTCTTGGTCGTAGTTTTAGTCTTGATGTTAGTCTAAGTCTTGTTTTTAGTCTTGGTGTTAGTCTAAGTCTGGCCTTAGTCTTAGTTTTAGTCTTTGTGTTAGTCCAAGTTTTTGTCTTAGTCGTAGTCTTAGTCTGGGTGTTAGTCTAAGTTTTGGTCTTAGTCTTAGTCTTGGTGTTAGTCTTGGTCTTGGTGTTAGATTTGGTCTTTGTGTTCGTCTCAGTCTTGGTCTTGGTCTTAGTCTTGGTGTTAGTCTGTCTTGGTCTTGGTCTTAGTCTTAGTCTTGGTGTTAGTCTTGGTCTTGGTGTTAGTCTAAGTCTTGGTCTTTGTGTTAGTCTTAGTCTTGGTCTTAGTGTTAGTCTTAGTCTTGGTGTTAGTCTTAGTGTTAGTCTAAGTCTTGGTCTTGGTGTTAGTCTTAGTCTCGGTGTTAATCTACGTCTTGGTCTTGGTGTTAGTCTTGTTCTTCGTGTTAGTCTTAGTCTTGGCGTTAGTCTTAGTCTTGATTTTGGTGTAAGTCTTGGTCTTGGTTTTAGTTTTAGTCTTGGTGTTAGTCTCGGTCTTGGTGTTAGTCTAAGTTTTGGTGTTAGTCTAAGTCTTGGTGTTAGTGTAAGTCTTGGAGTTAGTCTAAGTCTTGGTGTTAGTCTTAGTCTTGTTGTTAGTCTAAGTCTTGGTTTTAGTCTTAGTCTTAGTCTTGGTGTTAGTCTAAGTCTTAGTCTTATTCTTGGTGTTAGTCTTGTTCTTTGTGTTAGTCTTTGTCTTGGTGTTAGTCTTTGTCTTGGTGTTAGTCTAAGTCTTGGTCTTGGTGTTAGTCTTGGTCTTGGTGTTAGTCTTGGTCTTAGTGTTAGTCTAAGTCTTGGTCTTAGTCTAAGTATTGGTCTTAGTCTTAGTCTTGGTGTTAGTCTTGGTCCTGGTGTTAGTCTTTGTCTTGGTCTTGGTGTTAGTCTTAGTCTTGGTGTTAGTCTTGGTCTTGGTGTTAGTCTAAGTCTTGGTTTTAGTCTAAGTCTTGGTCTTGGTGTTAGTCTTGGTCTAAGTCTGGGTGTTAGTCTAAGTCTTGATCTTGGTGTTAGTCTTAGTCTCGGTCTTGGTGTTAGTCTTAGTCTTGGTGTTAGTCTTGGTCTTGGTGTTAGTCTTAGTCTTGGTCTTGGTGTTAGTCTTAGTCCTAGTGTTAGTCTTAGTCTTTGCGTTAGTCTTAGTCTTGGTGTTGTTGTAAGTCTTGGTCTTGGTTTTAGTTTTAGTCTTGGTGTTAGTCTCGGTCTTGGTGTTAGTCTTGGTCTTGGTGTTAGTCTAAGTTTTGGTGTTAGTCTAAGTCTTGGTGTTAGTCTAAGTCTTGGAGTTAGTCCAAGTCTCAGTGTTAGTCTTGGTCTTGGTGTTAGTCTTAGTCTTGGTGTTAGTTTAAGTCTTGGTGTTAGTCTTAGTCTTGGTGTTAGTCTTAGTCTTTGTGTTAGTCTAAGTCTTGGTCTTCGTGTTAGACTTGATCTTGGTGTTAGTCTTGGTCTTTGTGTTAGTCTTGGTCTTGGTGTTAGTCTAAGTCTTGTTATTGGTGTTAGTCTTAGTCTTGGTGTTAGTCTTGGTCTTTGTGTTAATCTAAGTCTTAGTGTTAGTCTAAGTCTTGGTCTTGGTGGTAGTCTTAGTCTAAATCGTGGTGTTAGTCTAAGTCTATGTCTTGGTGTTAGTCTTAGTTTTGGTCTTGGTGTTAGTCTTAGTCTTGGTGTTAGTCTTGGTCTTGGTGTTAGTCTTAGTCTTGGTCTTGGTGTTAGTCTTAGTCTTGGTCTTGGTGTTAGTATTAGTCTTGGTGTTAGTCTTAGTCTTGGTGTAAATCTAAGTATTGTTCTTAGTGTTAGTCTTGTTCTTGGTGTTAGTCTAAGTCTTGGTCTTGGTGTTAGTCTTGTTCTTGGTGTTAGTCTTAGTCTTGGTGTTAGTCTTAGTCTTTGAGTTAGTCTAAGTCTTGGTCTTCGTGTTAGTCTTGGTCTTCGTGTTAGTCTAAGTCTTGGTGTTAGTCTTAGTCTTAGTCTTGGTGTTAGTCTAAATCTAGTTGTTAGTCATAGTCTTGGTATTAGTCTAAGTTGTTTTTTTGGGTTTAGTCATGGTCTTGATGTTAGTCTTGGTCTTGGTGTTAGTCTTATTCTTGCTGTTAGTCTTGGTATTGGTCTTAGTCTTGGTCTTGGTGTTAGTCTAAGTCTTGGTCTTGGTAGTAGTCTTAGTCTAAGTGTTAGTCTAAGTTTTGGTCTTGGTGTTAGTCTTAGTCTTGGTGTTAGTCTAAGTCTTGGTTTTGGTGTTAGTCGTGGTCATTCGTGTTAGTCTGTCTTGGTCTTGGTGTTAGTCTTGGTCTTAGTGTTAGTCTTCGTCTTGGTGTTAGTCTTATTCTTGGTGTTAGTCTAAGTCTTGGTCTTAATCTTAGTCTTGGTGTTAGTCTAACTCTTGGTCTTGGTCGTAGTTTTAGTCTTGATGTTAGTCTAAGTCTTGTTTTTAGTCTTGGTGTTAGTCTAAGTCTGGCCTTAGTCTTAGTTTTAGTCTTTGTGTTAGTCCAAGTTTTTGTCTTAGTCGTAGTCTTAGTCTGGGTGTTAGTCTAAGTTTTGGTCTTAGTCTTAGTCTTGGTGTTAGTCTTGGTCTTGGTGTTAGATTTGGTCTTTGTGTTCGTCTCAGTCTTGGTCTTGGTCTTAGTCTTGGTGTTAGTCTGTCTTGGTCTTGGTCTTAGTCTTAGTCTTGGTGTTAGTCTTGGTCTTGGTGTTAGTCTAAGTCTTGGTCTTTGTGTTAGTCTTAGTCTTGGTCTTAGTGTTAGTCTTAGTCTTGGTGTTAGTCTTAGTGTTAGTCTAAGTCTTGGTCTTGGTGTTAGTCTTAGTCTCGGTGTTAATCTACGTCTTGGTCTTGGTGTTAGTCTTGTTCTTCGTGTTAGTCTTAGTCTTTGCGTTAGTCTTAGTCTTGATTTTGGTGTAAGTCTTGGTCTTGGTTTTAGTTTTAGTCTTGGTGTTAGTCTCGGTCTTGGTGTTAGTCTAAGTTTTGGTGTTAGTCTAAGTCTTGGTGTTAGTGTAAGTCTTGGAGTTAGTCTAAGTCTTGGTGTTAGTCTTAGTCTTGTTGTTAGTCTAAGTCTTGGTTTTAGTCTTAGTCTTAGTCTTGGTGTTAGTCTAAGTTCTTAGTCTTAGTCTTGGTGTTAGTCTTGTTCTTTGTGTTAGTCTTTGTCTTGGTGTTAGTCTTTGTCTTGGTGTTAGTCTAAGTCTTGGTCTTGGTGTTAGTCTTGGTCTTGGTGTTAGTCTTGGTCTTAGTGTTAGTCTAAGTCTTGGTCTTAGTCTAAGTCTTGGTCTTAGTCTTAGTCTTGGTGTTAGTCTTGGTCTTGGTGTTAGTCTTTGTCTTGGTCTTGGTGTTAGTCTTAGTCTTGGTGTTAGTCTTGGTCTTGGTGTTAGTCTAAGTCTTGGTTTTAGTCTAAGTCTTGGTCTTGGTGTTAGTCTTGGTCTAAGTCTTGGTGTTAGTCTAAGTCTTGGTCTTCGTGTTAGTCTTAGTCTCGGTCTTGGTGTTAGTCTTAGTCTTGGTGTTAGTCTTGGTCTTAGTGTTAGTCTTAGTCTTGGTCTTGGTGTTAGTCTTAGTCCTAGTGTTAGTCTTAGTCTTAGTCTTGGTGTTGTTGTAAGTCTTGGTCTTGGTTTTAGTTTTAGTCTTGGTGTTAGTCTCGGTCTTGGTGTTAGTCTTGGTCTTGGTGTTAGTCTAAGTTTTGGTGTTAGTCTAAGTCTTGGTGTTAGTCTAAGTCTTGGAGTTAGTCCAAGTCTTGGTGTTAGTCTTAGTCTTGTTGTTAGTCTAAGTCTTAGTCTTAGTTTTGGTGTTAGTCTTGTTCTTTGTGTTAGTCTTCGTCTTGGTGTTAGTCTTTGTCTTGGTGTTAGTCTAAGTCTTGGTCTTGGTGTTAGTCTTGGTCTTGGTGTTAGATTTGGTCTTTGTGTTCGTCTCAGTCTTTGTCGTGGTCTTAGTCTTAGTCTTTCTTTTAGTCTGTCTTGGTCTTGGTCTTAGTCTTAGTCTTGGTGTTAGGCTATGTCTTGGTCTTAGTCTTAGTCTTGGTCTTAGTGTTAGTCTAAGTCTCGGTCTTAGTCTTGGTGTTAGTCTAAGTCTTGGTTTAGGTGGTAGTCATGGTCTTGGTGTTAGTCTATGTGTTGGTCTTGGTGTTAGTCTTGGTCTTGGTATTAGTCTTGGTCTTGGTGTTAGTCTAGTCTAAGTCTTGGTCTTGTTGTTAGTCTTAGTCTTGGTGTTAGTCTTGGTCTTGGTGTTAGTCTAAGTGTTGGTGTTAGTCTAAGTCTTGTTCTTGGTGTTAGTCTTAGTCTAAGTCTTGGTGTTAGTCTTGGTCTTGGTGTTAGTCTTAGTCTTGGTGTTAGTTTAAGTCTTGGTGTTAGTCTTAGTCTTGGTGTTAGTCTTAGTCTTTGTGTTAGTCTTGGTCTTGGTGTTAGTCTAAGTCTTGGTCTTGTTGTTAGTCTTAGTCTTGGTGTTAGTCTTGGTCTTGGTGTTAATCTAAGTCTTAGTGTTAGTCTAAGTCTTGGTCTTGGTGTTAGTCTTAGTCTAAATCTTGGTGTTAGTCTAAGTCTTGGTCTTGGTGTTAGTCTTAGTCTTGGTCTTGGTGGTAGTCTTAGTCTTGGTGCTAGTCTTGGTCTTGGTGTTAGTCTAAGTCTTGGTCTTGGTGTTAGTCTTAGTCTTGGTCTTGGTGTTAGTCTTAGTCTTGGTGTTAGTCTTAGTCTTTGTGTTAGTCTTGGTCTTGGTGTTAGTCTAAGTCTTGGTCTTGGTGTTAGTCTTAGTCCTTGTTTTAGTCTTGGTCTTGGTGTTAATCTAAGTCTTAGTGTTAGTCTAAGTCTTGGTCTTGGTGTTAATCTAAGTCTTGGTCTTGGTGTTAGTCTTGTTCTTGGTGTTAGTCTTAGTCTTTGTGTAAATCTAAGTATTGTTCTTAGTGTTAGTCTTGGTCTTGGTGTTAGTTTTGGTCTTGGTGTTAGTCTTGGTCTTGTAGTTAGTCGTGGTCTTGGTGTTAGTCTAAGTCTTGGTCTTAGTCTAAGTCTTGGTCTTGTGTTAGTCTTGGTCTTGTGTTAGTCTTGGTCTTGGTGTTAGTCTTTGTCTTGGTCTTGGTGTTATTCTTAGTCTTGGTGTTAGTCTAAGTCTTGGTTTTGGTGTTTTTTGTGGTCTTGGTGTTAGTCTAAGTCTTGGGCTTGTTGTAAGTCTTGGTCTTGGTTTTAGTTTTAGTCTTGGTGTTAGTCTCGGTCTTGGTGTTAGTCTAAGTTTTTGTGTTAGTCTAAGTCTTGGTGTTAGTCTAAGTCTTGGAGTTAGTCTAAGTCTTGGTGTTAGTCTTAGTCTTGTTGTTAGTCTAAGTCTTGGTTTTAGTCTTAGCCTTAGTCTTGGTGTTAGTCTAAGTCTAAGTTCTGGTCTTGGTGTTAGTCTTGGTCTTGGTGTTAGTCTAAGTATTGGTCTTGGTGTGTATAAGTCTTAGTCTTGGTCTTAGTCTTAGTCTTGGTGTTAGTCTAAGTCTTGGTCTTGGTAGTAGTCTTAGTCTTGGTGTTAGTCTAAGTTTTGGTCTAGGTGTTATTCTTAGTCTTGGTGTTAGTCTAAGTCTTGGTTTTGGTGTTATTTGTGGTCTTGGTGTTAGTCTAAGTCGTGGTCTTGTTGTTAGTCTTAGTCTTGGTGTTAGTCTAAGTCTTGGTCTTGGTCGTAGTTTAAGTCTTGGTGTTAGTCTTAGTCTTGGTGTTACTCTTAGTCTTTCTGTTAGTCTAAGTCTTGGTCTTCGTGTTAGTCTTGACCTTAGTCTAAGTCTTGGTGTTAGTTTAAGTCTTGGTGTTAGTCGTAGTCTTAGTCTTGGTGTTAGTCTAAATCTTGGTGTTAGTCCTAGTCTTGGTGTTAGTCTCAGTCTTGGTTTTGTTGTTAGGCTTGGTCTTGATGTTAGTCTTGGTCTTGGTGTTAGTCTTAGTCTTGGTGTTAGTCTTGGTCTTGGTGTTAGTCTTAGTCTTGGATTTAGTCTAAGTCTAGGTCTTCGTTTTGGTCTTGGTCTTGGCGTTAGTCTTAGTCTTGTTGTTAGTCTAAGTCTTGGTCTTGTTGTTAGTCTTAGTATTGTTGTTAGTCCAAGTCTTGATTTTGGTGTTAATTTTGGTCTTGGTGTTAGTCTTAGACTTGGTGTTAGTCTAAGTCTTGGTCTTTGTGTTAGTCTTAGTCTTGGTGTTAGTCTTTGTCTTTGTGTTAGTCTAAGTTTTGGTGTTAGTCTAAGTCTTGGTCTTGGTGTTAGTCTTAGTCTTAGTGTTAGTCTAATTCTTGGTCTTAGTGTTAGTCTTAGTCTTGGTGTTAGTCTAAATCTTGGTCTTTGTGTTAGTCTTGGTCTTTTTGTTAGTCTAAGTCTCGGTGTTAGTCTAAGTCTTGGTGTTAGTCTAAGTCTTGGAGTTAGTCTAAGTCTTGGTCTTGGTGTTAGTCTTAGTCTTGGTGATAGTCTAAGTCTTGGTCTTAGTCTTAGTCTTGGTCTTAGTATGTCTTGGTCTTAGTCTTAGTCTTGGTGTTAGTCTTGGTCTTGGTGTTAGTCTTGGTCTTCGTGTTAGTCTTGGTCTTGGTATTAGTCTTTGTCTTGGTGTTAGTCTAAGTCTTGGTCTTGGTGTTAGTCTTGGTCCTAGTGTTAGTCTTGGTCTTGGTGTTAGTCTAAGTCTTGGTCTTGGTGTTAGTCTTAGTCTTGGTGTAAATCTAAGTATTGTTCTTAGTGTTAGTCTTGTTCTTGGTGTTAGTCTAAGTCTTGGTCTTGGTGTTAGTCTTAGTCTTGGTGTTAGTCTTAGTCTTGGTGTTAGTTTAAGTCTTAGTGTTAGTCTTAGTCTTGGTGTTAGTCTTAGTCTTTGAGTTAGTCTAAGTCTTGGTCTTCGTGTTAGTCTTGGTCTTGGTGTTAGTCTTGGTCTTGGTGTTAGTCTAAGTCTTGGTCTTAGTCTAAGTCTTGGTCTTTGTGTTAGTCTTAGTCTTGGTGTTAGTCTTGGTCTTTGTGTTAGTCTAAGTTTTGGTGTTAGTCTAAGTCTTGGTCTTGGTGTTAGTCTTAGTCTTAGTGTTAGTCTAAGTCTTGGTCTTGTTGTTAGTCTTAGTATTGTTGTTAGTCTAAGTCTTGGTCTTCGTGTTAGTCTTGGTCTTGGTGTTAGTCTTGGTCTTGGTGTTAGTCTAAGTCTTGGTCTTAGTCTAAGTCTTGGTCTTTGTGTTAGTCTTAGTCTTGGTGTTATTCTTGGTCTTGGTGTTAGATTTGGTCTTTGTGTTCGTCTCAGTCTTGGTCTTGGTCTTAGTCTTGGTGTAAGTCTGTCTTGGTATTGGTCTTAGTCTTAGTCTTGGTGTTAGTCTTGGTCTTGGTGTTAGTCTAAGTCTTGGTCTTTGTGTTAGTCTTAGTCTTGGTCTTAGTGTTAGTCTTAGTCTTGGTGTTAGTCTTAGTGTTAGTCTAAGTCTTGGTCTTGGTGTTAGTCTTAGTCTCGGTGTTAATCTAAGTCTTGGTCTTGGTGTTAGTCTTGTTCTTGGTGTTAGTCTTAGTCTTGGCGTTAGTCTTAGTCTTGATTTTGGTGTAAGTCTTGGTCTTGGTTTTAGTTTTAGTCTTGGTGTTAGTCTCGGACTTGGTGTTAGTCTAAGTTTTGGTGTTAGTCTAAGTCTTGGTGTTAGTGTAAGTCTTGGAGTTAGTCTAAGTCTTGGTGTTAGTCTTAGTCTTGTTGTTAGTCTAAGTCTTGGTTTTAGTCTTAGACTTAGTCTTGGTGTTAGTCTAAGTCTTAGTCTTAGTCTTTGTGTTAGTCTTGGTCTTGGTTTTAGTCTAAGTCTTGGTCTTAGTCTTACTCTTGGTGTTAGTCTTGGTCTTGGTGTTAGTCTTTGTCTTGGTCTTGGTGTTAGTCTTAGTCTTGGTGTTAGTCTTGGTCTTGGTGTTAGTCTAAGTCTTGGTTTTAGTCTAAATCTTGGTCTTGGTGTTAGTCTTAGTCTCGGTCTTGGTGTTAGTCTTAGTCTTGGTGTTAGTCTTGTTCTTGGTGTTAGTCTAAGTTTTGGTCTTTGTGTTAGTCTTAGTCTTGGTCTTGGTGTTAGTCTTAGTCTTAGTGTTAGTCTTAGTGTTAGTCTAAGTCTTGGTCTTTGTGTTAGTCTGGTTCTTGGTGTTAGTCTTAGTCTTGGCGTTAGTCTTAGTCTTGCTGTTGTTGTAAGTCTTGGTCTTGGTTTTAGTTTTAGTCTTGGTGTTAGTCTCGGTCTTGCTGTTAGTCTAAGCTTTGGTGTTAGTCTAAGTCTTGGTGTTAGTCTAAGTCTTGGAGTTAGTCCAAGTCTTGGTGTTAGTCTTAGTCTTGTTGTTAGTCTAAGTCTTGGTTTTAGTCTTAGTCTTAGTCTTGGTGTTAGTCTAAGTCTTAGTCTTATTCTTGGTGTTAGTCTTGTTCTTTGTGTTAGTCTTCGTCTTGGTGTTAGTCTTTGTCTTGGTGTTAGTCTTGGTCTTGGTGTTAGTCTTGGTCTTGGTGTTAGATTTGGTCTTTGTGTTCGTCTCAGTCTTGGTCGTGGTCTTAGTCTTAGTCTTTGTTTTAGTCTGTCTTGGTCTTGGTCTTAGTCTTAGTCTTGGTGTTAGGCTATGTCTTGGTCTTAGTCTTAGTCTTAGTCTTGGTGTTAGTCTAAGTCTTGGTTTCGGTGGTAGTCATGGTCTTGGTGTTAGTCTATGTGTTAGTCTTGGTGTTAGTCTTGGTCTTGGTATTAGTCTAGTCTAAGTCTTAGTCTTGTTGTTAGTCTTAGTCTTGGTGTTAGTCTTGGTCTTGGTGTTAGTCTAAGTCTTGGTGTTAGTCTAAGTCTTGGTCTTGGTGTTAGTCTTAGTCTAAGTCTTGGTGTTAGTCTTGGTCTTGGTGTTAGTCTTAGTCTTGGTGTTAGTTTAAGTCTTGGTGTTAGTCTTAGTCTTGGTGTTAGTCTTAGTCTTTGTGTTAGTCTTGGTCTTGGTGTTAGTCTAAGTCTTGGTCTTGGTGTTAGTCTAAGTCTTGGTCTTAGTCTAAGTCTTGGTCTTTGTGTTAGTCTTAGTCTTGGTGTTAGTCTTGGTCTTTGTGTTAATCTAAGTTTTGGTGTTACTCTAAGTCTTGGTCTTGGTGTTAGTCTTAGTCTTAGTGTTAGTCTAAGTCTTGGTCTTGTTGTTAGTCTTAGTATTGTTGTTAGTCTAAGTCTTGATTTTGGTGTTAGTCTTGGTCTTCGTGTTAGTCTTGGTCTTGGTGTTAGTCTTGGTCTTGTTGTTAGTCTAAGTCTTGGTCTTGTTGTTAGTCTTAGTATTGTTGTTAGTCTAAATTTTGGTCTTTGTGTTAGTCTTGGTCTTTTTGTTAGTCTAAGTCTTGGAGTTAGTCTAAGTCTTGGTTTCAGTTTTAGTCTTAGTCTTGGTGTTAGTCTAAGTCTTGGTCTTAGTCTTAGTCTTGGTCTTAATATGTCTTGGTCTTAGTTATAGTCTTGGTGTTAGTCTTGGTCTTGGTGTTAGTCTTGGTCTTCGTGTTAGTCTTGGTCTTGGTGTTAGTCTTTGTCTTGGTGTTAGTCTTGGTCTTGGTCTTGGAGTTAGTCTTGGTCCTAGTGTTAGTCTTGGTCTTGGTGTTAGTCTAAGTCTTGGTCTTAGTCTAAGTCTTGGTCTTAGTCTTAATCTTGGTCTTGGTAGTAGTCTTAGTCTTGGTGTTAGTCTAAGTCTTGGTTTTTGTGTTAGTCGTGGTCATTCGTGTTAGTCTAAGTCTTGGTCTTGGTGTTAGTCTTGGTCTTGGTGTTAGTCTTTGTCTTGGTGTTAGTCTTATTCTTGGTGTTAGTCTAAGTCTTGGTCTTAGTCTTAGTCTTGGTGTTAGTCTAACTCTTGGTCTTGGTCGTAGTTTTAGTCTTGATGTTAGTCTAAGTCTTGTTTTTAGTCTTGGTGTTAGTCTAAGTCTGGCCTTAGTCTTAGTTTTAGTCTTTGTGTTAGTCCAAGTTTTTGTGTTAGTCGTAGTCTTAGTCTGGGTGTTAGTCTAAGTTTTGGTCTTAGTCTTAGTCTTGGTGTTATTCTTGGTCTTGGTGTTAGATTTGGTCTTTGTGTTCGTCTCAGTCTTGGTCTTGGTCTTAGTCTTGGTGTAAGTCTGTCTCGGTCTTGGTCTTAGTCTTAGTCTTGGTGTTAGTCTTGGTCTTGGTGTTAGTCTAAGTCTTGGTCTTTGTGTTAGTCTTAGTCTTGGTCTTAGTGTTAGTCTTAGTCTTGGTGTTAGTCTTAGTGTTAGTCTAAGTCTTGGTCTTGGTGTTAGTCTTAGTCTCGGTGTTAATCTAAGTCTTGGTTTTGGTGTTAGTCTTGTTCTTGGTGTTAGTCTTAGTCTTGGCGTTAGTCTTAGTCTTGATTTTGGTGTAAGTCTTGGTCTTGGTTTTAGTTTTAGTCTTGGTGTTAGTCTCGGTCTTGGTGTTAGTCTAAGTTTTGGTGTTAGTCTAAGTCTTGGTGTTAGTGTAAGTCTTGGAGTTAGTCTAAGTCTTGGTGTTAGTCTTAGTCTTGTTTTTAGTCTAAGTCTTGGTTTTAGTCTTAGTCTTAGTCTTGGTGTTAGTCTAAGTCTTAGTCTTAGTCTTTGTGTTAGTCTTGGTCTTGGTTTTAGTCTAAGTCTTGGTCTTAGTCTTACTCTTGGTGTTAGTCTAAGTCTTGGTCTTGGTGTTAGTCTTAGTCTTAGTGTTAGTCTAAGTCTTGGTCTTGTTGTTAGTCTTAGTATTGTTGTTAGTCTAAGTCTTGATTTTGGTGTTAGTCTTGGTCTTCGTGTTAGTCTTGGTCTTGGTGTTAGTCTTGGTCTTGTTGTTAGTCTAAGTCTTGGTCTTGTTGTTAGTCTTAGTATTGTTGTTAGTCTAAATTTTGGTCTTTGTGTTAGTCTTGGTCTTTTTGTTAGTCTAAGTCTTGGAGTTAGTCTAAGTCTTGGTTTCAGTTTTAGTCTTAGTCTTGGTGTTAGTCTAAGTCTTGGTCTTAGTCTTAGTCTTGGTCTTAGTATGTCTTGGTCTTAGTTATAGTCTTGGTGTTAGTCTTGGTCTTGGTGTTAGTCTTGGTCTTCGTGTTAGTCTTGGTCTTGGTGTTAGTCTTTATCTTGGTGTTAGTCTTGGTCTTGGTCTTGGTGTTAGTCTTGGTCCTAGTGTTAGTCTTGGTCTTGGTGTTAGTCTAAGTCTTGGTCTTAGTCTAAGTCTTGGTCTTAGTCTTAGTCTTGGTGTTAGTCTTGTTCTTGGTGTTATTCTTGTTCTTGGTGTTAGTCTTGGTCTCTGTGTGTCTAAGTCTTAGTCTTGGTCTTAGTCTTAGTCTTGGTGTTAGTCTAAGTCTTGGTCTTGGTAGTAGTCTTAGTCTTGGTGTTAGTCTAAGTTTTGGTCTTGGTGTTATTCTTAGTCTTGGTATTAGTCTAAGTCTTGGTTTTGGTGTTATTTGTGGTCTTCGTGTTAGTCTAAGTCTTATTCTTGTTGTTAGTCTTAGTCTTGGTGTTAGTCTAAGTCTTGGTCTTGGTAGTAGTCTTAGTCTTGGTGTTAGTCTAAGTCCTGGTCGTAGTTTAAGTCTTGGTGTTAGTCTTAGTCTTGGTGTTAGTCTTAGTCTTTGTGTTAGTCTAAGTCTTGGTCATCGTGTTAGTCTTGGTCTTAGTCTAAGTCTTGGTATTAGTTTAAGTCTTTGTGTTAGTCTTAGTCTTAGTCTTGGTGTTAGTCTAAATCTTTATGTTAGTCATAGTCTTGGTGTTAGTCTAAGTCTTGGTTTTGTTGTTAGTCTTGGTCTTGATGTTAGTCTTGGTCTTGGTGTTAGTCTTAGTCTTGGTGTTAGTCTTGGTCTTGGTGTTAGTCTTAGTCTTGGATTCAGTGTTAGTCTTAGACTTGGTGTTAGTCTAAGTCTTGGTCTTTGTGTTAGTCTTAGTCTTGGTGTTAGTCTTGGTCTTGGTGTTAGTCTAAGTTTTGGTGTTAGTCTTGATCTTGGTGTTAGTCTTAATGTTGGTGTTAGTCTATATCTTGGTCTTGGTGTTATTCTTGGTCTTTTATTAGTCAAAGTCTTGGTTTCAGTCTTATTCTTAGTCTTGGTGTTAGTCTTAGTTTTGGTCTTGGTGTTAGTCTTAGTCTTGGTGTTAGTCTAAGTCTTGGTTTTGGTGTTAGTCGTGGTCATTCGTGTTAGTATAAGTCTTGGTCTTGGTGTTAGTCTTGGTCTTGGTGTTAGTCTTGGTCTTGGTGTTAGTCTTAGTCTTGGTGTTAGTCTAAGTCTTAGTCTTAGTCTTGGTGTTAGTCTAACTCTTGGTCTTGGTCGTAGTTTTAGTCTTGATGTTAGTCTAAGTCTTGTTTTTAGTCTTGGTGTTAGTCTAAGTCTTGGTTTTGGTGTTAGTCGTGGTCTTGGTATTAGTCTTAGTCTTTGTGTTAGTCTAAGTCTGGCCTTAGTCTTAGTTTTAGTCTTTGTGTTAGTCTAAGTTTTTGTCTTAGTCGTAGTCTTAGTCTTGGTGTTAGTCTTGGTCTTGGTGTTAGTCTAAGTCTTGGTGTTAGTCTAAGTCTTGGTCTTGGTGTTAGTCTTGGTCTAAGTCTTGGTGTTAGTCTAAGTCTTGGTCTTGGTCTTAGTCTTGGTCTTGGTGTTAGTCTTAGTCTTGGTGTTAGTCTTGGTCTTGGTGTTAGTCTTGGTCTTGGTGTTAGATTTGGTCTTTGTATTCGTTTCAGTCTTGGTCTTGGTCTTAGTCTTAGTCTTGGTGTTAGTCTGTCTTGGTCTTGGTCTTAGTCTTAGTCTTGGTGTTAGGCTATGTCTTGGACTTAGTCTTAGTCTTGGTCTTAGTGTTAGTCTAAGTCTCGGTCTTAGTCTTGGTGTTAGTCTAAGTCTTGGTTTAGGTGGTAGTCGTGGTCTTGGTGTTAGTCTAAGTGTTGGTCTTGGTGTTAGTCTTAGTCTCAGTGTTAGTCTTGGTCTTGGTGTTTGTCTAAGTCTTTGTCTTGGTGTTAGTCTTAGTCTTGGTGTTAGTCTTGGTCTTTGTGTTAGTCTAAGTTTTGGTGTTAGTCTAAGTCTTGGTCTTGGTGTTAGTCTTAGTCTTAGTGTTAGTCTAATTCTTTGTCTTAGTGTTAGTCTTAGTCTTGGTGTTAGTCTAAATCTTGGTCTTTGTGTTAGTCTTGGTCTTTTTGTTAGTCTAAGTCTCGGTGTTAGTCTAAGTCTTGGTGTTAGTCTAAGTCTTGGTTTTAGTCTAAATCTTGGTCTTGGTGTTAGTCTTAGTCTCGGTCTTGGTGTTAGTCTTAGTCTTGGTGTTAGTCTTGTTCTTGGTGTTAGTCTAAGTTTGTGTCTTTGTGTTAGTCTTAGTCTTGGTCTTGGTGTTAGTCTTAGTCTTAGTGTTAGTCTTAGTGTTAGTCTAAGTCTTGGTCTTTGTGTTAGTCTGGTTCTTGGTGTTAGTCTTAGTCTTGGCGTTAGTCTTAGTCTTGGTGTTGTTGTAAGTCTTGGTCTTGGTTTTAGTTTTAGTCTTGGTGTTAGTCTCGGTCTTGGTGTTAGTCTAAGCTTTGGTGTTAGTCTAATTCTTGGTGTTAGTCTAAGTCTTGGAGTTAGTCCAAGTCTTGGTGTTAGTCTTAGTCTTGTTGTTAGTCTAAGTCTTGGTTTTAGTCTTAGTCTTAGTCTTGGTGTTAGTCTAAGTCTTAGTCTTATTCTTGGTGTTAGTCTTGTTCTTTGTGTTAGTCTTCGTCTTGGTGTTAGTCTTTGTCTTGGTGTTAGTCTTGGTCTTGGTGTTAGTCTTGGTCTTGGTGTTAGATTTGGTCTTTGTGTTCGTCTCAGTCTTGGTCGTGGTCTTAGTCTTAGTCTTTGTTTTAGTCTGTCTTGGTCTTGGTCTTAGTCTTAGTCTTGGTGTTAGTCTTGGTCTTGGTGTTAGTCTAAGTCTTGGTCTTTGTGTTAGTCTTAGTCTTGGTCTTAGTGTTAGTCTTAGTCTTGGTGTTAGTCTTAGTGTTAGTCTAAGTCTTGGTCTTGGTGTTAGTCTTAGTCTCGGTGTTAATCTAAGTCTTGGTTTTGGTGTTAGTCTTGTTCTTGGTGTTAGTCTTAGTCTTGGCGTTAGTCTTAGTCTTGATTTTGGTGTAAGTCTTGGTCTTGGTTTTAGTTTTAGTCTTGGTGTTAGTCTCGGTCTTGGTGTTAGTCTAAGTTTTGGTGTTAGTCTAAGTCTTGGTGTTAGTGTAAGTCTTGGAGTTAGTCTAAGTCTTGGTGTTAGTCTTAGTCTTGTTTTTAGTCTAAGTCTTGGTTTTAGTCTTAGTCTTAGTCTTGGTGTTAGTCTAAGTCTTAGTCTTTGTGTTAGTCTTGGTCTTGGTTTTAGTCTAAGTCTTGGTCTTAGTCTTACTCTTGGTGTTAGTCTAAGTCTTGGTCTTGTTGTTAGTCTTAGTATTGTTGTTAGTCTAAGTCTTGATTTTGGTGTTAGTCTTGGTCTTGTTGTTAGTCTAAGTCTTGGTCTTGTTGTTAGTCTTAGTATTGTTGTTAGTCTAAATTTTGGTCTTTGTGTTAGTCTTGGTCTTTTTGTTAGTCTAAGTCTTGGAGTTAGTCTAAGTCTTGGTTTCAGTTTTAGTCTTAGTCTTGGTGTTAGTCTAAGTCTTGGTCTTAGTCTTAGTCTTGGTCTTAGTATGTCTTGGTCTTAGTTATAGTCTTGGTGTTAGTCTTGGTCTTGGTGTTAGTCTTGGTCTTCGTGTTAGTCTTGGTCTTGGTGTTAGTCTTTATCTTGGTGTTAGTCTTGGTCTTGGTCTTGGTGTTAGTCTTGGTCCTAGTGTTAGTCTTGGTCTTGGTGTTAGTCTAAGTCTTGGTCTTAGTCTAAGTCTTGGTCTTAGTCTTGGTGTTAGTCTTGTTCTTGGTGTTATTCTTGTTCTTGGTGTTAGTCTTGGTCTCTGTGTGTCTAAGTCTTAGTCTTGGTCTTAGTCTTAGTCTTGGTGTTAGTCTAAGTCTTGGTCTTGGTAGTAGTCTTAGTCTTGGTGTTAGTCTAAGTTTTGGTCTTGGTGTTATTCTTAGTCTTGGTATTAGTCTAAGTCTTGGTTTTGGTGTTATTTGTGGTCTTCGTGTTAGTCTAAGTCTTATTCTTGTTGTTAGTCTTAGTCTTGGTGTTAGTCTAAGTCTTGGTCTTGGTAGTAGTCTTAGTCTTGGTGTTAGTCTAAGTCCTGGTCGTAGTTTAAGTCTTGGTGTTAGTCTTAGTCTTGGTGTTAGTCTTAGTCTTTGTGTTAGTCTAAGTCTTGGTCATCGTGTTAGTCTTGGTCTTAGTCTAAGTCTTGGTATTAGTTTAAGTCTTTGTGTTAGTCTTAGTCTTAGTCTTGGTGTTAGTCTAAATCTTTATGTTAGTCATAGTCTTGGTGTTAGTCTAAGTCTTGGTTTTGTTGTTAGTCTTGGTCTTGATGTTAGTCTTGGTCTTAGTCTTAGTCTTGGTGTTAGTCTTGGTCTTGGTGTTAGTCTTAGTCTTGGATTCAGTGTTAGTCTTAGACTTGGTGTTAGTCTAAGTCTTGGTCTTTGTGTTAGTCTTAGTCTTGGTGTTAGTCTTGGTCTTGGTATTAGTCTAAGTTTTGGTGTTAGTCTTGATCTTGGTGTTAGTCTTAATGTTGGTGTTAGTCTATATCTTGGTCTTGGTGTTAGTCTTGGTCTTTTATTAGTCAAAGTCTTGGTTTCAGTCTTATTCTTAGTCTTGGTGTTAGTCTTAGTTTTGGTCTTGGTGTTAGTCTTAGTCTTGGTGTTAGTCTAAGTCTTGGTTTTGGTGTTAGTCGTGGTCATTCGTGTTAGTATAAGTCTTGGTCTTGGTGTTAGTCTTGGTCTTGGTGTTAGTCTTGGTCTTGGTGTTAGTCTTAGTCTTGGTGTTAGTCTAAGTCTTAGTCTTAGTCTTGGTGTTAGTCTAACTCTTGGTCTTGGTCGTAGTTTTAGTCTTGATGTTAGTCTAAGTCTTGTTTTTAGTCTTGGTGTTAGTCTAAGTCTTGGTTTTGGTGTTAGTCGTGGTCTTGGTATTAGTCTTAGTCTTTGTGTTAGTCTAAGTCTGGCCTTAGTCTTAGTTTTAGTCTTCGTGTTAGTCTAAGTTTTTGTCTTAGTCGTAGTCTTAGTCTTGGTGTTAGTCTTGGTCTTGGTGTTAGTCTAAGTCTTGGTGTTAGTCTAAGTCTTGGTCTTGGTGTTAGTCTTGGTCTAAGTCTTGGTGTTAGTCTAAGTCTTGGTCTTGGTCTTAGTCTTGGTCTTGGTGTTAGTCTTAGTCTTGGTGTTAGTCTTGGTCTTGGTGTTAGTCTTGGTCTTGGTGTTAGATTTGGTCTTTGTATTCGTTTCAGTCTTGGTCTTGGTCTTAGTCTTAGTCTTGGTGTTAGTCTGTCTTGGTCTTAGTCTTAGTCTTGGTGTTAGGCTATGTCTTGGACTTAGTCTTAGTCTTGGTCTTAGTGTTAGTCTAAGTCTCGGTCTTAGTCTTGGTGTTAGTCTAAGTCTTGGTTTAGGTGGTAGTCGTGGTCTTGGTGTTAGTCTAAGTGTTGGTCTTGGTGTTAGTCTTAGTCTCAGTGTTAGTCTTGGTCTTGGTGTTTGTCTAAGTCTTTGTCTTGGTGTTAGTCTTAGTCTTGGTGTTAGTCTTGGTCTTTGTGTTAGTCTAAGTTTTGGTGTTAGTCTAAGTCTTGGTCTTGGTGTTAGTCTTAGTCTTAGTGTTAGTCTAATTCTTTGTCTTAGTGTTAGTCTTAGTCTTGGTGTTAGTCTAAATCTTGGTCTTTGTGTTAGTCTTGGTCTTTTTGTTAGTCTAAGTCTCGGTGTTAGTCTAAGTCTTGGTGTTAGTCTAAGTCTTGGAGTTAGTCTAAGTCTTGGTCTTGGTGTTAGTCTTAGTCTTGGTGTTAGTCTAAGTCTTGGTCTTAGTCTTAGTCTTGGTCTTAGTATGTCTTGGTCTTAGTCTTAGTCTTGGTGTTAGTCTTGGTCTTGGTGTTAGTCTTAGTCTTTGTGTTAGTCTAAGTCTTGGTCATCGTGTTAGTCTTGGTATTAGTTTAAATCTTGGTGTTAGTTTAAGTCTTTGTGTTAGTCTTAGTCTTAGTCTTGGTGTTAGTCTAAATCTTGGTGTTAGTCATAGTCTTGGTGTTAGTCTAAGTCTTGGTTTTGTTGTTAGTCTTGGTCTTGATGTTAGTCTTGATCTTGGTGTTAGTCTTAGTCTTGGTGTTAGTCTTGGTCTTGGTGTTAGTCTTAGTCTTGGATTTAGTGTTAGTCTTAGACTTGGTGTTAGTCTAAGTCTTGGTCTTTGTGTTAGTCTTAGTCTTGGTGTTAGTCTTGGTCTTGGTGTTAGTCTAAGTTTTGGTGTTAGTCTTGATCTTGGTGTTAGTCTTAATGTTGGTGTTAGTCTAAGTCTTGGTCTTGGTGTTAGTCTTGGTCTTTTATTAGTCAAAGCCTTGGTTTCAGTCTTATTCTTAGTCTTGGTGTTAGTCTTAGTTTTGGTCTTGGTGTTAGTCTTAATCTAAATCTTGGTGTTAGTCTAAGTCTAAGTCTTGGTGTTAGTCTTAGTTTTGGTCTTGGTGTTAGTCTTAGTCTTGGTGTTAGTCTTGGTCTTGGTGTTACTCTTAGTCTTGGTCTTGGTGTTACTCTTAGTCTTGGTCTTGATGTTAGTATTAGTCTTGGTGTTAGTCTTAGTTTTAGTCGAAGTCTTGGTCTTGGTGTTAATCTAAGTCTTGGTCTTGGTGTTAGTCTTGTTCTTGGTGTTAGTTTTAATCTTGGTGTAAATCTAAGTATTTTTCTTAGTGTTAGTCTTGTTCTTGGAGTTAGTCTAAGTCTTGGTCTTGGTGTTAGTCTTGGTCTTGGTGTTAGTCTTAGTCTTGGTGTTAGTTTAAGTCTTGGTCTTTGTGTTAGTCTTAGTCTTGGTGTTAGTCTTGGTCTTTGTGTTAGTCTAAGTTTTGGTGTTAGTCTAAGTCTTGGTCTTGGTGTTAGTCTTAGTCTTAGTGTTAGTCTAATTCTTGGTCTTAGTGTTAGTCTTAGTCTTGGTGTTAGTCTAAATCTTGGTCTTTGTGTTAGTCTTGGTCTTTTTGTTAGTCTAAGTCTCGGTGTTAGTCTAAGTCTTGGTGTTAGTCTAAGTCTTGGAGTTAGTCTAAGTCTTGGTCTTGGTGTTAGTCTTAGTCTTGGTGTTAGTCTAAGTCTTGGTCTTAGTCTTAGTCTTGGTCTTAGTATGTCTTGGTCTTAGTCTTGGTGTTAGTCTTGGTCTTGGTGTTAGTCTTAGTCTTTGTGTTAGTCTAAGTCTTGGTCATCGTGTTAGTCTTGGTCTTAGTCTAAGTCTTGGTGTTAGTTTAAGTCTTTGTGTTAGTCTTAGTCTTAGTCTTGGTGTTAGTCTAAATCTTGGTGTTAGTCATAGTCTTGGTGTTAGTCTAAGTCTTGGTTTTGTTGTTAGTCTTGGTCTTGATGTTAGTCTTGGTCTTGGTGTTAGTCTTAGTCTTGGTGTTAGTCTTGGTCTTGGTGTTAGTCTTAGTCTTGGATTTAGTGTTAGTCTTAGACTTGGTGTTAGTCTAAGTCTTTGTCTTTGTGTTAGTCTTAGTCTTGGTGTTAGTCTTGGTCTTGGTGTTAGTCTAAGTTTTTGTGTTAGTCTTGATCTTGGTGTTAGTCTTAATGTTGGTGTTAGTCTAAGTCTTGGTCTTGGTATTAGTCTTGGTCTTTTGATAGTCAAAGTCTTGGTTTCAGTCGTATTCTTAGTCTTGGTGTTAGTCTTAGTTTTGGTCTTGGTGTTAGTCTTAGTCTTTGTGTTAGTCTAAGTCTTGGTTTTGGTGTTAGTCGTGGTCATTCGTGTTAGTCTAAGTCTTGGTCTTGGTGTTAGTCTTGGTCTTGGTGTTAGTCTTGGTCTTGGTGTTAGTCTTAGTCTTGGTGTTAGTCTAAGTCTTGGTCTTAGTCTTAGTCTTGGTGTTAGTCTAACTCTTGGTCTTGGTCGTAGTTTTAGTCTTGATGTTAGTCTAAGTCTTGTTTTTAGTCTTGGTGTTAGTCTAAGTCTTAATTTTGGTGTTAGTCGTGGTCTTGGTATTAGTCTTAGTCTTTGTGTTAGTCTAAGTCTGGCCTTAGTCTTAGTTTTAGTCTTTGTGTTAGTCTAAGTTTTTGTCTAAGTCGTAGTCTTAGTCTTGGTGTTAGTCTTGGTCTTGGTGTTAGTCTAAGTCTTGGTGTTAGTCTAAGTCTTGGTCTTGGTGTTAGTCTTGGTCTAAGTCTTGGTGTTAGTCTAAGTCTTGGTCTTTGTGTTAGTCTTAGTCTTGGTCTTGGTGTTAGTCTTAGTCTTGGTGTTAGTCTTGGTCTTGGTGTTAGTCTTGGTCTTGGTGTTAGATGTGGTCTTTGTGTTCGTTTCAGTCTTGGTCTTGGTCTTAGTCTTAGTCTTGGTGTTAGTCTGTCTTGGTCTTGGTCTTAGTCTTAGTCTTGGTGTTAGGCTATGTCTTGGACTTAGTTTTAGTCTCGGTCTTAGTCTTTGTGTTAGTCTAAGTCTTGGTTTAGGTGGTAGTCGTGGTCTTGGTGTTAGTCTAAGTGTTGGTCTTGGTGTTAGTCTTAGTCTCAGTGTTAGTCTTGGTCTTGGTGTTAGTCTTGGTCTTGGTGTTAGTCTAAGTCTTGGTGTTAGTCTAAGTCTTGGTCTTGGTGTTAGTCTTGGTCTAAGTCTTGGTGTTAGTCTAAGTCTTGGTCTTGGTGTTAGTCTTAGTCTTGGTCTTGGTGTTAGTCTTAGTCTTGGTGTTAGTCTTGGTCTTGGTGTTAGTCTTAGTCTTAGTGTTAGTCTAATTCTTGGTCTTAGTGTTAGTCTTAGTCTTGGTGTTAGTCTAAATCTTGGTCTTTGTGTTAGTCTTGGTCTTTTTGTTAGTCTAAGTCTCGGTGTTAGTCTAAGTCTTGGTGTTAGTCTAAGTCTTGGAGTTAGTCTAAGTTTTGGTGTTAGTCTAAGTCTTGGTCTTGGTGTTAGTCTTAGTCTTAGTGTTAGTCTAATTCTTGGTCTTAGTGTTAGTCTTAGTCTTGGTGTTAGTCTAAATCTTGGTCTTTGTGTTAGTCTTGGTCTTTTTGTTAGTCTAAGTCTCGGTGTTAGTCTAAGTCTTGGTGTTAGTCTAAGTCTTGGAGTTAGTCTAAGTCTTGGTCTTGGTGTTAGTCTTAGTCTTGGTGTTAGTCTAAGTCTTGTCTTAGTCTTAGTCTTGGTCTTAGTATGTCTTGGTCTTAGTCTTGGTGTTAGTTTTGGTCTTGGTGTTAGTCTTAGTCTTGGATTTAGTGTTAGTCTTAGACTTGGTGTTAGTCTAAGTCTTGGTCTTTGTGTTAGTCTTAGTCTTGGTGTTAGTCTTGGTCTTGGTGTAAGTCTAAGTTTTTGTGTTAGTCTTGATCTTGGTGTTAGTCTTAATGTTGGTGTTAGTCTAAGTCTTGGTCTTGGTATTAGTCTTGGTCTTTTATTAGTCAAAGTCTTGGTTTCAGTCTTATTCTTAGTCTTGGTGTTAGTCTTAGTTTTGGTCTTGGTGTTAGTCTTAGTCTTTGTGTTAGTCTAAGTCTTGGTTTTGGTGTTAGTCGTGGTCATTCGTGTTAGTCTAAGTCTTGGTCTTGGTGTTAGTCTTGGTCTTGGTGTTAGTCTTGGTCTTGGTGTTAGTCTTGGTCTTGGTGTTAGTCTTAGTCTTGGTGTTAGTCTGAGTCTTGGTCTTAGTCTTAGTCTTGGTGTTAGTCTAACTCTTGGTCTTGGTCGTAGTTTTAGTCTTGATGTTAGTCTAAGTCTTGTTTTTAGTCTTGGTGTTAGTCTAAGTCTTAATTTTGGTGTTAGTCGTGGTCTTGGTATTAGTCTTAGTCTTTGTGTTAGTCTAAGTCTGGCCTTAGTCTTAGTTTTAGTCTTTGTGTTAGTCTAAGTTTTTGTCTTAGTCGTAGTCTTAGTCTTGGTGTTAGTCTTGGTCTTGGTGTTAGTCTAAGTCTTGGTGTTAGTCTAAGTCTTGGTCTTGGTGTTAGTCTTGGTCTAAGTCTTGGTGTTAGTCTAAGTCTTGGTCTTTGTGTTAGTCTTAGTCTTGGTCTTGGTGTTAGTCTTAGTCTTGGTGTTAGTCTTGGTCTTGGTGTTAGTCTTGGTCTTGGTGTTAGATTTGGTCTTTGTGTTCGTTTCAGTCTTGGTCTTGGTCTTAGTCTTAGTCTTGGTGTTAGTCTGTCTTGGTCTTGGTCTTAGTCTTTGTCTTGGTGTTAGGCTATGTCTTGGACTTAGTCTTAGTCTTGGTCTTAGTGTTAGTCTAAGTCTCGGTCTTAGTCTTGGTGTTAGTCTAAGTCTTGGTTTAGGTGGTAGTCGTGGTCTTGGTGTTAGTCTAAGTGTTGGTCTTGGTGTTAGTCTTAGTCTCAGTGTTAGTCTTGGTCTTGGTGTTTGTCTAAGTCTTTGTCTTGGTGTTAGTCTTAGTCTTGGTGTTAGTCTTGGTCTTTGTGTTAGTCTAAGTTTTGGTGTTAGTCTAAGTCTTGGTCTTGGTGTTAGTCTTAGTCTTAGTGTTAGTCTAATTCTTTGTCTTAGTGTTAGTCTTAGTCTTCCTGTTAGTCTAAATCTTGGTCTTTGTGTTAGTCTTGGTCTTTTTGTTAGTCTAAGTCTCGGTGTTAGTCTAAGTCTTGGTGTTAGTCTAAGTCTTGGAGTTAGTCTAAGTCTTGGTCTTGGTGTTAGTCTTAGTCTTGGTGTTAGTCTAAGTCTTGGTCTTAGTCTTAGTCTTGGTCTTAGTATGTCTTGGTCTTAGTCTTAGTCTTGGTGTTAGTCTTGGTCTTGGTGTTAGTCTTAGTCTTTGTGTTAGTCTAAGTCTTGGTCATCGTGTTAGTCTTGGTATTAGTTGAAATCTTGGTGTTAGTTTAAGTCTTTGTGTTAGTCTTAGTCTTAGTCTTGGTGTTAGTCTAAATCTTGGTGTTAGTCATAGTCTTGGTGTTAGTCTAAGTCTTGGTTTTGTTGTTAGTCTTGGTCTTGATGTTAGTCTTGATCTTGGTGTTAGTCTTAGTCTTGGTGTTAGTCTTGGTCTTGGTGTTAGTCTTAGTCTTGGATTTAGTGTTAGTCTTAGACTTGGTGTTAGTCTAAGTCTTGGTCTTTGTGTTAGTCTTAGTCTTGGTGTTAGTCTTGGTCTTTGTGTTAGTCTAAGTTTTGGTGTTAGTCTTGATCTTGGTGTTAGTCTTAATGTTGGTGTTAGTCTAAGTCTTGGTCTTGGTGTTAGTCTTGGTCTTTTATTAGTCAAAGCCTTGGTTTCAGTCTTATTCTTAGTCTTGGTGTTAGTCTTAGTTTTGGTCTTGGTGTTAGTCTTAATCTAAATCTTGGTGTTAGTCTAAGTCTATGTCTTGGTGTTAGTCTTAGTTTTGGTCTTGGTGTTAGTCTTAGTCTTGGTGTTAGTCTTGGTCTTGGTGTTAGTCTTAGTCTTGGTCTTGGTGTTACTCTTAGTCTTGGTCTTGATGTTAGTATTAGTCTTGGTGTTAGTCTTAGTTTTAGTCGAAGTCTTGGTCTTGGTGTTAATCTAAGTCTTGGTCTTGGTGTTAGTCTTGTTCTTGGTGTTAGTCTTAGACTTGGTGTAAATCTAAGTATTGTTCTTAGTGTTAGTCTTGTTCTTGGAGTTAGTCTAAGTCTTGGTCTTGGTGTTAGTCTTGGTCTTGGTGTTAGTCTTAGTCTTGGTGTTAGTTTAAGTCTTGGTCTTTGTGTTAGTCTTAGTCTTGGTGTTAGTCTTGGTCTTTGTGTTAGTCTAAGTTTTGGTGTTAGTCTAAGTCTTGGTCTTGGTGTTAGTCTTAGTCTTAGTGTTAGTCTAATTCTTATCTTAGTGTTAGTCTTAGTCTTGGTGTTAGTCTAAATCTTGGTCTTTGTGTTAGTCTTTATCTTTTTGTTAGTCTAAGTCTCGGTGTTAGTCTAAGTCTTGGTGTTAGTCTAAGTCTTGGAGTTAGTCTAAGTCTTGGTCTTGGTGTTAGTCTTAGTCTTGGTGTTAGTCTAAGTCTTGGTCTTAGTCTTAGTCTTGGTCTTAGTATGTCTTGGTCTTAGTCTTGGTGTTAGTCTTGGTCTTGGTGTTAGTCTTAGTCTTTGTGTTAGTCTAAGTCTTGGTCATCGTGTTAGTCTTGGTCTTAGTCTAAGTATTGGTGTTAGTTTAAGTCTTTGTGTTAGTCTTAGTCTTAGTCTTGGTGTTAGTCTAAATCTTGGTGTTAGTCATAGTCTTGGTGTTAGTCTAAGTCTTGGTTTTGTTGTTAGTCTTGGTCTTGATGTTAGTCTTGGTCTTGGTGTTAGTCTTAGTCTTGGTGTTAGTCTTGGTCTTGGTGTTAGTCTTAGTCTTGGATTTAGTGTTAGTCTTAGACTTGGTGTTAGTCTAAGTCTTGGTCTTTGTGTTAGTCTTAGTCTTGGTGTTAGTCTTGGTCTTGGTGTTAGTCTAAGTTTTTGTGTTAGTCTTGATCTTGGTGTTAGTCTTAATGTTGGTGTTAGTCTAAGTCTTGGTCTTGGTGTTAGTCTTGGTCTTTTATTAGTCAAAGTCTTGGTTTCAGTCTTATTCTTAGTCTTGTTGTTAGTCTTAGTTTTGGTCTTGGTGTTAGTCTTAGTCTTTGTGTTAGTCTAAGTCTTGGTTTTGGTGTTAGTCGTGGTCATTCGTGTTAGTCTAAGTCTTGGTCTTGGTGTTAGTCTTGGTCTTGGTGTTAGTCTTGGTCTTGGTGTTAGTCTTGGTCTTGGTGTTAGTCTTAGTCTTGGTGTTAGTCTAAGTCTTGGTCTTAGTGTTAGTCTTGGTGTTAGTCTAACTCTTGGTCTTGGTCGTAGTTTTAGTCTTGATGTTAGTCTAAGTCTTGTTTTTAGTCTTGGTGTTAGTCTAAGTCTTAATTTTGGTGTTAGTCGTGGTCTTGGTATTAGTCTTAGTCTTTGTGTTAGTCTAAGTCTGGCCTTAGTCTTAGTTTTAGTCTTTGTGTTAGTCTAAGTTTTTGTCTTAGTCGTAGTCTTAGTCTTGGTGTTAGTCTTGGTCTTGGTGTTAGTCTAAGTCTTGGTGTTAGTCTAAGTCTTGGTCTTGGTGTTAGTCTTGGTCTAAGTCTTGGTGTTAGTCTAAGTCTTGGTCTTTGTGTTAGTCTTAGTCTTGGTCTTGGTGTTAGTCTTAGTCTTGGTGTTAGTCTTGGTCTTGGTGTTAGTCTTGGTCTTGGTGTTAGATTTGGTCTTTGTGTTCGTTTCAGTCTTGGTCTTGGTCTTAGTCTTAGTCTTGGTGTTAGTCTGTCTTGGTCTTGGTCTTAGTCTTAGTCTTGGTGTTAGGCTATGTCTTGGACTTAGTCTTAGACTTGGTCTTAGTGTTAGTCTAAGTCTCGGTCTTAGTCTTGGTGTTAGTCTAAGTCTTGGTTTAGGTGGTAGTCGTGGTCTTGGTGTTAGTCTAAGTGTTGGTCTTGGTGTTAGTCTTAGTCTCAGTGTTAGTCTTGGTCTTGGTGTTTGTCTAAGTCTTTGTCTTGGTGTTAGTCTTAGTCTTGGTGTTAGTCTTGGTCTTTGTGTTAGTCTAAGTTTTGGTGTTAGTCTAAATCTTGGTCTTTGTGTTAGTCTTGGTCTTTTTGTTAGTCTAAGTCTCGGTGTTAGTCTAAGTCTTGGTGTTAGTCTAAGTCTTGGAGTTAGTCTAAGTCTTGGTCTTGGTGTTAGTCTTAGTCTTGGTGTTAGTCTAAGTCTTGGTCTTAGTCTTAGTCTTGGTCTTAGTATGTCTTGGTCTTAGTCTTAGTCTTGGTGTTAGTCTTGGTCTTGGTGTTAGTCTTAGTCTTTGTGTTAGTCTAAGTCTTGGTCATCGTGTTAGTCTTGGTATTAGTTTAAATCTTGGTGTTAGTTTAAGTCTTTGTGTTAGTCTTAGTCTTAGTCTTGGTGTTAGTCTAAATCTTGGTGTTAGTCATAGTCTTGGTGTTAGTCTAAGTCTTGGTTTTGTTGTTAGTCTTGGTCTTGATGTTAGTCTTGATCTTGGTGTTAGTCTTAGTCTTGGATTTAGTGTTAGTCTTAGACTTGGTGTTAGTCTAAGTCTTGGTCTTTGTGTTAGTCTTAGTCTTGGTGTTAGTCTTGGTCTTTGTGTTAGTCTAAGTTTTGGTGTTAGTCTTGATCTTGGTGTTAGTCTTAATGTTGGTGTTAGTCTAAGTCTTGGTCTTGGTGTTAGTCTTGGTCTTTTATTAGTCAAAGCCTTGGTTTCAGTCTTATTCTTAGTCTTGGTGTTAGTCTTAGTTTTGGTCTTGGTGTTAGTCTTAATCTAAATCTTGGTGTTAGTCTAAGTCTATGTCTTGGTGTTAGTCTTAGTTTTGGTCTTGGTGTTAGTCTTAGTCTTGGTGTTAGTCTTGGTCTTGGTGTTAGTCTTAGTCTTGGTCTTGGTGTTACTCTTAGTCTTGGTCTTGATGTTAGTATTAGTCTTGGTGTTAGTCTTAGTTTTAGTCGAAGTCTTGGTCTTGGTGTTAATCTAAGTCTTGGTCTTGGTGTTAGTCTTGTTCTTAGTCTTGGTGTAAATCTAAGTATTGTTCTTAGTGTTAGTCTTGTTCTTGGAGTTAGTCTAAGTCTTGGTCTTGGTGTTAGTCTTGGTCTTGGTGTTAGTCTTAGTCTTGGTGTTAGTTTAAGTCTTGGTCTTTGTGTTAGTCTTAGTCTTGGTGTTAGTCTTGGTCTTTGTGTTAGTCTAAGTTTTGGTGTTAGTCTAAGTCTTGGTCTTAGTGTTAGTCTTAGTCTTAGTGTTAGTCTAATTCTTGGTCTTAGTGTTAGTCTTAGTCTTGGTGTTAGTCTAAATCTTGGTCTTTGTGTTAGTCTTGGTCTTTTTGTTAGTCTAAGTCTCGGTGTTAGTCTAAGTCTTGGTGTTAGTCTAAGTCTTGGAGTTAGTCTAAGTCTTGGTCTTGGTGTTAGTCTTAGTCTTGGTGTTAGTCTAAGTCTTGGTCTTAGTCTTAGTCTTGGTCTTAGTATGTCTTGGTCTTAGTCTTGGTGTTAGTCTTGGTCTTGGTGTTAGTCTTAGTCTTTGTGTTAGTCTAAGTCTTGGTCATCGTGTTAGTCTTGGTCTTAGTCTAAGTCTTGGTGTTAGTTTAAGTCTTTGTGTTAGTCTTAGTCTTAGTCTTGGTGTTAGTCTAAATCTTGGTGTTAGTCATAGTCTTGGTGTTAGTCTAAGTCTTGGTTTTGTTGTTAGTCTTGGTCTTGATGTTAGTCTTGGTCTTGGTGTTAGTCTTAGTCTTGGTGTTAGTCTTGGTCTTGGTGTTAGTCTTAGTCTTGGATTTAGTGTTAGTCTTAGACTTGGTGTTAGTCTAAGTCTTGGTCTTTGTGTTAGTCTTAGTCTTGGTGTTAGTCTTGGTCTTGGTGTTAGTCTAAGTTTTTGTGTTAGTCTTGATCTTGGTGTTAGTCTTAATGTTGGTGTTAGTCTAAGTCTTGGTCTTGGTGTTAGTCTTGGTCTTTTATTAGTCAAAGTCTTGGTTTCAGTCTTATTCTTAGTCTTGGTGTTAGTCTTAGTTTTGGTCTTGGTGTTAGTCTTAGTCTTTGTGTTAGTCTAAGTCTTGGTTTTGGTGTTAGTCGTGGTCATTCGTGTTAGTCTACGTCTTGGTCTTGGTGTTAGTCTTGGTCTTGGTGTTAGTCTTGGTCTTGGTGTTAGTCTTAGTCTTGGTGTTAGTCTAAGTCTTGGTCTTAGTCTTAGTCTTGGTGTTAGTCTAACTCTTGGTCTTAGTCGTAGTTTTAGTCTTGATGTTAGTCTAAGTCTTGTTTTTAGTCTTGGTGTTAGTCTAAGTCTTAATTTTGGTGTTAGTCGTGGTCTTGGTATTAGTCTTAGTCTTTGTGTTAGTCTAATTCTGGCCTTAGTCTTAGTTTTAGTCTTTGTGTTAGTCTAAGTTTTTGTCTTAGTCGTAGTCTTAGTCTTGGTGTTAGTCTTGGTCTTGGTGTTAGTCTAAGTCTTGGTGTTAGTCTAAGTCTTGGTCTTGGTGTTAGTCTTGGTCTAAGTCTTGGTGTTAGTCTAAGTCTTGGTCTTTGTGTTAGTCTTAGTCTTGGTCTTGGTGTTAGTCTTAGTCTTGGTGTTAGTCTTGGTCTTGGTGTTAGTCTTGGTCTTGGTGTTAGATGTGGTCTTTGTGTTCGTTTCAGTCTTGGTCTTGGTCTTAGTCTTAGTCTTGGTGTTAGTCTGTCTTGGTCTTGGTCTTAGTCTTAGTCTTGGTGTTAGGCTATGTCTTGGACTTAGTCTTAGTCTTGGTCTTAGTGTTAGTCTAAGTCTCGGTCTTAGTCTTGGTGTTAGTCTAAGTCTTGGTTTAGGTGGTAGTCGTGGTCTTGGTGTTAGTCTAAGTGTTGGTCTTGGTGTTAGTCTTAGTCTCAGTGTTAGTCTTGGTCTTGGTGTTTGTCTAAGTCTTTGTCTTGGTGTTAGTCTTAGTCTTGGTGTTAGTCTTGGTCTTTGTGTTAGTCTAAGTTTTGGTGTTAGTCTAAGTCTTGGTCTTGGTGTTAGTCTTAGTCTTAGTGTTAGTCTAATTCTTTGTCTTAGTGTTAGTCTTAGTCTTGGTGTTAGTCTAAATCTTGTTCTTTGTGTTAGTCTTGGTCTTTTTGTTAGTCTAAGTCTCGGTGTTAGTCTAAGTCTTGGTGTTAGTCTAAGTCTTGGAGTTAGTCTAAGTCTTGGTCTTGGTGTTAGTCTTAGTCTTGGTGTTAGTCTAAGTCTTGGTCTTAGTCTTAGTCTTGGTCTTAGTATGTCTTGGTCTTAGTCTCAGTCTTGGTGTTAGTCTTGGTCTTGGTGTTAGTCTTAGTCTTTGTGTTAGTCTAAGTCTTGGTCATCGTGTTAGTCTTGGTCTTAGTTTAAGTCTTGGTGTTAGTTTAAGTCTTTGTGTTAGTCTTAGTCTTAGTCTTGGTGTTAGTCTTGGTCTTTTATTAGTCAAAGTCTTGGTTTCAGTCTTATTCTTAGTCTTGGTGTTAGTCTTAGTTTTGGTCTTGGTGTTAGTCTTAGTCTTGGTGTTAGTCTAAGTCTTGGTTTTGGTGTTAGTCGTGGTCATTCGTGTTAGTCTAAGTCTTGATCTTGGTGTTAGTCTTGGTCTTGGTGTTAGTCTTGGTCTTGGTGTTAGTCTTAGTCTTGGTGTTAGTCTAAGTCTTGGTCTTAGTCTTAGTCTTGGAGTTAGTCTAACTCTTGGTCTTGGTCGTAGTTTTAGTCTTGATGTTAGTCTAAGTCTTGTTTTTAGTCATGGTGTTAGTCTAAGTCTTGGTTTTGGTGTTAGTCGTGGTCTTGGTATTAGTCTTAGTCTTTGTGTTAGTCTAAGTCTGGCCTTAGTCTTAGTTTTAGTCTTTGTGTTAGTCTAAGTTTTTGTCTTAGTCGTAGTCTTAGTCTTGGTGTTAGTCTTGGTCTTGGTGTTAGTCTAAGTCTTGGTGTTAGTCTAAGTCTTGGTCTTGGTGTTAGTCTTGGTCTAAGTCTTGGTGTTAGTCTAAGTCTTGGTCTTGGTGTTAGTCTTAGTCTTGGTCTTTTTGTTAGTCTAAGTCTCGGTGTTAGTCTAAGTCTTGGTGTTAGTCTAAGTCTTGGAGTTAGTCTAAGTCTTGGTCTTGGTGTTAGTCTTAGTCTTGGTGTTAGTCTAAGTCTTGGTCTTAGTCTTAGTCTTGGTCTTAGTATGTCTTGGTCTTAGTCTTGGTGTTAGTCTTGGTCTTGGTGTTAGTCTTAGTCTTTGTGTTAGTCTAAGTCTTGGTCATCGTGTTAGTCTTGGTCTTAGTCTAAGTCTTGGTGTTAGTTTAAGTCTTTGTGTTAGTCTTAGTCTTAGTCTTGGTGGTAGTCTAAATCTTGGTGTTAGTCATAGTCTTGGTGTTAGTCTAAGTCTTGGTTTTGTTGTTAGTCTTGGTCTTGATGTTAGTCTTGGTCTTGGTGTTAGTCTTAGTCTTGGTGTTAGTCTTGGTCTTGGTGTTAGTCTTAGTCTTGGATTTAGTGTTAGTCTTAGACTTGGTGTTAGTCTAAGTCTTGGTCTTTGTGTTAGTCTTAGTCTTGGTGTTAGTCTTGGTCTTGGTGTTAGTCTAAGTTTTTGTGTTAGTCTTGATCTTGGTGTTAGTCTTAATGTTGGTGTTAGTCTAAGTCTTGGTCTTGGTATTAGTCTTGGTCTTTTATTAGTCAAAGTCTTGGTTTCAGTCTTATTCTTAGTCTTGGTGTTAGTCTTAGTTTTGGTCTTGGTGTTAGTCTTAGTCTTTGTGTTAGTCTAAGTCTTGGTTTTGGTGTTAGTCGTGGTCATTCGTGTTAGTCTAAGTCTTAGTCTTGGTGTTAGTCTTGGTCTTGGTGTTAGTCTTGGTCTTGGTGTTAGTCTTAGTCTTGGTGTTAGTCTAAGTCTTAGTCTTAGTCTTAGTCTTGGTGTTAGTCTAATTCTTGGTCTTGGTCGTAGTTTTAGTCTTGATGTTAGTCTAAGTCTTGTTTTTAGTCTTGGTGTTAGTCTAAGTCTTAATTTTGGTGTTAGTCGTGGTCTTGGTATTAGTCTTAGTCTTCGTGTTAGTCTAAGTCTGGCCTTAGTCTTAGTTTTAGTCTTTGTGTTAGTCTAAGTTTTTGTCTTAGTCGTAGTCTTAGTCTTGGTGTTAGTCTTGGTCTTGGTGTTAGTCTAAGTCTTGGTGTTAGTCTAAGTCTTGGTCTTGGTGTTAGTCTTGGTCTAAGTCTTGGTGTTAGTCTAAGTCTTGGTCTTTGTGTTAGTCTTAGTCTTGGTCTTGGTGTTAGTCTTAGTCTTGGTGTTAGTCTTGGTCTTGGTGTTAGTCTTGGTCTTGGTGTTAGATTTGGTCTTTGTGTTCGTTTCAGTCTTGTTCTTGGTCTTAGTCTTAGTCTTGGTGTTAGTCTGTCTTGGTCTTGGTCTTAGTCTTAGTCTTTGTGTTAGGCTATGTCTTGGACTTAGTCTTAGTCTTGGTCTTAGTGTTAGTCTAAGTCTCGGTCTTAGTCTTGGTGTTAGTCTAAGTCTTGGTTTAGGTGGTAGTCGTGGTCTTGGTGTTAGTCTAAGTGTTGGTCTTGGTGTTAGTCTTAGTCTCAGTGTTAGTCTTGGTCTTGGTGTTTGTCTAAGTCTTTGTCTTGGTGTTAGTCTTAGTCTTGGTGTTAGTCTTGGTCTTTGTGTTAGTCTAAGTTTTGGTGTTAGTCTAAGTCTTGGTCTTGGTGTTAGTCTTAGTCTTAGTGTTAGTCTAATTCTTTGTCTTAGTGTTAGTCTTAGTCTTGGTGTTAGTCTAAATCTTGGTCTTTGTGTTAGTCTTGGTCTTTTTGTTAGTCTAAGTCTCGGTGTTAGTCTAAGTCTTGGTGTTAGTCTAAGTCTTGGAGTTAGTCTAAGTCTTGGTCTTGGTGTTAGTCTTAGTCTTGGTGTTAGTCTAAGTCTTGGTCTTAGTCTTAGTCTTGGTCTTAGTATGTCTTGGTCTTAGTCTTAGTCTTGGTGTTAGTCTTGGTCTTGGTGTTAGTCTTAGTCTTTGTGTTAGTCTAAGTCTTGGTCATCGTGTTAGTCTTGGTATTAGTTTAAGTCTTGGAGTTAGTTTAAGTCTTTGTGTTAGTCTTAGTCTTAGTCTTGGTGTTAGTCTAAATCTTGGTGTTAGTCATAGTCTTGGTGTTAGTCTAAGTCTTGGTTTTGTTGTTAGTCTTGGTCTTGATGTTAGTCTTGGTCTTGGTGTTAGTCTTAGTCTTGGTGTTAGTCTTGGTCTTGGTGTTAGTCTAAGTTTTGGTGTTAGTCTTGATCTTGGTGTTAGTCTTAATGTTGGTGTTAGTCTAAGTCTTGGTCTTGGTGTTAGTCTTGGTCTTTTATTAGTCAAAGCCTTGGTTTCAGTCTTATTCTTAGTCTTGGTGTTAGTCTTAGTTTTGGTCTTGGTGTTAGTCTTAATCTAAATCTTGGTGTTAGTCTAAGTCTATGTCTTGGTGTTAGTCTTAGTTTTGGTCTTGGTGTTAGTCTTAGTCTTGGTGTTAGTCTTGGTCTTGGTGTTAGTCTTAGTCTTGGTATTGGTGTTACTCTTAGTCTTGGTCTTGATGTTAGTATTAGTCTTGGTGTTAGTCTTAGTTTTAGTCGAAGTCTTGGTCTTGGTGTTAATCTAAGTCTTGGTCTTGGTGTTAGTCTTGTTCTTGGTGTTAGTCTTAGTCTTGGTGTAAATCTAAGTATTGTTCTTAGTGTTAGTCTTGTTCTTGGAGTTAGTCTAAGTCTTGGTCTTGGTGTTAGTCTTGGTCTTGGTGTTAGTCTTAGTCTTGGTGTTAGTTTAAGTCTTGGTCTTTGTGTTAGTCTTAGTCTTGGTGTTAGTCTTGGTCTTTGTGTTAGTCTAAGTTTTGGTGTTAGTCTAAGTCTTGGTCTTGGTGTTAGTCTTAGTCTTAGTGTTAGTCTAATTCTTGGTCTTAGTGTTAGTCTTAGTCTTGGTGTTAGTCTAAGTCTTGGTCTTAGTCTTGGTCTTAGTATGTCTTGGTCTTAGTCTTGGTGTTAGTCTTTGTCTTGGTGTTAGTCTTAGTCTTTGTGTTAGTCTAAGTCTTGGTCATCGTGTTAGTCTTGGTCTTAGTCTAAGTCTTGGTGTTAGTTTAAGTCTTTGTGTTAGTCTTAGTCTTAGTCTTGGTGTTAGTCTAAATCTTGGTGTTAGTCATAGTCTTGGTGTTAGTCTAAGTCTTGGTTTTGTTGTTAGTCTTGGTCTTGATGTTAGTCTTGGTCTTGGTGTTAGTCTTAGTCTTGGTGTTAGTCTTGGTCTTGTTGTTAGTCCTAGTCTTGGATTTAGTGTTAGTCTTAGAATTGGTGTTAGTCTAAGTCTTGGTCTTTGTGTTAGTCTTAGTCTTGGTGTTAGTCTTGGTCTTGGTGTTAGTCTAAGTTTTTGTGTTAGTCTTGATCTTGGTGTTAGTCTTAATGTTGGTGTTAGTCTAAGTCTTGGTCTTGGTGTTAGTCTTGGTCTTTTATTAGTCAAAGTCTTGGTTTCAGTCTTATTCTTAGTCTTGGTGTTAGTCTTAGTTTTGGTCTTGGTGTTAGTCTTAGTCTTTGTGTTAGTCTAAGTCTTGGTTTTGGTGTTAGTCGTGGTCATTCGTGTTAGTCTAAGTCTTGGTCTTGGTGTTAGTCTTGGTCTTGGTGTTAGTCTTGGTCTTGGTCGTAGTTTTAGTCTTGATGTTAGTCTAAGTCTTGTTTTTAGTCTTGGTGTTAGTCTAAGTCTTAATTTTGGTGTTAGTCGTGGTCTTGGTATTAGTCTTAGTCTTTGTGTTAGTCTAAGTCTGGCCTTAGTCTTAGTTTTAGTCTTTGTGTTAGTCTAAGTTTTTGTCTTAGTCGTAGTCTTAGTCTTGGTGTTAGTCTTGGTCTTGGTGTTAGTCTAAGTCTTGGTGTTAGTCTAAGTCTTGGTCTTGGTGTTAGTCTTGGTCTAAGTCTTGGTGTTAGTCTAAGTCTTGGTCTTTGTGTTAGTCTTAGTCTTGGTCTTGGTGTTAGTCTTAGTCTTGGTCTTGGTGTTAGTCTTGGTCTTGGTGTTAGATGTGGTCTTTGTGTTCGTTTCAGTCTTGGTCTTGGTCTTAGTCTTAGTCTTGGTGTTAGTCTGTCGTGGTCTTGGTCTTAGTCTTAGTCTTGGTGTTAGGCTATGTCTTGGACTTAGTCTTAGTCTTGGTCTTAGTGTTAGTCTAAGTCTCGGTCTTAGTCTTGGTGTTAGTCTAAGTCTTGGTTTAGGTGGTAGTCGTGGTCTTGGTGTTAGTCTAAGTGTTGGTCTTGGTGTTAGTCTTAGTCTCAGTGTTAGTCTTGGTCTTGGTGTTTGTCTAAGTCTTTGTCTTGGTGTTAGTCTTAGTCTTGGTGTTAGTCTTGGTCTTGGTGTTAGTCTAAGTCTTGGTGTTAGTCTAAGTCTTGGTCTTGGTGTTAGTCTTGGTCTAAGTCTTGGTGTTAGTCTTAGTCTCGGTGTTAATCTAAGTCTTGGTCTTGGTGTTAGTCTTGTTCTTGGTGTTAGTCTTAATCTAAATCTTGGTGTTAGTCTAAGTCTATGTCTTGGTGTTAGTCTTAGTTTTGGTCTTGGTGTTAGTCTTAGTCTTGGTGTTAGTCTTGGTCTTGGTGTTAGTCTTAGTCTTGGTCTTGGTGTTAGTCTTAGTCTTGGTCTCGATGTTAGTATTAGTCTTGGTGTTAGTCTTAGTTTTAGTCGAAGTATTGGTCTTGGTGTTAATCTAAGTCTTGGTCTTGGTGTTAGTCTTGTTCTTGGTGTTAGTCTTAGTCTTGGTGTAAATCTAAGTATTGTTCTTAGTGTTAGTCTTGGTCTTTGTGTTAGTCTAAGTTTTGGTGTTAGTCTAAGTCTTGGTCTTGGTGTTAGTCTTAGTCTTAGTGTTAGTCTAATTCTTGGTCTTAGTGTTAGTCTTAGTCTTGGTGTTAGTCCAAGTCTTGGTCTTAGTCTTAGTCTTTGTCTTAGTATGTCTTGGTCTTAGTCTTAGTCTTGGTGTTAGTCTTGGTCTTGGTGTTAGTCTTAGTCTTTGTGTTAGTCTAAGTCTTGGTCATCGTGTTAGTCTTGGTCTTAGTCTTGGTGTTAGTTTAAGTCTTTGTGTTAGTCTTAGTCTTAGTCTTGGTGTTAGTCTAAATCTTGGTGTTAGTCATAGTCTTGGTGTTAGTCTTGGTCTTGGTGTTAGTCTAAGTTTTGGTGTTAGTCTTGATCTTGGTGTTAGTCTTAATGTTGGTGTTAGTCTAAGTCTTGGTCTTGGTGTTAGTCTTGGTCTTGGTGTTAGTCTAAGTCTTGGTTTTGGTGTTAGTCGTGGTCATTCGTGTTAGTCTAAGTCTTGGTCTTGGTGTTAGTCTTGGTCTTGGTGTTAGTCTTGGTCTTGGTGTTAGTCTTAGTCTTGGTGTTAGTCAAAGTCTTGGTTTCAGTCTTATTCTTAGTCTTGGTGTTAGTCTTAGTTTTGGTCTTGGTGTTAGTCTTAGTCTTGGTGTTAGTCTAAGTCTTGGTTTTGGTGTTAGTCGTGGTCATTCGTGTTAGTCTAAGTCTTGGTCTTGGTGTTAGTCTTGGTCTTGGTGTTAGTCTTGGTCTTGGTGTTAGTCTTAGTCTTGGTGTTAGTCTAAGTCTTGGTCTTAGTCTTAGTCTTGTTGTTAGTCTATTTCTTGGTCTTGGTCGTAGTTTTAGTCTTGATGTTAGTCTAAGTCTTGTTTTTAGTCTTGGTGTTAGTCTAAATCTTGGTTTTGGTGTTAGTCGTGGTCTTGGTATTAGTCTTAGTCTTTGTGTTAGTCTAAGTCTGGCCTTAGTCTTAGTTTTAGTCTTTGTGTTAGTCTAAGTTTTTGTCTTAGTCGTAGTCTTAGTCTTGGTGTTAGTCTTGGTCTTGGTGTTAGTCTTTGTCTTGGTGTTAGTCTAAATCTTGGTCTTGGTGTTAGTCTTGGTCTTGGTGTTAGATTTGGTCTTTGTGTTCGTCTCAGTCTTGGTCTTGGTCTTAGTCTTAGTCTTTGTGTTAGTCTGTCTTGGTCTTGGTCTTAGTTTTAGTCTTGGTGTTAGGCTATGTCTTGGTCTTAGTCTTAGTCTTGGTCTTAGTGTTAGTCTAAGTCTCGGTCTTAGTCTTGGTATTAGTCTAAGTCTTGGTTTAGGTGGTAGTCGTGGTCTTGGTGTTAGTCTTGGTCTTGGTGTTAGTCTTGGTCTTGGTGTTAGTCTTGGTCTTGGTGTTAGTCTTGGTCTTGGTGTTAGTCTAAGTCTTGGTCTTGTTGTTAGTCTTAGTCTTGGTGTTAGTCTTGGTCTTGGTGTTAGTCTAAGTCTTGGTGTTAGTCTAAGTCTTGGTCTTGGTGTTAGTCTTAGTCTAAGTCTTGGTGTTAGTCTTGGTCTTGGTGTTAGTCTTAGTCTTGGTGTTAGTTTAAGTCTTGGTGTTAGTCTTAGTCTTGGTGTTAGTCTTAGTCTTTGTGTTAGTCTAAGTCGTGGTCATCGTCTTAGACTTGGTCTTGGTGTTAGTCTTGGTCTTTGTGTTAGTCTTGGTCTTGGTGTTAGTCTAAGTCTTGGTCTTGGTGTTAGTCTTAGTCTTGGTGTTAGTCTTGGTGTTCATCTAAGTCTTAGTGTTAGTCTAAGTCTTGGTCTTGGTGTTAGTCTTAATCTAAATCTTGGTGTTAGTCTAAGTCTATGTCTTGAGGTTAGTCTTAGTTTTGGTCTTGGTGTTAGTCTTAGTCTTGGTGTTAGTCTTGGTCTTGGTGTTAGTCTTAGTCTTGGTCTTGGTGTTAGTCTTAGTCTTGGTCTTGATGTTAGTATTAGTCTTGGTGTTAGTCTTAGTTTTAGTCGAAGTCTTGGTCTTGGTGTTAATCTAAGTCTTGGTCTTGGTGTTAGTCTTGTTCTTGGTGTTAGTCTTAGTCTTGGTGTAAATCTAAGTATTGTTCTTAGTGTTAGTCTTGTTCTTGGTGTTAGTCTAAGTCTTGGTCTTGGTGTTAGTCTTGGTCTTGGTGTTAGTCTTAGTCTTGGTGTTAGTTTAAGTCTTGGTCTTTGTGTTAGTCTTAGTCTTGGTGTTAGTCTTGGTCTTTGTGTTAGTCTAAGTTTTGGTGTTAGTCTAAGTCTAAGTCTTGGTCATCGTGTTAGTCTTGGTCTTAGTCTAAGTCTTGGTGTTAGTTTAAGTCTTTGTGTTAGTCTTAGTCTTAGTCTTGGTGTTAGTCTAAATCTTGGTGTTAGTCATAGTCTTGGTGTTAGTCTAAGTCTTGGTTTTGTTGTTAGTCTTGGTCTTGATGTTAGTCTTGGTCTTGGTGTTAGTCTTAGTCTTGGTGTTAGTCTTGGTCTTGGTGTTAGTCTTAGTCTTGGATTTAGTGTTAGTCTTAGACTTGGTGTTAGTCTAAGTCTTGGTCTTTGTGTTAGTCTTAGTCTTGGTGTTAGTCTTGGTCTTGGTGTTAGTCTAAGTTTTGGTGTTAGTCTTGATCTTGGTGTTAGTCTTAATGTTGGTGTTAGTCTAAGTCTTGATCTTGGTGTTAGTCTTGGTCTTTTATTAGTTAAAGTCTTGGTTTCAGTCTTATTCTTAGTCTTGGTGTTAGTCTTAGTTTTGGTCTTGGTGTTAGTCTTAGTCTTGGTGTTAGTCTAAGTCTTGGTTTTGGTGTTAGTCGTGGTCATTCGTGTTAGTCTAAGTCTTGGTCTTGGTGTTAGTCTTGTTCTTGGTGTTAGTCTTGGTCTTGGTGTTAGTCTTAGTCTTGGTGTTAGTCTAAGTCTTGGTCTTAGTCTTGGTGTTAGTCTATTTCATGGTCTTTGTCGTAGTTTTAGTCTTGATGTTAGTCTAAGTCTTGTTTTTAGTCTTGGTGTTAGTCTAAATCTTGGTTTTGGTGTTAGTCGTGGTCTTGGTATTAGTCTTAGTCTTTGTGTTAGTCTTGGTCTTGGTGTTAGTCTTGGTCTTGGTGTTAGATGTGGTCTTTGTGTTCGTTTCAGTCTTGGTCTTGGTCTTAGTCTTAGTCTTGGTGTTAGTCTGTCTTGGTCTTGGTCTTAGTCTTAGTCTTGGTGTTAGTCTAAGTCTCGGTCTTAGTCTTGGTGTTAGTCTAAGTCTTGGTTTAGGTGGTAGTCGTGGTCTTGGTGTTAGTCTAAGTGTTGGTCTTGGTGTTAGTCTTAGTCTCAGTGTTAGTCTTGGTCTTGGTGTTTGTCTAAGTCTTTGTCTTGGTGTTAGTCTTAGTCTTGGTGTTAGTCTTGGTCTTGGTGTTAGTCTAAGTCTTGGTGTTAGTCTAAGTCTTGGTCTTGGTGTTAGTCTTGGTCTAAGTCTTGGTGTTAGTCTTAGTCTCGGTGTTAATCTAAGTCTTGGTCTTGGTGTTAGTCTTGTTCTTGGTGTTAGTCTTAATCTAAATCTTGGTGTTAGTCTAAGTCTATGTCTTGGTGTTAGTCTTAGTTTTGGTCTTGGTGTTAGTCTTAGTCTTGGTGTTAGTCTTGGTCTTGGTGTTAGTCTTAGTCTTGGTCTTGGTGTTAGTTTTAGTCTTGGTCTCGATGTTAGTATTAGTCTTATGGTTAGTCTTAGTTTTAGTCGAAGTCTTGGTCTTGGTGTTAATCTAAGTCTTGGTCTTGGTGTTAGTCTTGTTCTTGGTGTTAGTCTTAGTCTTGGTGTAAATCTAAGTATTGTTCTTAGTGTTAGTCTTGGTCTTTGTGTTAGTCTAAGTTTTGGTGTTAGTCTAAGTCTTGGTCTTGGTGTTAGTCTTAGTCTTAGTGTTAGTCTAATTCTTGGTCTTAGTGTTAGTCTTAGTCTTGGTGTTAGTCTAAGTCTTGGTCTTAGTCTTAGTCTTGGTCTTAGTATGTCTTGGTCTTAGTCTTAGTCTTGGTGTTAGTCTTGGTCTTGGTGTTAGTCTTAGTCTTTGTGTTAGTCTAAGTCTTGGTCATCGTGTTAGTCTTGGTCTTAGTCTAAGTCTTGGTGTTAGTTTAAGTCTTTGTGTTAGTCTTAGTCTTAGTCTTGGTGTTAGTCTAAATCTTGGTGTTAGTCATAGACTTGGTGTTAGTCTTGGTCTTGGTGTTAGTCTAAGTTTTGGTGTTAGTCTTGATCTTGGTGTTAGTCTTAATGTTGGTGTTAGTCTTGGTCTTTTATTAGTCAAAGTCTTGGTTTCAGTCTTATTCTTAGTCTTGGTGTTAGTCTTAGTTTTGGTCTTGGTGTTAGTCTTAGTCTTGGTGTTAGTCTAAGTCTTGGTTTTGGTGTTAGTCGTGGTCATTCGTGTTAGTCTAAGTCTTGGTCTTGGTGTTAGTCTTGGTCTTGGTGTTAGTCTTGGTCTTGGTGTTAGTCTTAGTCTTGGTGTTAGTCTAAGTCTTGGTCTTAGTCTTGGTGTTAGTCTATTTCTTGGTCTTGGTCGTAGTTTTAGTCTTGATGTTAGTCTAAGTCTTGTTTTTAGTCTTGGTGTTAGTCTAAATCTTGGTTTTGGTATTAGTCGTGGTCTTGGTATTAGTCTTAGTCTTTGTGTTAGTCTAAGTCTGGCCTTAGTCTTAGTTTTAGTCTTTGTGTTAGTCTAAGTTTTTGTCTTAGTCGTAGTCTTAGTCTTGGTGTTAGTCTTGGTCTTGGTGTTAGTCTTTGTCTTGGTGTTAGTCTAAATCTTGGTCTTGGTGTTAGTCTTGGTCTTGGTGTTAGATTTGGTCTTTGTGTTCGTCTCAGTCTTGGTGTTAGTCTAAGTCTTGGTGTTAGTCTTGGTATTAGTCTAAGTCTTGGTTTAGGTGGTAGTCGTGGTCTTGGTGTTAGTCTAAGTGTTGGTCTTGGTGTTAGTCGTGGTCTTGGTGTTAGTCTTGGTCTTGGTGTTAGTCTTGGTCTTGGTGTTAGTCTTGGTCTTGGTGTTAGTCTTGGTCTTGGTGTTAGTCTAAGTCTTGGTCTTGTTGTTAGTCTTAGTCTTGGTGTTAGTCTTGGTCTTGGTGTTAGTCTAAGTCTTGGTGTTAGTCTAAGTCTTGGTCTTGGTGTTAGTCTTAGTCTAAGTCTTGGTGTTAGTTTTGGTTTTGGTGTTAGTCTTAGTCTTGGTGTTAGTTTAAGTCTTGGTGTTAGTCTTAGTCTTGGTGTTAGTCTTAGTCTTTGTGTTAGTCTAAGTCGTGGTCATCGTCATAGACTTGGTCTTGGTGTTAGTCTTGGTCTTTGTGTTAGTCTTAGTCTTGGTGTTAGTCTAAGTCTTGGTCTTGGTGTTAGTCTTAGTCTTGGTGTTAGTCTTGGTCTTGGTGTTCATCTAAGTCTTAGTGTTAGTCTAAGTCTTGGTCTTGGTGTTAGTCTTAATCTAAATCTTGGTGTTAGTCTAAGTCTATGTCTTGGTGTTAGTCTTAGTTTTGGTCTTGGTGTTAGTCTTAGTCTTGGTGTTAGTCTTGGTCTTGGTGTTAGTCTTAGTCTTGGTCTTGGTGTTAGTCTTAGTCTTGGTCTTGATGTTAGTATTAGTCTTGGTGTTAGTCTTAGTTTTAGTCGAAGTCTTGGTCTTGGTGTTAATCTAAGTCTTGGTCTTGGTGTTAGTCTTGTTCTTGGTGTTAGTCTTAGTCTTGGTGTAAATCTAAGTATTGTTCTTAGTGTTAGTCTTGTTCTTGGTGTTAGTCTAAGTCTTGGTCTTGGTGTTAGTCTTGGTCTTGGTTTTAGTCTTAGTCTTGGTGTTAGTTTAGGTCTTGGTCTTTGTGTTAGTCTTAGTCTTGGTGTTAGTCTTGGTCTTTGTGTTAGTCTAAGTTTTGGTGTTAGTCTAAGTCTAAGTCTTGGTCATCGTGTTAGTCTTGGTCTTAGTCTAAATCTTGGTGTTAGTCATAGTCTTGGTGTTAGTCTAAGTCTTGGTTTTGTTGTTAGTCTTGGTCTTGATGTTAGTCTTGGTCTTGGTGTTAGTCTTAGTCTTGGTGTTAGTCTTGGTCTTGGTGTTAGTCTTAGTCTTGGATTTAGTGTTAGTCTTAGACTTGGTGTTAGTCTAAGTCTTGGTCTTTGTGTTAGTCTTAGTCTTGGTGTTAGTCTTGGTCTTGGTGTTAGTCTAAGTTTTGGTGTTACTCTTGATCTTGGTGTTAGTCTTAATGTTGGTGTTAGTCTAAGTCTTGATCTTGGTGTTAGTCTTGGTCTTTTATTAGTTAAAGTCTTGGTTTCAGTCTTATTCTTAGTCTTGGTGTTAGTCTTAGTTTTGGTCTTGGTGTTAGTCTTAGTCTTGGTGTTAGTCTAAGTCTTGGTTTTGGTGTTAGTCGTGGTCATTCGTGTTAGTCTAAGTCTTGGTCTTGGTGTTAGTCTTGTTCTTGGTGTTAGTCTTGGTCTTGGTGTTAGTCTTAGTCTGGGTGTTAGTCTAAGTCTTGGTCTTAGTCTTAGTCTTGGTGTTAGTCTATTTCATGGTCTTTGTCGTAGTTTTAGTCTTGATGTTAGTCTAAGTCTTGTTTTTAGTCTTGGTGTTAGTCTAAATCTTGGTTTTGGTGTTAGTCGTGGTCTTGGTATTAGTCTTAGTCTTTGTGTTAGTCTAAGTCTGGCCTTAGTCTTAGTTTTAGTCTTTGTGTTAGTCTAAGTTTTTGTCTTAGTTGTAGTCTTAGTCTTGGTGTTAGTCTTGGTCTTGGTGTTAGTCTAAGTCTGGGTGTTAGTCTACGTCTTGGTCTTGGTGTTAGTCTTGGTCTAAGTCTTGGTGTTAGTCTAAGTCTTGGTCTTGGTGTTAGTCTTAGTCTTGGTCTTGGTGTTAGTCTTAGTCTTGGTGTTAGTCTTGGTCTTGGTGTTAGTCTTGGTCTTGGTGTTAGATTTGGTCTTTGTGTTCGTTTCAGTCTTGGTCTTGGTCTTAGTCTTAGTGTTAGTCTGTCTTGGTCTTGGTCTTAGTCTTAGTCTTGGTGTTAGGCTATGTCTTGGACTTAGTCTTAGTCTTGGTCTTAGTGCTAGTCTAAGTCTCGGTCTTAGTCGTGGTGTTAGTCTAAGTATTGGTTTAGGTGGTAGTCGTGGTCTTGGTGTTAGTCTAAGGGTTGGTCTTGGTGTTAGTCTTGGTCTTGGTGTTAGTCTTGGTCTTGGTGTTTGTCTAAGTATTGGTCTTGGTGTTAGTCTTAGTCTTGGTGTTAGTCTTGGTCTTGGTGTTAGTCTAAGTCTTGGTGTTAATCTAAGTCTTGGTCTTGGTGTTAGTCTTGGTCTAAGTCTTGGTGTTAGTCTTAGTCTCGGTGTTAATCTAAGTCTTGGTCTTGGTGTTAGTCTTGTTCTTGGTGTTAGTCTTAGTCTTGGCGTTAGTCTTAGTCTTGGTGTTAGTGTAAGTCTTGGTCTTGGTGAAGTCTTGATTTTGGTGTAAGTCTTGGTCTTGGTTTTAGTTTTAGTCTTGGTGGTATTCTCGGTCTTGGTGTTAGTCTAAGTTTTGGTGTTAGTCTAAGTCTTGGTGTTAGTCTAAGTCTTGGAGTTAGTGCAAGTCTTGGTGTTAGTCTTAGTCTTGTTGTTAGTCTAAGTCTTGGTGTTAGTCTAAGTCTTAGTCTTAGTCTTGGTGTTAGTCTTGTGCTTTGTGTTAGTCTTCGTCTTGGTGTTAGTCTTTGTCTTGGTGTTAGTCTAAGTCTTGGTCTTGGTGTTAGTCTTGGTCTTGGTGTTAGATTTGGTCTTTGTGCTCGTCTCAGTCTTGGTCTTGGTCTTAGTCTTAGTCTTTGTGTTAGTCTTTCTTGATCTTGGTCTTAGTCTTAGTATTGGTGTTAGGCTATGTCTTGGTCTTAGTCTTAGTCTTAGTGTTAGTCTAAGTCTCGGTCTTAGTCGTGGTATTAGTCTAAGTCTTGGTTTAGGTGGTAGTCGTGGTCTTGGTGTTAGTCTAAGTGTTGGTCTTGGTGTTAGTCGTGGCCTTGGTGTTAGTCTTGGTCTTGGTGTTAGTCTTGGTCTTGGTGTTAGTCTTGGTCTTGGTGTTAGTCTAAGTCTTGGTCTTGTTGTTAGTCTTAGTCTTGGTGTTAGTCTTGGTCTTGGTGTTAGTCTAAGTCTTGGTGTTAGTCTAAGTCTTGGTCTTGGTGTTATTCTGAGTCTAAGTCTTGGTGTTAGTCTTGGTCTTGGTGTTAGTCTTAGTCTTGGTGTTAGTTTAAGTCTTGGTGTTAGTTTTAGTCTTGGTGTTAGTCTTAGTCTTTGTGTTAGTCTAAGTCGTGGTCTTCGTCTTAGACTTGGTCTTGGTGTTAGTCTTGGTCTTTGTGTTAGTCTTGGTCTTGGTGTTAGTCTAAGTCTTGGTCTTGGTGTTAGTCTTAGTCTTGGTGTTAGTCTTGGTCTTGGTGTTAATCTAAGTCTTAGTGTTAGTCTAAGTCTTGGTCTTGGTGTTAGTCTTAATCTAAATCTTGGTGTTAGTCTAAGTCTATGTCTTGGTGTTAGTCTTAGTTTTGGTCTTGTTGTTAGTCTTGGTCTTGGTGTTAGTCTTAGTCTTGGTCTTGGTGTTAGTCTTAGTCTTGGTCTTGATGTTAGTATTAGTCTTGGTGTTAGTCTTAGTTTTAGTCGAAGTCTTGGTCTTGGTGTTAATCTAAGTCTTGGTCTTGGTGTTAGTCTTGTTCTTGGTGTTAGTCTTAGTCTTGGTGTAAATCTAAGTATTGTTCTTAGTGTTAGTCTTGTTCTTGGTGTTAGTCTAAGTCTTGGTCTTGGTGTTAGTCTTGGTCTTGGTGTTAGTCTTAGTCTTGGTGTTAGTTTAAGTCTTGGTCTTTGTGTTAGTCTTAGTCTTGGTGTTAGTCTTGGTCTTTGTGTTAGTCTAAGTTTTGGTGTTAGTCTAAGTCTTGGTCTTGGTGTTAGTCTTAGTCTTAGTGTTAGTCTACTTCTTGGTCTTAGTGTTAGTCTTAGTCTTGGTGTTAGTCAAAATCGTGGTCTTTGTGTTAGTCTTGGTCTTTTTGTTAGTCTAAGTCTCGGTGTTAGTCTAAGTCTTGGTGTTAGTCTAAGTCTTGGTCTTAGTCTTAGTCTTGGTCTTAGTATGTCTTGGCCTTAGTCTTAGTCTTAGTGTTAGTCTTGGTCTTGGTGTTAGTCTTGGTCTTCGTGTTAGTCTTGTTCTTGGTATTAGTCTTTGTCTTGGTGTTAGTCTAAGTCTTGGTCTTGGTGTTAGTCTTGGTCCTAGTGTTAGTCTTGGTCTTGGTGTTAGTCTAAGTCTTGGTCTTGTTGTTAGTCTTGTTCTGGGTGTTAGTCTTAGTCTTGGTGTAAATCTAAGTATTGTTCTTAGTGTTAGTCTTGTTCTTGGTGTTAGTCTAAGTCTTGGTCTTGGTGTTAGTCTTGGTCTTGGTGTTGGTCTTAGTCTTGGTGTTAGTTTAAGTCTTGGTGTTAGTCTTAGTCTTGGTGTTAGTCTTAGTCTTTGAGTTAGTCTAAGTCTTGGTCTTCGTGTTAGTCTTGGGCTTGTTTTTAGTCTTGGTCTTGGTGTTAGTCTAAGTCTTGGTCTTAGTCGAAGTCTTGGTCTTTGTGTTAGTCTTAGTCTTGGTGTTAGTCTTGGTCTTTGTGTTAGTCTAAGTTTTGGTGTTAGTCTAAGTCTTGGTCTTGGTGTTAGTCTTAGTCTTAGCGTTAGTCTAAGTCTTGGTCTTGTTGTTAGTCTTAGTATTGTTGTTAGTCTAAGTCTTGATTTTGGTGTTAGTCTTGGTATTCGTGTTAGTCTTGGTCTTGGTGTTAGTCTTGGTCTTGGTGTTAGTCTAAGTCTTGGTCTTAGTCTAAGTCTTGGTCTTTGTGTTAGTCTTAGTCTTGGTGTTAGTCTTGGTCTTTGTGTTAGTCTAAGTGTTGGTCTTCGTTTTAGTCTTGGTCTTGGCGTTAGTCTTAGTCTTGTTGTTAGTCTAAGTCTTGGTCTTGTTGTTAGTCTTAGTATTGTTGTTAGTCTAAGTCTTGATTTTGTTGTTAGTCTTGGTCTTGGTGTTAGTCTTGGACTTGGTGTTAGTCTAATTCTTGGTCTTAGTGTTAGTCTTGGTCTTGGTGTTAGTCTAAATCTTGGTCTATGTGTTAGTCTTGGTCTTTTTGTTAGTCTAAGTCTCGGTGTTAGTCTAAGTCTTGGTGTTAGTCTAAGTCTTGGAGTTAGTCTAAGTCTTGGTCTTGGTGTTAATCTTAGTCTTGGTGTTAGTCAAAGTCTTGGTTTCAGTCTTAGTCTTAGTCTTGGTGTTAGTCTAAGTCTTGGTCTTAGTCTTAGTCTTGGTGTTAGTCTTGTTCTTGGTGTTATTCTTGTTCTTGGTGTTAGTCTTGGTCTTGGTGTGTCTAAGTCTTAGTCTTGGTCTTAATCTTAGTCTTGGTGTTAGTCTAAGTCTTGGTCTTGGTAGTAGTCTTAGTCTTGATGTTAGTCTAAGTTCTGGTCTTGGTGTTATTCTTAGTCTTGGTATTAGTCTAAGTCTTGGTTTTGGTGTTATTTGTGGTCTCCGTGTTAGTCTAAGTCCTTTTCTTGTTGTTAGTCTTAGTCTTGGTGTTAGTCTAAGTCCTGGTCTTGGTAGTAGTCTTAGTCTTGGTGTTAGTCTAAGTCTTGGTCTTGGTCGTAGTTTAAGTCTTGGTGTTAGTCTTAGTCTTGGTGTTAGTCTTAGTCTTTGTGTTAGTCTAAGTCTTGATCATCGTGTTAGTCTTGGTCTTAGTCTAAGTCTTGGTGTTAGTTTAAGTCTTTGTGTTAGTCTTAGTCTTGGTGTTAGTCTAAATCTTGGTGTTAGTCATAGTCTTGGTGTTAGTCTAAGTCTTGGTTTTGTTGTTAGTCTTGGTCTTGATGTTAGTCTTGGTCTTGGTGTTAGTCTTAGTCTTGGTGTTAGTCTTGGTCTTGGTGTTAATCTTAGTCTTGGATTTAGTGTTAGTCTTAGACTCTGTGTTAGTCTAAGTCTTGGTTTTGGTGTTAGTCGTGGTCATTCGTGTTATTCTAAGTCTTTGTCTTGGTGTTAGTCTTGGTCTTGGTGTTAGTCTTGGTCTTGGTGTTAGTCTAAGTCTTGGTGTTAGTCTAAGTCTTGGTCTTGGTGTTAGTCTTGGTCTAAGTCTTGGTGTTAATCTAAGTCTTGGTCTTGGTGTTAGTCTTAGTCTTGGTCTTGGTGTTAGTCTTAGTCTTGGTGTTAGTCTTGGTCTTTGGGTTAGTCTTGGTCTTGGTGTTAGATTTGGTCTTTGTGTTCGTTTCAGTCTTGGTCTTGGTCTTAGTCTTAGTCTTGGTGTTAGTCTGTCTTGGTCTTGGTCTTAGCCTTAGTCTTGGTGTTAGGCTATGTCTTGGACTTAGTCTTAGTCTTGGTCTTAGTGTTAGTCTAAGTCTCGGTCTTAGTCTTGGTGTTAGTCTAAGTCTTGGTCTTGGTGTTAGTCTTGGTCTTGGTGTTAGTCTTGGTCTTGGTGTTTGTCTAAGTCTTGGTCTTGGTGTTAGTCTTAGTCTTGGTGTTAGTCTTGGTCTTGGTGTTAGTCTAAGTCTTGGTGTTAGTCTAAGTCTTGGTCTTGGTGTTAGTCTTGGTCTTGGTGTTGGTCTTAGTCTTGGTGTTAGTTTAAGTCTTGGTGTTAGTCTTAGTCTTGGTGTTAGTCTTAGTCTTTGAGTTAGTCTAAGTCTTGGTCTTGTTGTTAGTCTTAGTATTGTTGTTAGTCTAAGTCTTGATTTTGGTGTTAGTCTTGGTCTTCGTGTTAGTCTTGGTCTTGGTGTTAGTCTTGGTCTTGGTGTTAGTCTAAGTCTTGGTCTTAGTCTAAGTCTTGGTCTTTGTGTTAGTCTTAGTCTTGGTGTTAGTCGTGGTCTTTGAGTTAGTCTAAGTGTAGGTCTTCGTTTTAGTCTTGGTCTTGGCGTTAGTCTTAGTCTTGTTGTTAGTCTAAGTCTTGGTCTTGTTGTTAGTCTTAGTATTGTTGTTAGTGTAAGTCTTGATTTTGGTGTTAGTCTTGGTCTTGGTGTTAGTCTTAGACTTGGTGTTAGTCTAATTCTTGGTCTTAATGTTAGTCTTAGTCTTGGTGTTAGTCTGAATCTTGGTCTATGTGTTAGTCTTGGTCTTTTTGTTAGTCTAAGTCTCGGTGTTAGTCTAAGTCTTGGTGTTAGTCTAAGTCTTGGAGTTAGTCTAAGTCTTGGTCTTAGTGTTAATCTTAGTCTTGGTGTTAGTCAAAGTCTTGGTTTCAGTCTTAGTCTTAGTCTTGGTGTTAGTCTAAGTCTTAGTCTTAGTCTTAGTCTTGGTCTTAGTATGTCTTGGTCTTAGTCTTAGTCTTGGTGTTCCTCTTGGTCTTGGTGTTAGTCTTGGTCTTTGTGTTAGTCTTGGTCTTGGTGTTAGTCTTTGTCTTGGTGTTAGTCTAAGTCTTGGTCTTGGTGTTAGTCTTGGTCCTAGTGTTAGTCTTGGTCTTGGTGTTAGTCTATGTCTTGGTCTTAGTCTAAGTCTTGGTCTTAGTCTTAGTCTTGGTGTTAGTCTTGTTCTTGGTGTTATTCTTGTTCTTGGTGTTAGTCTTGGTCTTGGTGTGTCTAAGTCTTAGTCTTGGTCTTAGTCTTAGTCTTGGTGTTAGTCTAAGTCTTGGTCTTGGTAGTAGTCTTAGTCTTGATGTTAGTCTAAGTTTTGGTCTTGGTGTTATTCTTAGTCTTGGTATTAGTCTAAGTTTTGGTTTTGGTGTTATTTGTGGTCTCCGTGTTAGTCTAAGTCTTATTCTTGTTGTTAGTCTTAGTCTTGGTTTTAGTCTAAGTCTTGGTCTTGGTAGTAGTCTTAGTCTTGGTGTTAGTCTAAGTCTTGGTCTTGGTCGTAGTTTAAGTCTTGGTGTTAGTCTTAGTCTTGGTGTTAGTCTTAGTCTTTGTGTTAGTCTAAGTCTTGATCATCGTGTTAGTCTTGGTCGTAGTCTAAGTCTTGGTGTTAGTTTAAGTCTTTGTGTTAGTCTTAGTCTTGGTGTTAGTCTAAATCTTGGTGTTAGTCATAGTCTTGGTGTTAGTCTAAGTCTTGGTTTTGTTGTTAGTCTTGGTCTTGATGTTAGTCTTGGTCTTGGTGTTAGTCTTAGTCTTGGTGTTAGTCTTGGTCTTGGTGTTAGTCTTAGTCTTGGATTTAGTGTTAGTCTTAGACTCTGTGTTAGTCTAAGTCTTGGTTTTGGTGTTAGTCGTGGTCATTCGGGTTAGTCTAAGTCTTGGTCTTGGTGTTAGTCTTGGTCTTGGTTTTAGTCTTGGTCTTGGTGTTAGTCTTAGTCTTGGTGTTAGTCTAAATCTTGGTCTTAGTCTTAGTCTTGGTGTTAGTCTAACTCTTGGTCTTGGTCGTAGTTTTAGTCTTGATGTTAGTCTAAGTCTTGTTTTTAGTCTTGGTGTTAGTCTAAGTCTTGGTTTAGGTGTTAGTCGTGGTCTTGGTATTAGTCTTAGTCTTTGTGTTAGTCTAAGTCTGGCCTTAGTCTTAGTTTTAGTCTTTGTGTTAGTCTAAGTTTTTGTCTTAGTCGTAGTCTTAGTCTTGGTGTTAGTCTTGGTCTTGGTGTTAGTCTAAGTCTTGGTGTTAGTCTAAGTCTTGGTCTTGGTGTTAGTCTTGGTCTAAGTCTTGGTGTTAATCTAAGTCTTGGTCTTGGTGTTAGTCTTAGTCTTGGTCTTGGTGTTAGTCTTAGTCTTGGTGTTAGTCTTGGTCTTGGTGTTAGTCTTGGTCTTGGTGTTAGTCTGTCTTGGTCTTGGTCTTAGTCTTAGTCTTGGTGTTAGGCTATGTCTTATACTTAGTCTTAGTCTTGGTCTTAGTGTTAGTCTAAGTCTCGGTCTTAGTCTTGGTGTTAGTCTAAGTCTTGGTTTAGGTGGTAGTCGTTGTCTTGGTGTTAGTCTAAGTGTTGGTCTTGGTGTTAGTCTTGGTCTTGATGTTAGACTTGGTCTTGGTGTTTGTCTAAGTCTTGGTCTTGGTGTTAGTCTTAGTCTTGGTGTTAGTCTTGGTCTTGGTGTTAGTCTAAGTCTTGGTGTTAGTCTAAGTCTTGGTCTTGGTGTTAGTCTTGGTCTAAGTCTTGGTGTTAGTCTTAGTGTTAGTCTAAGTCTTGGTCTTGGTGTTAGTCTTAGTCTCGGTGTTAATGTAAGTTTTAGTCTTGGCGTTATTCTTAGTCTTGGTGTTAGTGTAAGTCTTGGTCTTGGTGAAGTCTTGATTTTGGTGTAAGTCTTGGTCTTGGTTTTAGTTTTAGTCTTGGTGTTAGTCTTGGTCTTGGTGTTAGTCTAAGTTTTGTGTTAGTCTAAGTCTTGGTGTTAGTCTAAGTCTTGGAGTTAGTCCAAGTCTTGGTGTTAGTCTTAGTCTTGTTGTTAGTCTAAGTCTTGGTTTTAGTCTTAGTCTTAGTCTTGGTGTTAGTCTAAGTCTTAGTCTTAGTCTTGGTGTTAGTCGTGTGCTTTGTGTTAGTCTTCGTCTTGGTATTAGTCTTTGTCTTGGTATTAGTTCTGGTCTTGGTGTTAGGTTTGGTCTTTGTGTTCGTCTCAGTCTTGGTCTTGGTCTTAGTCTTAGTCTTTGTGTTAGTCTGTCTTGGTCTTGGTCTTAGTCTTATTCTTGGTGTTAGGCTATTTCTTGGTCGTAGTCTTAGTCTTGGTCTTAGTCTTGATGTTAGTCTAAGTCTTGGTTTAGGTGGTAGTCGTGGTCCTGGTGTTAGTCTAAGTGTTGGTCTTGGTGTTAGTCGTGGTCTTGGTGTTAGTCTTGGTCTTGGTGTTAGTCTTGGTCTTGGTGTTAGTCTTGGTCTCGGTGTTATTCTAAGTCTTGGTCTTGTTGTTAGTCTTAGTCTTGGTGTTAGTTTTGGTCTTGGTGTTAGTCTAAGTCTTGGTGTTAGTCTAAGTCTTGATCTTGGTGTTAGTCTTAGTCTAAGTCTTGGTGTTAGTCTTGGTCTTGGTGTTAGTCTTAGTCTTGGTGTTAGTTTAAGTCTTGGCGTTAGTCTCAGTCTTGGTGTTAGTCTTAGTCTTTGTGTTAGTCTAAGTCTTGGTCTTCGTGTTAGTCTTGGTCTTGGTGTTAGTCTTGGTCTTTGTGTTAGTCTTGGTCTTGGTGTTAGTCTAAGTCTTGGTGTTAGTCTTAGTCTTGGTGTTAGTCTTGGTCTTGGTGTTAATCTAAGTCTTAGTGTTAGTCTAAGTCTATGTCTTGGTGTTAGTCTTATTTTTTGTCTTGGTGTTAGTCTTAGTCTTGGTGTTAGTCTTGGTCTTTGTGTTAGTCTTGGTCTTGGTGTTAGTCTAAGTCTTGGTGTTAGTCTTAGTCTTGGTGTTAGTCTTGGTCTTGGTGTTAATCTAAGTCTTAGTGTTAGTCTAAGTCTATGTCTTGGTGTTAGTCTTATTTTTTGTCTTGGTGTTAGTCTTAGTCTTGGTGTTAGTCTTGGTCTTGGTGTTAGTCTTAGTCTTGGTCTTGGTGTTAGTCTTAGTCTTGGTCTTGATGTTAGTATTAGTCTTGGTGTTAGTCTTAGTTTTAGTCGAAGTCTTGGTCTTGGTGTTAATCTAAGTCTTGGTCTTGGCGTTAGTCTTGTTCTTGGTGTTAGATTTGGTCTTTGTGTTCGTTTCAGTCTTGGTCTTGGTCTTAGTCTTAGTCTTGGTGTTAGTCTGTCTTGGTCTTGGTCTTAGCCTTAGTCTTGGTGTTAGGCTATGTCTTGGACTTAGTCTTAGTCTTGGTCTTAGTGTTAGTCTAAGTCTCGGTCTTAGTCTTGGTGTTAGTCTAAGTCTTGGTCTTGGTGTTAGTCTTGGTCTTGGTGTTAGTCTTGGTCTTGGTGTTTGTCTAAGTCTTGGTCTTGGTGTTAGTCTTAGTCTTGGTGTTAGTCTTGGTCTTGGTGTTAGTCTAAGTCTTGGTGTTAGTCTAAGTCTTGGTCTTGGTGTTAGTCTTGGTCTTGGTGTTGGTCTTAGTCTTGGTGTTAGTTTAAGTCTTGGTGTTAGTCTTAGTCTTGGTGTTAGTCTTAGTCTTTGAGTTAGTCTAAGTCTTGGTCTTGTTGTTAGTCTTAGTATTGTTGTTAGTCTAAGTCTTGATTTTGGTGTTAGTCTTGGTCTTCGTGTTAGTCTTGGTCTTGGTGTTAGTCTTGGTCTTGGTGTTAGTCTAAGTCTTGGTCTTAGTCTAAGTCTTGGTCTTTGTGTTAGTCTTAGTCTTGGTGTTAGTCGTGGTCTTTGAGTTAGTCTAAGTGTAGGTCTTCGTTTTAGTCTTGGTCTTGGCGTTAGTCTTAGTCTTGTTGTTAGTCTAAGTCTTGGTCTTGTTGTTAGTCTTAGTATTGTTGTTAGTGTAAGTCTTGATTTTGGTGTTAGTCTTGGTCTTGGTGTTAGTCTTAGACTTGGTGTTAGTCTAATTCTTGGTCTTAATGTTAGTCTTAGTCTTGGTGTTAGTCTGAATCTTGGTCTATGTGTTAGTCTTGGTCTTTTTGTTAGTCTAAGTCTCGGTGTTAGTCTAAGTCTTGGTGTTAGTCTAAGTCTTGGAGTTAGTCTAAGTCTTGGTCTTAGTGTTAATCTTAGTCTTGGTGTTAGTCAAAGTCTTGGTTTCAGTCTTAGTCTTAGTCTTGGTGTTAGTCTAAGTCTTAGTCTTAGTCTTAGTCTTGGTCTTAGTATGTCTTGGTCTTAGTCTTAGTCTTGGTGTTCCTCTTGGTCTTGGTGTTAGTCTTGGTCTTTGTGTTAGTCTTGGTCTTGGTGTTAGTCTTTGTCTTGGTGTTAGTCTAAGTCTTGGTCTTGGTGTTAGTCTTGGTCCTAGTGTTAGTCTTGGTCTTGGTGTTAGTCTATGTCTTGGTCTTAGTCTAAGTCTTGGTCTTAGTCTTAGTCTTGGTGTTAGTCTTGTTCTTGGTGTTATTCTTGTTCTTGGTGTTAGTCTTGGTCTTGGTGTGTCTAAGTCTTAGTCTTGGTCTTAGTCTTAGTCTTGGTGTTAGTCTAAGTCTTGGTCTTGGTAGTAGTCTTAGTCTTGATGTTAGTCTAAGTTTTGGTCTTGGTGTTATTCTTAGTCTTGGTATTAGTCTAAGTTTTGGTTTTGGTGTTATTTGTGGTCTCCGTGTTAGTCTAAGTCTTATTCTTGTTGTTAGTCTTAGTCTTGGTTTTAGTCTAAGTCTTGGTCTTGGTAGTAGTCTTAGTCTTGGTGTTAGTCTTGGTCTTGGTGTTAGTCTAAGTTTTGTGTTAGTCTAAGTCTTGGTGTTAGTCTAAGTCTTGGAGTTAGTCCAAGTCTTGGTGTTAGTCTTAGTCTTGTTGTTAGTCTAAGTCTTGGTTTTAGTCTTAGTCTTAGTCTTGGTGTTAGTCTAAGTCTTAGTCTTAGTCTTGGTGTTAGTCGTGTGCTTTGTGTTAGTCTTCGTCTTGGTATTAGTCTTTGTCTTGGTATTAGTTCTGGTCTTGGTGTTAGGTTTGGTCTTTGTGTTCGTCTCAGTCTTGGTCTTGGTCTTAGTCTTAGTCTTTGTGTTAGTCTGTCTTGGTCTTGGTCTTAGTCTTATTCTTGGTGTTAGGCTATTTCTTGGTCGTAGTCTTAGTCTTGGTCTTAGTCTTGATGTTAGTCTAAGTCTTGGTTTAGGTGGTAGTCGTGGTCCTGGTGTTAGTCTAAGTGTTGGTCTTGGTGTTAGTCGTGGTCTTGGTGTTAGTCTTGGTCTTGGTGTTAGTCTTGGTCTTGGTGTTAGTCTTGGTCTCGGTGTTATTCTAAGTCTTGGTCTTGTTGTTAGTCTTAGTCTTGGTGTTAGTTTTGGTCTTGGTGTTAGTCTAAGTCTTGGTGTTAGTCTAAGTCTTGATCTTGGTGTTAGTCTTAGTCTAAGTCTTGGTGTTAGTCTTGGTCTTGGTGTTAGTCTTAGTCTTGGTGTTAGTTTAAGTCTTGGCGTTAGTCTCAGTCTTGGTGTTAGTCTTAGTCTTTGTGTTAGTCTAAGTCTTGGTCTTCGTGTTAGTCTTGGTCTTGGTGTTAGTCTTGGTCTTTGTGTTAGTCTTGGTCTTGGTGTTAGTCTAAGTCTTGGTGTTAGTCTTAGTCTTGGTGTTAGTCTTGGTCTTGGTGTTAATCTAAGTCTTAGTGTTAGTCTAAGTCTATGTCTTGGTGTTAGTCTTATTTTTTGTCTTGGTGTTAGTCTTAGTCTTGGTGTTAGTCTTGGTCTTGGTGTTAGTCTTAGTCTTGGTCTTGGTGTTAGTCTTAGTCTTGGTCTTGATGTTAGTATTAGTCTTGGTGTTAGTCTTAGTTTTAGTCGAAGTCTTGGTCTTGGTGTTAATCTAAGTCTTGGTCTTGGCGTTAGTCTTGTTCTTGGTGTTAGATTTGGTCTTTGTGTTCGTTTCAGTCTTGGTCTTGGTCTTAGTCTTAGTCTTGGTGTTAGTCTGTCTTGGTCTTGGTCTTAGCCTTAGTCTTGGTGTTAGGCTATGTCTTGGACTTAGTCTTAGTCTTGGTCTTAGTGTTAGTCTAAGTCTCGGTCTTAGTCTTGGTGTTAGTCTAAGTCTTGGTCTTGGTGTTAGTCTTGGTCTTGGTGTTAGTCTTGGTCTTGGTGTTTGTCTAAGTCTTGGTCTTGGTGTTAGTCTTAGTCTTGGTGTTAGTCTTGGTCTTGGTGTTAGTCTAAGTCTTGGTGTTAGTCTAAGTCTTGGTCTTGGTGTTAGTCTTGGTCTTGGTGTTGGTCTTAGTCTTGGTGTTAGTTTAAGTCTTGGTGTTAGTCTTAGTCTTGGTGTTAGTCTTAGTCTTTGAGTTAGTCTAAGTCTTGGTCTTGTTGTTAGTCTTAGTATTGTTGTTAGTCTAAGTCTTGATTTTGGTGTTAGTCTTGGTCTTCGTGTTAGTCTTGGTCTTGGTGTTAGTCTTGGTCTTGGTGTTAGTCTAAGTCTTGGTCTTAGTCTAAGTCTTGGTCTTTGTGTTAGTCTTAGTCTTGGTGTTAGTCGTGGTCTTTGAGTTAGTCTAAGTGTAGGTCTTCGTTTTAGTCTTGGTCTTGGCGTTAGTCTTAGTCTTGTTGTTAGTCTAAGTCTTGGTCTTGTTGTTAGTCTTAGTATTGTTGTTAGTGTAAGTCTTGATTTTGGTGTTAGTCTTGGTCTTGGTGTTAGTCTTAGACTTGGTGTTAGTCTAATTCTTGGTCTTAATGTTAGTCTTAGTCTTGGTGTTAGTCTGAATCTTGGTCTATGTGTTAGTCTTGGTCTTTTTGTTAGTCTAAGTCTCGGTGTTAGTCTAAGTCTTGGTGTTAGTCTAAGTCTTGGAGTTAGTCTAAGTCTTGGTCTTAGTGTTAATCTTAGTCTTGGTGTTAGTCAAAGTCTTGGTTTCAGTCTTAGTCTTAGTCTTGGTGTTAGTCTAAGTCTTAGTCTTAGTCTTAGTCTTGGTCTTAGTATGTCTTGGTCTTAGTCTTAGTCTTGGTGTTCCTCTTGGTCTTGGTGTTAGTCTTGGTCTTTGTGTTAGTCTTGGTCTTGGTGTTAGTCTTTGTCTTGGTGTTAGTCTAAGTCTTGGTCTTGGTGTTAGTCTTGGTCCTAGTGTTAGTCTTGGTCTTGGTGTTAGTCTATGTCTTGGTCTTAGTCTAAGTCTTGGTCTTAGTCTTAGTCTTGGTGTTAGTCTTGTTCTTGGTGTTATTCTTGTTCTTGGTGTTAGTCTTGGTCTTGGTGTGTCTAAGTCTTAGTCTTGGTCTTAGTCTTAGTCTTGGTGTTAGTCTAAGTCTTGGTCTTGGTAGTAGTCTTAGTCTTGATGTTAGTCTAAGTTTTGGTCTTGGTGTTATTCTTAGTCTTGGTATTAGTCTAAGTTTTGGTTTTGGTGTTATTTGTGGTCTCCGTGTTAGTCTAAGTCTTATTCTTGTTGTTAGTCTTAGTCTTGGTTTTAGTCTAAGTCTTGGTCTTGGTAGTAGTCTTAGTCTTGGTGTTAGTCTAAGTCTTGGTCTTGGTCGTAGTTTAAGTCTTGGTGTTAGTCTTAGTCTTGGTGTTAGTCTTAGTCTTTGTGTTAGTCTAAGTCTTGATCATCGTGTTAGTCTTGGTCGTAGTCTAAGTCTTGGTGTTAGTTTAAGTCTTTGTGTTAGTCTTAGTCTTGGTGTTAGTCTAAATCTTGGTGTTAGTCATAGTCTTGGTGTTAGTCTAAGTCTTGGTTTTGTTGTTAGTCTTGGTCTTGATGTTAGTCTTGGTCTTGGTGTTAGTCTTAGTCTTGGTGTTAGTCTTGGTCTTGGTGTTAGTCTTAGTCTTGGATTTAGTGTTAGTCTTAGACTCTGTGTTAGTCTAAGTCTTGGTTTTGGTGTTAGTCGTGGTCATTCGGGTTAGTCTAAGTCTTGGTCTTGGTGTTAGTCTTGGTCTTGGTTTTAGTCTTGGTCTTGGTGTTAGTCTTAGTCTTGGTGTTAGTCTAAATCTTGGTCTTAGTCTTGGTGTTAGTCTAACTCTTGGTCTTGGTCGTAGTTTTAGTCTTGATGTTAGTCTAAGTCTTGTTTTTAGTCTTGGTGTTAGTCTAAGTCTTGGTTTAGGTGTTAGTCGTGGTCTTGGTATTAGTCTTAGTCTTTGTGTTAGTCTAAGTCTGGCCTTAGTCTTAGTTTTAGTCTTTGTGTTAGTCTAAGTTTTTGTCTTAGTCGTAGTCTTAGTCTTGGTGTTAGTCTTGGTCTTGGTGTTAGTCTAAGTCTTGGTGTTAGTCTAAGTCTTGGTCTTGGTGTTAGTCTTGGTCTAAGTCTTGGTGTTAATCTAAGTCTTGGTCTTGGTGTTAGTCTTAGTCTTGGTCTTGGTGTTAGTCTTAGTCTTGGTGTTAGTCTTGGTCTTGGTGTTAGTCTTGGTCTTGGTGTTAGTCTGTCTTGGTCTTGGTCTTAGTCTTAGTCTTGGTGTTAGGCTATGTCTTATACTTAGTCTTAGTCTTGGTCTTAGTGTTAGTCTAAGTCTCGGTCTTAGTCTTGGTGTTAGTCTAAGTCTTGGTTTAGGTGGTAGTCGTTGTCTTGGTGTTAGTCTAAGTGTTGGTCTTGGTGTTAGTCTTGGTCTTGATGTTAGACTTGGTCTTGGTGTTTGTCTAAGTCTTGGTCTTGGTGTTAGTCTTAGTCTTGGTGTTAGTCTTGGTCTTGGTGTTAGTCTAAGTCTTGGTGTTAGTCTAAGTCTTGGTCTTGGTGTTAGTCTTGGTCTAAGTCTTGGTGTTAGTCTTAGTGTTAGTCTAAGTCTTGGTCTTGGTGTTAGTCTTAGTCTCGGTGTTAATGTAAGTTTTAGTCTTGGCGTTATTCTTAGTCTTGGTGTTAGTGTAAGTCTTGGTCTTGGTGAAGTCTTGATTTTGGTGTAAGTCTTGGTCTTGGTTTTAGTTTTAGTCTTGGTGTTAGTCTTGGTCTTGGTGTTAGTCTAAGTTTTGTGTTAGTCTAAGTCTTGGTGTTAGTCTAAGTCTTGGAGTTAGTCCAAGTCTTGGTGTTAGTCTTAGTCTTGTTGTTAGTCTAAGTCTTGGTTTTAGTCTTAGTCTTAGTCTTGGTGTTAGTCTAAGTCTTAGTCTTAGTCTTGGTGTTAGTCGTGTGCTTTGTGTTAGTCTTCGTCTTGGTATTAGTCTTTGTCTTGGTATTAGTTCTGGTCTTGGTGTTAGGTTTGGTCTTTGTGTTCGTCTCAGTCTTGGTCTTGGTCTTAGTCTTAGTCTTTGTGTTAGTCTGTCTTGGTCTTGGTCTTAGTCTTATTCTTGGTGTTAGGCTATTTCTTGGTCGTAGTCTTAGTCTTGGTCTTAGTCTTGATGTTAGTCTAAGTCTTGGTTTAGGTGGTAGTCGTGGTCCTGGTGTTAGTCTAAGTGTTGGTCTTGGTGTTAGTCGTGGTCTTGGTGTTAGTCTTGGTCTTGGTGTTAGTCTTGGTCTTGGTGTTAGTCTTGGTCTCGGTGTTATTCTAAGTCTTGGTCTTGTTGTTAGTCTTAGTCTTGGTGTTAGTTTTGGTCTTGGTGTTAGTCTAAGTCTTGGTGTTAGTCTAAGTCTTGATCTTGGTGTTAGTCTTAGTCTAAGTCTTGGTGTTAGTCTTGGTCTTGGTGTTAGTCTTAGTCTTGGTGTTAGTTTAAGTCTTGGCGTTAGTCTCAGTCTTGGTGTTAGTCTTAGTCTTTGTGTTAGTCTAAGTCTTGGTCTTCGTGTTAGTCTTGGTCTTGGTGTTAGTCTTGGTCTTTGTGTTAGTCTTGGTCTTGGTGTTAGTCTAAGTCTTGGTGTTAGTCTTAGTCTTGGTGTTAGTCTTGGTCTTGGTGTTAATCTAAGTCTTAGTGTTAGTCTAAGTCTATGTCTTGGTGTTAGTCTTATTTTTTGTCTTGGTGTTAGTCTTAGTCTTGGTGTTAGTCTTGGTCTTGGTGTTAGTCTTAGTCTTGGTCTTGGTGTTAGTCTTAGTCTTGGTCTTGATGTTAGTATTAGTCTTGGTGTTAGTCTTAGTTTTAGTCGAAGTCTTGGTCTTGGTGTTAATCTAAGTCTTGGTCTTGGCGTTAGTCTTGTTCTTGGTGTTAGTCTTAGTCTTTGTGTAAATCTAAGTATTGTTCTTAGTGTTAGTCTTGTTCTTGGTGTTAGTCTAAGTCTTGGTCTTGGTGTTAGTCTTGGTCTTGGTGTTAGTCTTAGTCTTGGTGTTAGTTCAAGTCTTGGTGTTAGTCTTAGTCTTGGTGTTAGTCTTAGTCTTTGAGTTAGTCTAAGTCTTGGTCTTCGTGTTAGTCTTGGTCTTGGTGTTAGTCTAAGTCTTTGTGTTCGTCTCAGTCTTGGTCTTGGTCTTAGTCTTAGTCTTGGTGTTAGTCTGTCTTGGTCTTAGTCTTAGTCTTGGTGTTAGGCTATGTCTTGGACTTAGTCTTAGTCTTGGTCTTAGTGTTAGTCTAAGTCTCAGTCTTAGTCTTTGTGTTAGTCTAAGTCTTGGTTTAGGTGATAGTCGTGGTCTTGGTGTTAGTCTAAGTGTTGGTCTTGGTGTTAGTCTTGGTCTTGGTATTAGTCTTGGTCTTGGTGTTAGTCTAGTCTAAGTCTTGGTCTTGTTGTTAGTCTTAGTCTTGGTGTTAGTCTTGGTCTTGGTGTTAGTCTAAGTCTTGGTGTTAGTCTAAGTCTTGGTCTTGGTGTTAGTCGTAGTCTAAGTCTTGGTGTTAGTCTTGGTCTTGGTGTTAGTCTTAGTCTTGGTGTTAGTTTAAGTCTTGGTGTTAGTCTTAGTCTTGGTGTTAGTCTTAGTCTTTGTGTTAGTCTTGGTCTTGGTGTTAATCTAAGTCTTAGTGTTAGTCTACGTCCTGGTCTTCGTGTTAGTCTTAGTCTAAATCTTGGTGTTAGTCTAAGTCTTGGTCTTGGTGTTAATCTTAGTTTTGGTCTAGGTGGTAGTCTTAGTCTTGGTGTTAGTCTTGGTCTTGGTGTTTGTCTAAGTCTTGGTCTTGGTGTTAGTCTTAGTCTTGGTGTTAGTCTTGGTCTTGGTGTTAATCTAAGTCTTGGTCTTGTTGTTAGTCTTGTTCTTGGTGTTAGTCTTAGTCTTGGTGTAAATCTAAGGATTGTTCTTAGTGTTAGTCTTGTTCTTGGTGTTAGTCTAAGTCTTGGTCTTGGTGTTAGTCTTGGTCTTGGTGTTAGTCTTAGTCTTGGTGTTAGTCTTAGTCTTGGTGTTAGTTTAAGTCTTGGTGTTAGTCTTAGTCTTTGAGTTAGTCTTAGTCTTTGAGTTAGTCTAAGTCTTGGTATTCGTGTTAGTCTTGGTCTTGGTGTTAGTCTTGGTCTTGGTCTTAGTCTTAGTCTTGGTGTTAGTCTTGGTCTTGGTGTTAGTCTTTGTCTTGGTCTAGGTAGTAGTCTTAGTCTTTGTGTTAGTCTAAGTTTTGGTCTTGGTGTTATTCTTAGTCTTGGTGTTAGTCTAAGTCTTGGTTTTGGTGTTTTTTGTGGTCTTGGTGTTAGTCTAAGTCTTGGTCTTGTTGTAAGTCTTGGTCTTGGTGTTAGTCTAAGTCTTAGTCTTTGTGTTAGTCTGTCTTGGTCTTGGTCTTAGTCTTACATTTGGTGTTAGGCTATGTCTTGGTCTTAGTCTTAGTCTTGGTCTTAGTGTTAGTCTAAGTCTCGGTCTTAGTCTTGGTGTTAGTCTAAGTCTTGGTTTAGGTGGTAGTCATGGTCTTGGTGTTAGTCTAAGTGTTGGTCTTGGTGTTAGTCTTGGTCTTGGTATTAGTCTTGGTCTTGGTGTTAGTCTAGTCTAAGTCTTGGTCTTGTTGTTAGTCTTAGTCTTGGTGTTAGTCTTGGTGTTAGTCTAAGTCTTGGTGTTAGTCTAAGTCTTGGTCTTGGTGTTAGTCGTAGTCTAAATCTTGGTGTTAGTCTTGGTCTTGGTGTTAGTCTTAGTCTTGGTGTTAGTTTAAGTCTTGGTGTTAGTCTTAGTCTTTGTGTTAGTCTTAGTCTTTGTGTTAGTCTTGGTCTTGGTGTTAGTCTAAATCTTGGTCTTGGTGTTAGTCTTAGTCTTGGTGTTAGTCTTGGTCTTGGTGTTAATCTAAGTCTTAGTGTTAGTCTAAGTCTTGGTCTTGGTGTTAGTCTTAGTCTAAATCTTGGTGTTAGTCTAAGTCTTGGTCTTGGTGTTAGTCTTAGTTTTGGTCTAGGTGGTAGTCTTAGTCTTGGTGTTAGTCTTGGTCTTGGTATTTGTCTAAGTCTTGGTCTTGGTGTTAGTCTAAGTCTTGGTCTTGGTGTTAGTCTTAGTCTTGGTGTTAGTCTTGGTCTTGGTGTTAATCTAAGTCTTAGTGTTAGTCCAAGTCTTGGTCATATGTGTTAATCTAAGTCTTGGTCTTGGTGTTAGTCTTGTTCTTGGTGTTAGTCTTAGTCTTGGTGTTAGTCTTAGTCTTGGTGTTAGTCTTAGTCTTTGAGTTAGTCTAAGTCTTGGTCTTCGTGTTAGTCTTGGTCTTGGTGTTAGTCTTGGTCTTGGTGTTAGTCTAAGTCTTGGTCTTAGTCTAAGTCTTGGTCTTAGTCTTAGTCTTGGTGTTAGTCTTGGTCTTGGTGTTAGTCTTTGTCTTGGTCTAGGTAGTAGTCTTAGTCTTGGTGTTAGTCTAAGTTTTGGTCTTGGTGTTATTCTTAGTCTTGGTGTTAGTCTAAGTCTTGGTCTTGTTGTAAGTCTTGGTCTTGGTTTTAGTTTTCGTCTTGGTGTTAGTCTCAGTCTTGATGTTAGTCTAAGTTTTGGTGTTAGTCTAAGTCTTGGTGTTAGTCTAAGTCTTGGAGTTAGTCTAAGTCTTGGTGTTAGTCTTAGTCTTGTTGTTAGTCTAAGTCTTGTTTTATCTTAGTCTTAGTCTTGGTGTTAGTCTAAGTCTAAGTCTTGGTCTTGGTGTTAGTCTTGGTCTTGGTGTTAGTCTTGGTCTTGGTGTTAGTCTAAGTCTTGGTCTTAGTCTAAGTCTTGGTCTGAGTCTTAGTCTTGGTGTTATTCTTAGTCTTGGTGTTAGTCTTAGTCTTGGGGTTAGTCTAAGTCTTGGTCTTGGTAGTAGTCTTAGTCTTGGTGTTAGTCTAAGTTTTGGTCTTGGTGTTATTCTTAGTCTTGGTGTTAGTCTAAGTCTTGGTTTTAGTCTTAGTCTTAGTCTTGGTGTTAGTCTAAGTCTTAGTCTTAGTCTTGGTGTTAGTCGTGTGCTTTGTGTTAGTCTTCGTCTTGGTATTAGTCTTTGTCTTGGTATTAGTTCTGGTCTTGGTGTTAGGTTTGGTCTTTGTGTTCGTCTCAGTCTTGGTCTTGGTCTTAGTCTTTGTGTTAGTCTGTCTTGGTCTTGGTCTTAGTCTTATTCTTGGTGTTAGGCTATTTCTTGGTCGTAGTCTTAGTCTTGGTCTTAGTCTTGATGTTAGTCTAAGTCTTGGTTTAGGTGGTAGTCGTGGTCCTGGTGTTAGTCTAAGTGTTGGTCTTGGTGTAAGTCGTGGTCTTGGTGTTAGTCTTGGTCTTGGTGTTAGTCTTGGTCTTGGTGTTAGTCTTGGTCTCGGTGTTATTCTAAGTCTTGGTCTTGTTGTTAGTCTTAGTCTTGGTGTTAGTTTTGGTCTTGGTGTTAGTCTAAGTCTTGGTGTTAGTCTAAGTCTTGATCTTGGTGTTAGTCTTAGTCTAAGTCTTGGTGTTAGTCTTGGTCTTGGTGTTAGTCTTAGTCTTGGTGTTAGTTTAAGTCTTGGCGTTAGTCTCAGTCTTGGTGTTAGTCTTAGTCTTTGTGTTAGTCTAAGTCTTGGTCTTCGTGTTAGTCTTGGTCTTGGTGTTAGTCTTGGTCTTTGTGTTAGTCTTGGTCTTGGTGTTAGTCTAAGTCTTGGTGTTAGTCTTAGTCTTGGTGTTAGTCTTGGTCTTGGTGTTAATCTAAGTCTTAGTGTTAGTCTAAGTCTATGTCTTGGTGTTAGTCTTATTTTTTGTCTTGGTGTTAGTCTTAGTCTTGGTGTTAGTCTTGGTCTTGGTGTTAGTCTTAGTCTTGGTCTTGGTGTTAGTCTTAGTCTTGGTCTTGATGTTAGTATTAGTCTTGGTTTTAGTCTTAGTTTTAGTCGAAGTCTTGGTCTTGGTGTTAATCTAAGTCTTGGTCTTGGCGTTAGTCTTGTTCTTGGTGTTAGTCTTAGTCTTTGTGTAAATCTAAGTATTGTTCTTAGTGTTAGTCTTGTTCTTGGTGTTAGTCTAAGTCTTGGTCTTGGTGTTAGTCTTGGTCTTGGTGTTAGTCTTAGTCTTGGTGTTAGTTTAAGTCTTGGTGTTAGTCTTAGTCTTGGTGTTAGTCTTAGTCTTTGAGTTAGTCTAAGTCTTGGTCTTCGTGTTAGTCTTGGTCTTGGTGTTAGTCTAAGTCTTTGTGTTCGTCTCAGTCTTGGTCTTGGTCTTAGTCTTAGTCTTGGTGTTAGTCTGTCTTGGTCTTAGTCTTAGTCTTGGTGTTAGGCTATGTCTTGGACTTAGTCTTAGTCTTGGTCTTAGTGTTAGTCTAAGTCTCAGTCTTAGTCTTTGTGTTAGTCTAAGTCTTGGTTTAGGTGATAGTCGTGGTCTTGGTGTTAGTCTAAGTGTTGGTCTTGGTGTTAGTCTTGGTCTTGGTATTAGTCTTGGTCTTGGTGTTAGTCTAGTCTAAGTCTTGGTCTTGTTGTTAGTCTTAGTCTTGGTGTTAGTCTTGGTCTTGGTGTTAGTCTAAGTCTTGGTGTTAGTCTAAGTCTTGGTCTTGGTGTTAGTCGTAGTCTAAGTCTTGGTGTTAGTCTTGGTCTTGGTGTTAGTCTTAGTCTTGGTGTTAGTTTAAGTCTTGGTGTTAGTCTTAGTCTTGGTGTTAGTCTTAGTCTTTGTGTTAGTCTTGGTCTTGGTGTTAATCTAAGTCTTAGTGTTAGTCTACGTCCTGGTCTTCGTGTTAGTCTTAGTCTAAATCTTGGTGTTAGTCTAAGTCTTGGTCTTGGTGTTAATCTTAGTTTTGGTCTAGGTGGTAGTCTTAGTCTTGGTGTTAGTCTTGGTCTTGGTGTTTGTCTAAGTCTTGGTCTTGGTGTTAGTCTTAGTCTTGGTGTTAGTCTTGGTCTTGGTGTTAATCTAAGTCTTGGTCTTGTTGTTAGTCTTGTTCTTGGTGTTAGTCTTAGTCTTGGTGTAAATCTAAGGATTGTTCTTAGTGTTAGTCTTGTTCTTGGTGTTAGTCTAAGTCTTGGTCTTGGTGTTAGTCTTGGTCTTGGTGTTAGTCTTAGTCTTGGTGTTAGTCTTAGTCTTGGTGTTAGTTTAAGTCTTGGTGTTAGTCTTAGTCTTTGAGTTAGTCTTAGTCTTTGAGTTAGTCTAAGTCTTGGTATTCGTGTTAGTCTTGGTCTTGGTGTTAGTCTTGGTCTTGGTCTTAGTCTTAGTCTTGGTGTTAGTCTTGGTCTTGGTGTTAGTCTTTGTCTTGGTCTAGGTAGTAGTCTTAGTCTTTGTGTTAGTCTAAGTTTTGGTCTTGGTGTTATTCTTAGTCTTGGTGTTAGTCTAAGTCTTGGTTTTGGTGTTTTTTGTGGTCTTGGTGTTAGTCTAAGTCTTGGTCTTGTTGTAAGTCTTGGTCTTGGTGTTAGTCTAAGTCTTAGTCTTTGTGTTAGTCTGTCTTGGTCTTGGTCTTAGTCTTACATTTGGTGTTAGACTATGTCTTGGTCTTAGTCTTAGTCTTGGTCTTAGTGTTAGTCTAAGTCTCGGTCTTAGTCTTGGTGTTAGTCTAAGTCTTGGTTTAGGTGGTAGTCATGGTCTTGGTGTTAGTCTAAGTGTTGGTCTTGGTGTTAGTCTTGGTCTTGGTATTAGTCTTGGTCTTGGTGTTAGTCTAGTCTAAGTCTTGGTCTTGTTGTTAGTCTTAGTCTTGGTGTTAGTCTTGGTGTTAGTCTAAGTCTTGGTGTTAGTCTAAGTCTTGGTCTTGGTGTTAGTCGTAGTCTAAATCTTGGTGTTAGTCTTGGTCTTGGTGTTAGTCTTAGTATTGGTGTTAGTTTAAGTCTTGGTGTTAGTCTTAGTCTTGGTGTTAGTCTTAGTCTTTGTGTTAGTCTTGGTCTTGGTGTTAGTCTAAATCTTGGTCTTGGTGTTAGTCTTAGTCTTGGTGTTAGTCTTGGTCTTGGTGTTAATCTAAGTCTTAGTGTTAGTCTAAGTCTTGGTCTTGGTGTTAGTCTTAGTCTAAATCTTGGTGTTAGTCTAAGTCTTGGTCTTGGTGTTAGTCTTAGTTTTGGTCTAGGTGGTAGTCTTAGTCTTGGTGTTAGTCTTGGTCTTGGTATTTGTCTAAGTCTTGGTCTTGGTGTTAGTCTAAGTCTTGGTCTTGGTGTTAGTCTTAGTCTTGGTGTTAGTCTTGGTCTTGGTGTTAATCTAAGTCTTAGTGTTAGTCCAAGTCTTGGTCATATGTGTTAATCTAAGTCTTGGTCTTGGTGTTAGTCTTGTTCTTGGTGTTAGTCTTAGTCTTGGTGTTAGTCTTAGTCTTGGTGTTAGTCTTAGTCTTTGAGTTAGTCTAAGTCTTGGTCTTCGTGTTAGTCTTGGTCTTGGTGTTAGTCTTGGTCTTGGTGTTAGTCTAAGTCTTGGTCTTAGTCTAAGTCTTGGTCTTAGTCTTAGTCTTGGTGTTAGTCTTTGTCTTGGTCTAGGTAGTAGTCTTAGTCTTGGTGTTAGTCTAAGTTTTGGTCTTGGTGTTATTCTTAGTCTTGGTGTTAGTCTAAGTCTTGGTTTTGGTGTTTTTTGTGGTCTTGGTGTTAGTCTAAGTCTTGGTCTTGTTGTAAGTCTTGGTCTTGGTTTTAGTTTTCGTCTTGGTGTTAGTCTCAGTCTTGATGTTAGTCTAAGTTTTGGTGTTAGTCTAAGTCTTGGTGTTAGTCTAAGTCTTGGAGTTAGTCTAAGTCTTGGTGTTAGTCTTAGTCTTGTTGTTAGTCTAAGTCTTGTTTTATCTTAGTCTTAGTCTTGGTGTTAGTCTAAGTCTAAGTCTTGGTCTTGGTGTTAGTCTTGGTCTTGGTGTTAGTCTTGGTCTTGGTGTTAGTCTAAGTCTTGGTCTTAGTCTAAGTCTTGGTCTGAGTCTTAGTCTTGGTGTTATTCTTAGTCTTGGTGTTAGTCTTAGTCTTGGGGTTAGTCTAAGTCTTGGTCTTGGTAGTAGTCTTAGTCTTGGTGTTAGTCTAAGTTTTGGTCTTGGTGTTATTCTTAGTCTTGGTGTTAGTCTAAGTCTTGGTTTTGGTGTTATTTGTGGTCTTGGTGTTAGTCTAAGTCGTGGTCTTGTTGTTAGTCTTAGTCTTGGTGTTAGTCTAAGTCTTGGTCTTATTCTTAGTCTTAGTCTTTGTGTTAGCTTAAGTCTTGGTCTTGGTCGTAGTTTAAATCTTGGTGTTATTCTTAGTCTTGGTGTTAGTCTTAGTCTTTCTGTTAGTCTAAGTCTTGGTCTTCGTGTTAGTCTTGACCTTAGTCTAAGTCTTGGTGTTAGTTTAAGTCTTGGTGTTAGTCTTAGTCTTGGTGTTAGTCTAAATCTTAGTGTTAGTCATAGTCTTGGTGTTAGTCTCAGTCTTGGTTTTGTTGTTAGGCTTGGTCTTGATGTTAGTCTTAGTCTTGGTGTTAGTCTTGGTCTTGGTGTTAGTCTTAGTCTTGTTGTTAGTCTAAGTCTTGGTCTTGTTGTTAGTCTTAGTATTGTTGTTAGTCTAAGTCTTGATTTTGGTGTTAGTCTTGGTCTTGGTGTTAGTCTTAGACTTGGTGTTAGTCTAAGTCTTGGTCTTTGTGTTAGTCTTAGTCTTGGTGTTAGTCTTGGTCTTTGTGTTAGTGTAAGTTTTGGTGTTAGTCTAAGTCTTGGTCTTGGTGTTAGTCTTAGTCTTAGTGTTAGTCTAATTCTTGGTCTTAGTGTTAGTCTCAGTCTTGGTGTTAGTCTAAATCTTGGTCTTTGTGTTAGTCTTGGTCTTTTTGTTAGTCTAAGTCTCGGTGTTAGTCTAAGTCTTGGTGTTAGTCTTAGTCTTGGTGTTAGTCTTAGTCTTGGTATTAGTATGTCTTGGTCTTAGTTTTAGTCTTGGTGTTAGTCTTGGTCTTGGTGTTAGTCTTGGTCTTCGTGTTAGTCTTGGTCTTGGTGTTAGTCTTTGTCTTGGTGTTAGTCTAAGTCTTGGTCTTGGTGTTAGTCTTGGTCCTAGTGTTAGTCTTGGTCTTGGTGTTAGTCTAAGTCTTGGTCTTGGTGTTAGTCTTGGTCTTGGTGTTAGTCTAAGTCTTGGTCTTTGTCTAAGTCGTGGTCTTAGTCTTAGTCTTGGTGTTAGTCTTGGTCTTGGTGTTAGTCTTTGTCTTGGTCTAGGTAGTAGTCTTAGTCTTGGTGTTAGTCTAAGTTTTGGTCTTGGTGTTATTCTTAGTCTTGGTGTTAGTCTAAGTCTTGGTTTTGGTGTTTTTTGTGGTCTTGGTGTTAGTCTAAGTCTTGGTCTTGTTGTAAGTCTTGGTCTTGGTTTTAGTTTTCGTCTTGGTGTTAGTCTCAGTCTTGATGTTAGTCTAAGTTTTGGTGTTAGTCTAAGTCTTGGTGTTAGTCTAAGTCTTGGAGTTAGTCTAAGTCTTGGTGTTAGTCTTAGTCTTGTTGTTAGTCTAAGTCTTGTTTTATCTTAGTCTTAGTCTTGGTGTTAGTCTAAGTCTAAGTCTTGGTCTTGGTGTTAGTCTTGGTCTTGGTGTTAGTCTTGGTCTTGGTGTTAGTCTAAGTCTTGGTCTTAGTCTAAGTCTTGGTCTGAGTCTTAGTCTTGGTGTTAGTCTTGGTCTTGGTGTTAGTCTTTGTCTTGGTGTTAGTCTAAGTTTTGGTCTTGGTGTTATTCTTAGTCTTGGTGTTAGTCTTAGTCTTGGTGTTAGTCTAAGTCTTGGTCTTGGTAGTAGTCTTAGTCTTGGTGTTAGTCTAAGTTTTGGTCTTGGTGTTATTCTTAGTCTTCGTGTTAGTCTAAGTCTTGGTTTTGGTGTTATTTGTGGTCTTGGTGTTCGTCTAAGTCGTGGTCTTGTTGTTAGTCTTAGTCTTGGTGTTAGTCTAAGTCTTGGTCTTATTCTTAGTCTTAGTCTTTGTGTTAGCTTAAGTCTTGGTCTTGGTCGTAGTTTAAGTCTTGGTGTTATTCTTAGTCTTGGTGTTAGTCTTAGTCTTTTTGTTAGTCTAAGTCTTTGTTTTCGTGTTAGTCTTGACCTTAGTCTAAGTCTGGGTGTTAGTTTAAGTCTTGGTGTTAGTCTTAGTCTTAGTCTTGGTGTTAGTCTAAATCTTAGTGTTAGTCATAGTCTTGGTGTTAGTCTCAGTCTTGGTTTTGTTGTTAGGCGTGGTCTTGATGTTAGTCTTAGTCTTGGTGTTAGTCTTGGTCTTGGTGTTAGTCTTAGTCTTGTTGTTAGTCTAAGTCTTGGTCTTGTTGTTAGTCTTAGTATTGTTGTTAGTCTTGGTCTTTGTGTTAGTCTTGGTCTTGGTGTTAGTCTAAGTCTTGGTGTTAGTCTTAGTCTTGGTGTTAGTCTTGGTCTTGGTGTTAATCTAAGTCTTAGTGTTAGTCTAAGTCTATGTCTTGGTGTTAGTCTTAGTTTTGGTCTTGGTGTTAGTCTTAGTCTTGGTGTTAGTCTTGGTCTTGGTGTTAGTCTTAGTCTTGGTCTTGGTGTTAGTCTTAGTCTTGGTCTTGATGTTAGTATTAGTCTTGGTGTTAGTCTTAGTTTTAGTCGAAGTCTTGGTCTTGGTGTTAATCTAAGTCTTGGTCTTGGCGTTAGTCTTGTTCTTGGTGTTAGTCTTAGTCTTTGTGTAAATCTAAGTATTGTTCTTAGTGTTAGTCTTGTTCTTGGTGTTAGTCTAAGTCTTGGTCTTGGTGTTAGTCTTGGTCTTGGTGTTAGTCTTAGTCTTGGTGTTAGTTTAAGTCTTGGTGTTAGTCTTAGTCTTGGTGTTAGTCTTAGTCTTTGAGTTAGTCTAAGTCTTGGTCTTCGTGTTAGTCTTGGTCTTGGTGTTAGTCTAAGTCTTTGTGTTCGTCTCAGTCTTGGTCTTGGTCTTAGTCTTAGTCTTGGTGTTAGTCTGTCTTGGTCTTAGTCTTAGTCTTGGTGTTAGGCTATGTCTTGGACTTAGTCTTAGTTTTGGTCTTAGTGTTAGTCTAAGTCTCAGTCTTAGTCTTTGTGTTAGTCTAAGTCTTGGTTTAGGTGATAGTCGTGGTCTTGGTGTTAGTCTAAGTGTTGGTCTTGGTGTTAGTCTTGGTCTTGGTGTTGGTCTTGGTCTTGGTGTTTGTCTAAGTCTTGGTCTTGGTGTTAGTCTTAGTCTTGGTGTTAGTCTTGGTCTTGGTGTTAGTCTAAGTCTTGGTGTTAGTCTAAGTCTTGGTCTTGGTGTTAGTCTTGCTCTAAGTCTTGGTGTTAGTCTAAGTCTTGGTCTTGGTGTTATTCTTAGTCTTGGTCTTGGTGTTAGTCTTAGTCTTGGTGTTAGTCTTGGTCTTGGTGTTAGTCTAAGTCTTGGTCTTTGTGTTAGTCTTAGTCTTGGTTTTAGTCTTAGTCTTAGTCTTGGTATTAGTCTTAGTGTTAGTGTAAGTCTTGGTCTTGGTGTTAGTCTTAGTCTCGGTGTTAATCTAAGTCTTGGTCTTGGTGTTAGTCTTGTTCTTGGTGTTAGTCTTAGTCTTGGCGTTAGTCTTAGTCTTGATTTTGGTGTAAGTTTTGGTCTTGGTTTTAGTTTTAGTCTTGGTGTTAGTCTCGGTCTTGGTGTTAGTCTAAGTCTTGGTGTTAGTGTAAGTCTTGGAGTTAGTCTAAGTCTTGGTGTTAGTCTTAGTCTTGTTGTTACTCTAAGTCTTGGTTTTAGTCTTAGTCTTAGTCTTGGTGTTAGTCTAAGTCTTAGTCTTAGTCTTGGTGGTAGTCTTGTTCTTTGTGTTAGTCTTTGTCTTGGTGTTAGTCTTTGTCTTGGTGTTAGTCTAAGTCTTGGTCTTGGTGTTAGTCTTGGTCTTGGTGTTAGTCTTGGTCTTAGTGTTAGTCTAAGTCTTGGTCTTAGTCTAAGTCTTGGTCTTAGTCTTAGTCTTGGTGTTAGTCTTGGTCTTGGTGTTAGTCTTTGTCTTGGTCTTGGTAGTAGTCTTAGTCTTATGTTAGTCTAAGTTTTGGTCTTGGTGTTATTCTTAGTCTTGGTGTTAGTCTAAGTCTTGGTTTTGGTGTTTTTTGTGGTCTTGGTGTTAGTCTAAGTCTTGGTCTTGTTGTAAGTCTTGGTCTTGGTTTTAGTTTTCGTCTTGGTGTTAGTCTCAGTCTTGATGTTAGTCTAAGTTTTGGTGTTAGTCTAAGTCTTGGTGTTAGTCTAAGTCTTGGAGTTAGTCTAATTCTTGGTGTTAGTCTTAGTCTTGTTGTTAGTCTAAGTCTTGTTTTATCTTAGTCTTAGTCTTGGTGTTAGTCTAAGTCTAAGTCTTGGTCTTGGTGTTAGTCTTGGTCTTGGTGTTAGTCTTGGTCTTGGTGTTAGTCTAAGTCTTGGTCTTAGTCTAAGTCTTGGTCTGAGTCTTAGTCTTGGTGTTAGTCTTGGTCTTGGTGTTAGTCTTTGTCTTGGTGTTAGTCTAAGTTTTGGTCTTGGTGTTATTCTTAGTCTTGGTGTTAGTCTTAGTCTTGGTGTTAGTCTAAGTCTTGGTCTTGGTAGTAGTCTTAGTCTTGGTGTTAGTCTAAGTTTTGGTCTTGGTGTTATTCTTAGTCTTCGTGTTAGTCTAAGTCTTGGTTTTGGTGTTATTTGTGGTCTTGGTGTTCGTCTAAGTCGTGGTCTTGTTGTTAGTCTTAGTCTTGGTGTTAGTCTAAGTCTTGGTCTTATTCTTAGTCTTAGTCTTTGTGTTAGCTTAAGTCTTGGTCTTGGTCGTAGTTTAAGTCTTGGTGTTATTCTTAGTCTTGGTGTTAGTCTTAGTCTTTTTGTTAGTCTAAGTCTTTGTTTTCGTGTTAGTCTTGACCTTAGTCTAAGTCTGGGTGTTAGTTTAAGTCTTGGTGTTAGTCTTAGTCTTAGTCTTGGTGTTAGTCTAAATCTTAGTGTTAGTCATAGTCTTGGTGTTAGTCTCAGTCTTGGTTTTGTTGTTAGGCGTGGTCTTGATGTTAGTCTTAGTCTTGGTGTTAGTCTTGGTCTTGGTGTTAGTCTTAGTCTTGTTGTTAGTCTAAGTCTTGGTCTTGTTGTTAGTCTTAGTATTGTTGTTAGTCTTGGTCTTTGTGTTAGTCTTGGTCTTGGTGTTAGTCTAAGTCTTGGTGTTAGTCTTAGTCTTGGTGTTAGTCTTGGTCTTGGTGTTAATCTAAGTCTTAGTGTTAGTCTAAGTCTATGTCTTGGTGTTAGTCTTAGTTTTGGTCTTGGTGTTAGTCTTAGTCTTGGTGTTAGTCTTGGTCTTGGTGTTAGTCTTAGTCTTGGTCTTGGTGTTAGTCTTAGTCTTGGTCTTGATGTTAGTATTAGTCTTGGTGTTAGTCTTAGTTTTAGTCGAAGTCTTGGTCTTGGTGTTAATCTAAGTCTTGGTCTTGGCGTTAGTCTTGTTCTTGGTGTTAGTCTTAGTCTTTGTGTAAATCTAAGTATTGTTCTTAGTGTTAGTCTTGTTCTTGGTGTTAGTCTAAGTCTTGGTCTTGGTGTTAGTCTTGGTCTTGGTGTTAGTCTTAGTCTTGGTGTTAGTTTAAGTCTTGGTGTTAGTCTTAGTCTTGGTGTTAGTCTTAGTCTTTGAGTTAGTCTAAGTCTTGGTCTTCGTGTTAGTCTTGGTCTTGGTGTTAGTCTAAGTCTTTGTGTTCGTCTCAGTCTTGGTCTTGGTCTTAGTCTTAGTCTTGGTGTTAGTCTGTCTTGGTCTTAGTCTTAGTCTTGGTGTTAGGCTATGTCTTGGACTTAGTCTTAGTCTTGGTCTTAGTGTTAGTCTAAGTCTCAGTCTTAGTCTTTGTGTTAGTCTAAGTCTTGGTTTAGGTGATAGTCGTGGTCTTGGTGTTAGTCTAAGTGTTGGTCTTGGTGTTAGTCTTGGTCTTGGTGTTGGTCTTGGTCTTGGTGTTTGTCTAAGTCTTGGTCTTGGTGTTAGTCTTAGTCTTGGTGTTAGTCTTGGTCTTGGTGTTAGTCTAAGTCTTGGTGTTAGTCTAAGTCTTGGTCTTGGTGTTAGTCTTGCTCTAAGTCTTGGTGTTAGTCTAAGTCTTGGTCTTGGTGTTATTCTTAGTCTTGGTCTTGGTGTTAGTCTTAGTCTTGGTGTTAGTCTTGGTCTTGGTGTTAGTCTAAGTCTTGGTCTTTGTGTTAGTCTTAGTCTTGGTTTTAGTCTTAGTCTTAGTCTTGGTATTAGTCTTAGTGTTAGTCTAAGTCTTGGTCTTGGTGTTAGTCTTAGTCTCGGTGTTAATCTAAGTCTTGGTCTTGGTGTTAGTCTTGTTCTTGGTGTTAGTCTTAGTCTTGGCGTTAGTCTTAGTCTTGATTTTGGTGTAAGTTTTGGTCTTGGTTTTAGTTTTAGTCTTGGTGTTAGTCTCGGTCTTGGTGTTAGTCTAAGTTTTGGTGTTAGTCTAAGTCTTGGTGTTAGTGTAAGTCTTGGAGTTAGTCTAAGTCTTGGTGTTAGTCTTAGTCTTGTTGTTACTCTAAGTCTTGGTTTTAGTCTTAGTCTTAGTCTTGGTGTTAGTCTAAGTCTTAGTCTTAGTCTTGGTGTTAGTCTTGTTCTTTGTGTTAGTCTTTGTCTTGGTGTTAGTCTTTGTCTTGGTGTTAGTCTAAGTCTTGGTCTTGGTGTTAGTCTTGGTCTTGGTGTTAGTCTTGGTCTTAGTGTTAGTCTAAGTCTTGGTCTTAGTCTAAGTCTTGGTCTTAGTCTTAGTCTTGGTGTTAGTCTTGGTCTTGGTGTTAGTCTTTGTCTTGGTCTTGGTAGTAGTCTTAGTCTTATGTTAGTCTAAGTTTTGGTCTTGGTGTTATTCTTAGTCTTGGTGTTAGTCTAAGTCTTGGTTTTGGTGTTATTTGTAGTCTTGGTGTTAGTTCAAGTCTTGGTCTTGTTGTAAGTCTTGGTCTTGGTTTTAGTTTTAGTCTTGGTGTTAGTCTCGGTCTTGGTGTTAGTCTTGGTCTTGGTGTTAGTCTTGGTCTTGGTGTTAGTCTAAGTCTTGGTCTTAGTCTAAGTCTTGGTCTTAGTCTTAGTCTTGGTGTTAGTCTTGGTCTTGGTGTTAGTCTTTGTCTTGGTGTTAGTCTAAGTCTTGGTCTTGGTGTGTCTAAGTCTTAGTCTTGGTCTTAGTCTTAGTCTTGGTGTTAGTCTAAGTCTTGGTCTTGGTAGTAGTCTTAGTCTTGGTGTTAGTCTAAGTGTTGGTCTTGGTGTTAGTCTTGGTCTTGGTGTTAGTCTTGGTCTTGGTGTTTGTCTAAGTCTTGGTCTTGGTGTTAGTCCTAGTCTTGGTGTTAGTCTTGGTCTTGGTGTTAGTCTAAGTCTTGGTGTTAGTCTAAGTCTTGGTCTTGGTGTTAGTCTTGGTCTAAGTCTTGGTGTTAGTCTAAGTCTTGGTCTTGGTGTTAGTCTTAGTCTCGGTCTTGGGGTTAGTCTTAGTCTTGGTGTTAGTCTTGGTCTTGGTGTTAGTCTAAGTTTTGGTCTTTGTGTTAGTCTTAGTCTTGGTCTTGGTAATAGTCTTAGTCTTAGTGTTAGTGTTAGTCTAAGTCTTGGTCTTGGTGTTAGTCTTAGTCTTGGTGTTAGTGTAAGTCTTGGTCTTGGTGAAGTCTTGATTTTGGTGTAAGTCTTGGTCTTGTTTTTAGTTTTAGTCTTGGTGTTAGTCTCGGTCTTGGTGTTAGTCTAAGTTTTGGTGTTAGTCTAAGTCTTTGTGTTAGTCTAAGTCTTGGAGTTAGTCCAAGTCTTGGTGTTAGTCTTAGTCTTGTTGTTAGTCAAAGTCTTGGTTTTAGTCTTAGTCTTGATGTTAGTCTAAGTCTTAGTCTTAGTCTTGGTGTTAGTCTTGTTCTTTGTGTTAGTCTTCGTCTTGGTGTTAGTCTTTGTCTTGGTGTTAGTCTAAGTCTTGGTCTTGGTGTTAGTCTTGGTGTTAGATTTGGTCTTTGTGTTCGTCTCAGTCTTGGTCTTGGTCTTAGTCTTAGTCTTTGTGTTAGTCTGTCTTGGTCTTGGTTTTAGTCTTAGTCTTGGTCTTAGTGTTAGTCTAAGTCTCGGTCTTAGTCTTGGTGTTAGTCTAAGTCTTGGTTTAGGTGGTAGTCATGGTCTTGGTGTTAGTCTAAGTGTTGGTCTTGGTGTTAGTCTTGGTCTTGGTATTAGTCTTGGTCTTGGTGTTAGTCTAGTCTAAGTCTTGGTCTTGTTGTTAGTCTTAGTCTTGGTGTTAGTCTTGGTCTTGGTGTTAGTCTAAGTCTTGGTGTTAGTCTAAGTCTTGGTCTTGGTGTTAGTCGTAGTCTAAGTCTTGGTGTTAGTCTTGGTCTTGGTGTTAGTCTTAGTCTTGGTGTTAGTTTAAGTCTTGGTGTTAGTCTTAGTCTTGGTGTTAGTCTTAGTCTTTGTGTTAGTCTTGGTCTTGGTGTTAATCTAAGTCTTAGTGTTAGTCTACGTCCTGGTCTTCGTGTTAGTCTTAGTCTAAATCTTGGTGTTAGTCTAAGTCTTGGTCTTGGTGTTAATCTTAGTTTTGGTCTAGGTGGTAGTCTTAGTCTTGGTGTTAGTCTTGGTCTTGGTGTTTGTCTAAGTCTTGGTCTTGGTGTTAGTCTTAGTCTTGGTGTTAGTCTTGGTCTTGGTGTTAATCTAAGTCTTGGTCTTGTTGTTAGTCTTGTTCTTGGTGTTAGTCTTAGTCTTGGTGTAAATCTAAGGATTCTTCTTAGTGTTAGTCTTGTTCTTGGTGTTAGTCTAAGTCTTGGTCTTGGTGTTAGTCTTGGTCTTGGTGTTAGTCTTAGTCTTGGTGTTAGTCTTAGTCTTGGTGTTAGTTTAAGTCTTGGTGTTAGTCTTAGTCTTTGAGTTAGTCTTAGTCTTTGAGTTAGTCTAAGTCTTGGTATTCGTGTTAGTCTTGGTCTTGGTGTTAGTCTTGGTCTTGGTCTTAGTCTTAGTCTTGGTGTTAGTCTTGGTCTTGGTGTTAGTCTTTGTCTTGGTCTAGGTAGTAGTCTTAGTCTTTGTGTTAGTCTAAGTTTTGGTCTTGGTGTTATTCTTAGTCTTGGTGTTAGTCTAAGTCTTGGTTTTGGTGTTTTTTGTGGTCTTGGTGTTAGTCTAAGTCTTGGTCTTGTTGTAAGTCTTGGTCTTGGTGTTAGTCTAAGTCTTAGTCTTTGTGTTAGTCTGTCTTGGTCTTGGTCTTAGTCTTACATTTGGTGTTAGGCTATGTCTTGGTCTTAGTCTTAGTCTTGGTCTTAGTGTTAGTCTAAGTCTCGGTCTTAGTCTTGGTGTTAGTCTAAGTCTTGGTTTAGGTGGTAGTCATGGTCTTGGTGTTAGTCTAAGTGTTGGTCTTGGTGTTAGTCTTGGTCTTGGTATTAGTCTTGGTCTTGGTGTTAGTCTAGTCTAAGTCTTGGTCTTGTTGTTAGTCTTAGTCTTGGTGTTAGTCTTGGTGTTAGTCTAAGTCTTGGTGTTAGTCTAAGTCTTGGTCTTGGTGTTAGTCGTAGTCTAAATCTTGGTGTTAGTCTTGGTCTTGGTGTTAGTCTTAGTCTTGGTGTTAGTTTAAGTCTTGGTGTTAGTCTTAGTCTTGGTGTTAGTCTTAGTCTTTGTGTTAGTCTTGGTCTTGGTGTTAGTCTAAATCTTGGTCTTGGTGTTAGTCTTAGTCTTGGTGTTAGTCTTGGTCTTGGTGTTAATCTAAGTCTTAGTGTTAGTCTAAGTCTTGGTCTTGGTGTTAGTCTTAGTCTAAATCTTGGTGTTAGTCTAAGTCTTGGTCTTGGTGTTAGTCTTAGTTTTGGTCTAGGTGGTAGTCTTAGTCTTGGTGTTAGTCTTGGTCTTGGTATTTGTCTAAGTCTTGGTCTTGGTGTTAGTCTAAGTCTTGGTCTTGGTGTTAGTCTTAGTCTTGGTGTTAGTCTTGGTCTTGGTGTTAATCTAAGTCTTAGTGTTAGTCCAAGTCTTGGTCATATGTGTTAATCTAAGTCTTGGTCTTGGTGTTAGTCTTGTTCTTGGTGTTAGTCTTAGTCTTGGTGTTAGTCTTAGTCTTGGTGTTAGTCTTAGTCTTTGAGTTAGTCTAAGTCTTGGTCTTCGTGTTAGTCTTGGTCTTGGTGTTAGTCTTGGTCTTGGTGTTAGTCTAAGTCTTGGTCTTAGTCTAAGTCTTGGTCTTAGTCTTAGTCTTGGTGTTAGTCTTGGTCTTGGTGTTAGTCTTTGTCTTGGTCTAGGTAGTAGTCTTAGTCTTGGTGTTAGTCTAAGTTTTGGTCTTGGTGTTATTCTTAGTCTTGGTGTTAGTCTAAGTCTTGGTTTTGGTGTTTTTTGTGGTCTTGGTGTTAGTCTAAGTCTTGGTCTTGTTGTAAGTCTTGGTCTTGGTTTTAGTTTTAGTCTTGGTGTTAGTCTCGGTCTTGGTGTTAATCTAAGTTTTGGTGTTAGTCTAAGTCTTTGTGTTAGTCTAAGTCTTGGAGTTAGTCCAAGTCTTGGTGTTAGTCTTAGTCTTGTTGTTAGTCAAAGTCTTGGTTTTAGTCTTAGTCTTAGTCTTGATGTTAGTCTAAGTCTTAGTCTTAGTCTTGGTGTTAGTCTTGTTCTTTGTGTTAGTCTTCGTCTTGGTGTTAGTCTTTGTCTTGGTGTTAGTCTAAGTCTTGGTCTTGGTGTTAGTCTTGGTGTTAGATTTGGTCTTTGTGTTCGTCTCAGTCTTGGTCTTGGTCTTAGTCTTAGTCTTTGTGTTAGTCTGTCTTGGTCTTGGTTTTAGTCTTAGTCTTGGTCTTAGTGTTAGTCTAAGTCTCGGTCTTAGTCTTGGTGTTAGTCTAAGTCTTGGTTTAGGTGGTAGTCATGGTCTTGGTGTTAGTCTAAGTGTTGGTCTTGGTGTTAGTCTTGGTCTTGGTATTAGTCTTGGTCTTGGTGTTAGTCTAGTCTAAGTCTTGGTCTTGTTGTTAGTCTTAGTCTTGGTGTTAGTCTTGGTCTTGGTGTTAGTCTAAGTCTTGGTGTTAGTCTAAGTCTTGGTCTTGGTGTTAGTCGTAGTCTAAGTCTTGGTGTTAGTCTTGGTCTTGGTGTTAGTCTTAGTCTTGGTGTTAGTTTAAGTCTTGGTGTTAGTCTTAGTCTTGGTGTTAGTCTTAGTCTTTGTGTTAGTCTTGGTCTTGGTGTTAATCTAAGTCTTAGTGTTAGTCTACGTCCTGGTCTTCGTGTTAGTCTTAGTCTAAATCTTGGTGTTAGTCTAAGTCTTGGTCTTGGTGTTAATCTTAGTTTTGGTCTAGGTGGTAGTCTTAGTCTTGGTGTTAGTCTTGGTCTTGGTGTTTGTCTAAGTCTTGGTCTTGGTGTTAGTCTTAGTCTTGGTGTTAGTCTTGGTGTTAATCTAAGTCTTGGTCTTGTTGTTAGTCTTGTTCTTGGTGTTAGTCTTAGTCTTGGTGTAAATCTAAGGATTCTTCTTAGTGTTAGTCTTGTTCTTGGTGTTAGTCTAAGTCTTGGTCTTGGTGTTAGTCTTGGTCTTGGTGTTAGTCTTAGTCTTGGTGTTAGTCTTAGTCTTGGTGTTAGTTTAAGTCTTGGTGTTAGTCTTAGTCTTTGAGTTAGTCTTAGTCTTTGAGTTAGTCTAAGTCTTGGTATTCGTGTTAGTCTTGGTCTTGGTGTTAGTCTTGGTCTTGGTCTTAGTCTTAGTCTTGGTGTTAGTCTTGGTCTTGGTGTTAGTCTTTGTCTTGGTCTAGGTAGTAGTCTTAGTCTTTGTGTTAGTCTAAGTTTTGGTCTTGGTGTTATTCTTAGTCTTGGTGTTAGTCTAAGTCTTGGTTTTGGTGTTTTTTGTGGTCTTGGTGTTAGTCTAAGTCTTGGTCTTGTTGTAAGTCTTGGTCTTGGTGTTAGTCTAAGTCTTAGTCTTTGTGTTAGTCTGTCTTGGTCTTGGTCTTAGTCTTACATTTGGTGTTAGGCTATGTCTTGGTCTTAGTCTTAGTCTTGGTCTTAGTGTTAGTCTAAGTCTCGGTCTTAGTCTTGGTGTTAGTCTAAGTCTTGGTTTAGGTGGTAGTCATGGTCTTGGTGTTAGTCTAAGTGTTGGTCTTGGTGTTAGTCTTGGTCTTGGTATTAGTCTTGGTCTTGGTGTTAGTCTAGTCTAAGTCTTGGTCTTGTTGTTAGTCTTAGTCTTGGTGTTAGTCTTGGTGTTAGTCTAAGTCTTGGTGTTAGTCTAAGTCTTGGTCTTGGTGTTAGTCGTAGTCTAAATCTTGGTGTTAGTCTTGGTCTTGGTGTTAGTCTTAGTCTTGGTGTTAGTTTAAGTCTTGGTGTTAGTCTTAGTCTTGGTGTTAGTCTTAGTCTTTGTGTTAGTCTTGGTCTTGGTGTTAGTCTAAATCTTGGTCTTGGTGTTAGTCTTAGTCTTGGTGTTAGTCTTGGTCTTGGTGTTAATCTAAGTCTTAGTGTTAGTCTAAGTCTTGGTCTTGGTGTTAGTCTTAGTCTAAATCTTGGTGTTAGTCTAAGTCTTGGTCTTGGTGTTAGTCTTAGTTTTGGTCTAGGTGGTAGTCTTAGTCTTGGTGTTAGTCTTGGTCTTGGTATTTGTCTAAGTCTTGGTCTTGGTGTTAGTCTAAGTCTTGGTCTTGGTGTTAGTCTTAGTCTTGGTGTTAGTCTTGGTCTTGGTGTTAATCTAAGTCTTAGTGTTAGTCCAAGTCTTGGTCATATGTGTTAATCTAAGTCTTGGTCTTGGTGTTAGTCTTGTTCTTGGTGTTAGTCTTAGTCTTGGTGTTAGTCTTAGTCTTGGTGTTAGTCTTAGTCTTTGAGTTAGTCTAAGTCTTGGTCTTCGTGTTAGTCTTGGTCTTGGTGTTAGTCTTGGTCTTGGTGTTAGTCTAAGTCTTGGTCTTAGTCTAAGTCTTGGTCTTAGTCTTAGTCTTGGTGTTAGTCTTGGTCTTGGTGTTAGTCTTTGTCTTGGTCTAGGTAGTAGTCTTAGTCTTGGTGTTAGTCTAAGTTTTGGTCTTGGTGTTATTCTTAGTCTTGGTGTTAGTCTAAGTCTTGGTTTTGGTGTTTTTTGTGGTCTTGGTGTTAGTCTAAGTCTTGGTCTTGTTGTAAGTCTTGGTCTTGGTTTTAGTTTTCGTCTTGGTGTTAGTCTCAGTCTTGATGTTAGTCTAAGTTTTGGTGTTAGTCTAAGTCTTGGTGTTAGTCTAAGTCTTGGAGTTAGTCTAAGTCTTGGTGTTAGTCTTAGTCTTGTTGTTAGTCTAAGTCTTGTTTTATCTTAGTCTTAGTCTTGGTGTTAGTCTAAGTCTAAGTCTTGGTCTTGGTGTTAGTCTTGGTCTTGGTGTTAGTCTTGGTCTTGGTGTTAGTCTAAGTCTTGGTCTTAGTCTAAGTCTTGGTCTGAGTCTTAGTCTTGGTGTTATTCTTAGTCTTGGTGTTAGTCTTAGTCTTGGGGTTAGTCTAAGTCTTGGTCTTGGTAGTAGTCTTAGTCTTGGTGTTAGTCTAAGTTTTGGTCTTGGTGTTATTCTTAGTCTTGGTGTTAGTCTAAGTCTTGGTTTTGGTGTTATTTGTGGTCTTGGTGTTAGTCTAAGTCGTGGTCTTGTTGTTAGTCTTAGTCTTGGTGTTAGTCTAAGTCTTGGTCTTATTCTTAGTCTTAGTCTTTGTGTTAGCTTAAGTCTTGGTCTTGGTCGTAGTTTAAATCTTGGTGTTATTCTTAGTCTTGGTGTTAGTCTTAGTCTTTCTGTTAGTCTAAGTCTTGGTCTTCGTGTTAGTCTTGACCTTAGTCTAAGTCTTGGTGTTAGTTTAAGTCTCTGTGTTAGTCTTAGTCTTGGTGTTAGTCTAAATCTTAGTGTTAGTCATAGTCTTGGTGTTAGTCTCAGTCTTGGTTTTGTTGTTAGGCTTGGTCTTGATGTTAGTCTTAGTCTTGGTGTTAGTCTTGGTCTTGGTGTTAGTCTTAGTCTTGTTGTTAGTCTAAGTCTTGGTCTTGTTGTTAGTCTTAGTATTGTTGTTAGTCTAAGTCTTGATTTTGGTGTTAGTCTTGGTCTTGGTGTTAGTCTTAGACTTGGTGTTAGTCTAAGTCTTGGTCTTTGTGTTAGTCTTAGTCTTGGTGTTAGTCTTGGTCTTTGTGTTAGTGTAAGTTTTGGTGTTAGTCTAAGTCTTGGTCTTGGTGTTAGTCTTAGTCTTAGTGTTAGTCTAATTCTTGGTCTTAGTGTTAGTCTCAGTCTTGGTGTTAGTCTAAATCTTGGTCTTTGTGTTAGTCTTGGTCTTTTTGTTAGTCTAAGTCTCGGTGTTAGTCTAAGTCTTGGTGTTAGTCTTAGTCTTGGTGTTAGTCTTAGTCTTGGTATTAGTATGTCTTGGTCTTAGTTTTAGTCTTGGTGTTAGTCTTGGTCTTGGTGTTAGTCTTGGTCTTCGTGTTAGTCTTGGTCTTGGTGTTAGTCTTTGTCTTGGTGTTAGTCTAAGTCTTGGTCTTGGTGTTAGTCTTGGTCCTAGTGTTAGTCTTGGTCTTGGTGTTAGTCTAAGTCTTGGTCTTGGTGTTAGTCTTGGTCTTGGTGTTAGTCTAAGTCTTGGTCTTTGTCTAAGTCGTGGTCTTAGTCTTAGTCTTGGTGTTAGTCTTGGTCTTGGTATTAGTCTTTGTCTTGGTCTAGGTAGTAGTCTTAGTCTTGGTGTTAGTCTAAGTTTTGGTCTTGGTGTTATTCTTAGTCTTGGTGTTAGTCTAAGTCTTGGTTTTGGTGTTTTTTGTGGTCTTGGTGTTAGTCTAAGTCTTGGTCTTGTTGTAAGTCTTGGTCTTGGTTTTAGTTTTCGTCTTGGTGTTAGTCTCAGTCTTGATGTTAGTCTAAGTTTTGGTGTTAGTCTAAGTCTTGGTGTTAGTCTAAGTCTTGGAGTTAGTCTAAGTCTTGGTGTTAGTCTTAGTCTTGTTGTTAGTCTAAGTCTTGTTTTATCTTAGTCTTAGTCTTGGTGTTAGTCTAAGTCTAAGTCTTGGTCTTGGTGTTAGTCTTGGTCTTGGTGTTAGTCTTGGTCTTGGTGTTAGTCTAAGTCTTGGTCTTAGTCTAAGTCTTGGTCTGAGTCTTAGTCTTGGTGTTAGTCTTGGTCTTGGTGTTAGTCTTTGTCTTGGTGTTAGTCTAAGTTTTGGTCTTGGTGTTATTCTTAGTCTTGGTGTTAGTCTTAGTCTTGGTGTTAGTCTAAGTCTTGGTCTTGGTAGTAGTCTTAGTCTTGGTGTTAGTCTAAGTTTTGGTCTTGGTGTTATTCTTAGTCTTCGTGTTAGTCTAAGTCTTGGTTTTGGTGTTATTTGTGGTCTTGGTGTTCGTCTAAGTCGTGGTCTTGTTGTTAGTCTTAGTCTTGGTGTTAGTCTAAGTCTTGGTCTTATTCTTAGTCTTAGTCTTTGTGTTAGCTTAAGTCTTGGTCTTGGTCGTAGTTTAAGTCTTGGTGTTATTCTTAGTCTTGGTGTTAGTCTTAGTCTTTTTGTTAGTCTAAGTCTTTGTTTTCGTGTTAGTCTTGACCTTAGTCTAAGTCTGGGTGTTAGTTTAAGTCTTGGTGTTAGTCTTAGTCTTAGTCTTGGTGTTAGTCTAAATCTTAGTGTTAGTCATAGTCTTGGTGTTAGTCTCAGTCTTGGTTTTGTTGTTAGGCGTGGTCTTGATGTTAGTCTTAGTCTTGGTGTTAGTCTTGGTCTTGGTGTTAGTCTTAGTCTTGTTGTTAGTCTAAGTCTTGGTCTTGTTGTTAGTCTTAGTATTGTTGTTAGTCTTGGTCTTTGTGTTAGTCTTGGTCTTGGTGTTAGTCTAAGTCTTAGTGTTAGTCTAAGTCTATGTCTTGGTGTTAGTCTTAGTTTTGGTCTTGGTGTTAGTCTTAGTCTTGGTGTTAGTCTTGGTCTTGGTGTTAGTCTTAGTCTTGGTCTTGGTGTTAGTCTTAGTCTTGGTCTTGATGTTAGTATTAGTCTTGGTGTTAGTCTTAGTTTTAGTCGAAGTCTTGGTCTTGGTGTTAATCTAAGTCTTGGTCTTGGCGTTAGTCTTGTTCTTGGTGTTAGTCTTAGTCTTTGTGTAAATCTAAGTATTGTTCTTAGTGTTAGTCTTGTTCTTGGTGTTAGTCTAAGTCTTGGTCTTGGTGTTAGTCTTGGTCTTGGTGTTAGTCTTAGTCTTGGTGTTAGTTTAAGTCTTGGTGTTAGTCTTAGTCTTGGTGTTAGTCTTAGTCTTTGAGTTAGTCTAAGTCTTGGTCTTCGTGTAAGTCTTGGTCTTGGTGTTAGTCTAAGTCTTTGTGTTCGTCTCAGTCTTGGTCTTGGTCTTAGTCTTAGTCTTGGTGTTAGTCTGTCTTGGTCTTAGTCTTAGTCTTGGTGTTAGGCTATGTCTTGGACTTAGTCTTAGTCTTGGTCTTAGTGTTAGTCTAAGTCTCAGTCTTAGTCTTTGTGTTAGTCTAAGTCTTGGTTTAGGTGATAGTCGTGGTCTTGGTGTTAGTCTAAGTGTTGGTCTTGGTGTTAGTCTTGGTCTTGGTGTTGGTCTTGGTCTTGGTGTTTGTCTAAGTCTTGGTCTTGGTGTTAGTCTTAGTCTTGGTGTTAGTCTTGGTCTTGGTGTTAGTCTAAGTCTTGGTGTTAGTCTAAGTCTTGGTCTTGGTGTTAGTCTTGCTCTAAGTCTTGGTGTTAGTCTAAGTCTTGGTCTTGGTGTTATTCTTAGTCTTGGTCTTGGTGTTAGTCTTAGTCTTGGTGTTAGTCTTGGTCTTGGTGTTAGTCTAAGTCTTGGTCTTTGTGTTAGTCTTAGTCTTGGTTTTAGTCTTAGTCTTAGTCTTGGTATTAGTCTTAGTGTTAGTCTAAGTCTTGGTCTTGGTGTTAGTCTTAGTCTCGGTGTTAATCTAAGTCTTGGTCTTGGTGTTAGTCTTGTTCTTGGTGTTAGTCTTAGTCTTGGCGTTAGTCTTAGTCTTGATTTTGGTGTAAGTTTTGGTCTTGGTTTTAGTTTTAGTCTTGGTGTTAGTCTCGGTCTTGGTGTTAGTCTAATTTTTGGTGTTAGTCTAAGTCTTGGTGTTAGTGTAAGTCTTGGAGTTAGTCTAAGTCTTGGTGTTAGTCTTAGTCTTGTTGTTACTCTAAGTCTTGGTTTTAGTCTTAGTCTTAGTCTTGGTGTTAGTTTAAGTCTTGGTGTTAGTCTTAGTCTTGGTGTTAGTCTAAATCTTAGTGTTAGTCATAGTCTTGGTGTTAGTCTCAGTCTTGGTTTTGTTGTTAGGCTTGGTCTTGATGTTAGTCTTAGTCTTGGTGTTAGTCTTGGTCTTGGTGTTAGTCTTAGTCTTGTTGTTAGTCTAAGTCTTGGTCTTGTTGTTAGTCTTAGTATTGTTGTTAGTCTAAGTCTTGATTTTGGTGTTAGTCTTGGTCTTGGTGTTAGTCTTAGACTTGGTGTTAGTCTAAGTCTTGGTCTTTGTGTTAGTCTTAGTCTTGGTGTTAGTCTTGGTCTTTGTGTTAGTGTAAGTTTTGGTGTTAGTCTAAGTCTTGGTCTTGGTGTTAGTCTTAGTCTTAGTGTTAGTCTAATTCTTGGTCTTAGTGTTAGTCTCAGTCTTGGTGTTAGTCTAAATCTTGGTCTTTGTGTTAGTCTTGGTCTTTTTGTTAGTCTAAGTCTCGGTGTTAGTCTAAGTCTTGGTGTTAGTCTTAGTCTTGGTTTTAGTCTTAGTCTTGGTATTAGTATGTCTTGGTCTTAGTTTTAGTCTTGGTGTTAGTCTTGGTCTTGGTGTTAGTCTTGGTCTTCGTGTTAGTCTTGGTCTTGGTGTTAGTCTTTGTCTTGGTGTTAGTCTAAGTCTTGGTCTTGGTGTTAGTCTTGGTCCTAGTGTTAGTCTTGGTCTTGGTGTTAGTCTAAGTCTTGGTCTTGGTGTTAGTCTTGGTCTTGGTGTTAGTCTAAGTCTTGGTCTTTGTCTAAGTCGTGGTCTTAGTCTTAGTCTTGGTGTTAGTCTTGGTCTTGGTGTTAGTCTTTGTCTTGGTCTAGGTAGTAGTCTTAGTCTTGGTGTTAGTCTAAGTTTTGGTCTTGGTGTTATTCTTAGTCTTGGTGTTAGTCTAAGTCTTGGTTTTGGTGTTTTTTGTGGTCTTGGTGTTAGTCTAAGTCTTGGTCTTGTTGTAAGTCTTGGTCTTGGTTTTAGTTTTCGTCTTGGTGTTAGTCTCAGTCTTGATGTTAGTCTAAGTTTTGGTGTTAGTCTAAGTCTTGGTGTTAGTCTAAGTCTTGGAGTTAGTCTAAGTCTTGGTGTTAGTCTTAGTCTTGTTGTTAGTCTAAGTCTTGTTTTATCTTAGTCTTAGTCTTGGTGTTAGTCTAAGTCTAAGTCTTGGTCTTGGTGTTAGTCTTGGTCTTGGTGTTAGTCTTGGTCTTGGTGTTAGTCTAAGTCTTGGTCTTAGTCTAAGTCTTGGTCTGAGTCTTAGTCTTGGTGTTAGTCTTGGTCTTGGTGTTAGTCTTTGTCTTGGTGTTAGTCTAAGTTTTGGTCTTGGTGTTATTCTTAGTCTTGGTGTTAGTCTTAGTCTTGGTGTTAGTCTAAGTCTTGGTCTTGGTAGTAGTCTTAGTCTTGGTGTTAGTCTAAGTTTTGGTCTTGGTGTTATTCTTAGTCTTCGTGTTAGTCTAAGTCTTGGTTTTGGTGTTATTTGTGGTCTTGGTGTTCGTCTAAGTCGTGGTCTTGTTGTTAGTCTTAGTCTTGGTGTTAGTCTAAGTCTTGGTCTTATTCTTAGTCTTAGTCTTTGTGTTAGCTTAAGTCTTGGTCTTGGTCGTAGTTTAAGTCTTGGTGTTATTCTTAGTCTTGGTGTTAGTCTTAGTCTTTTTGTTAGTCTAAGTCTTTGTTTTCGTGTTAGTCTTGACCTTAGTCTAAGTCTGGGTGTTAGTTTAAGTCTTGGTGTTAGTCTTAGTCTTAGTCTTGGTGTTAGTCTAAATCTTAGTGTTAGTCATAGTCTTGGTGTTAGTCTCAGTCTTGGTTTTGTTGTTAGGCGTGGTCTTGATGTTAGTCTTAGTCTTGGTGTTAGTCTTGGTCTTGGTGTTAGTCTTAGTCTTGTTGTTAGTCTAAGTCTTGGTCTTGTTGTTAGTCTTAGAATTGTTGTTAGTCTTGGTCTTTGTGTTAGTCTTGGTCTTGGTGTTAGTCTAAGTCTTAGTGTTAGTCTAAGTCTATGTCTTGGTGTTAGTCTTAGTTTTGGTCTTGGTGTTAGTCTTAGTCTTGGTGTTAGTCTTGGTCTTGGTGTTAGTCTTAGTCTTGGTCTTGGTGTTAGTCTTAGTCTTGGTCTTGATGTTAGTATTAGTCTTGGTGTTAGTCTTAGTTTTAGTCGAAGTCTTGGTCTTGGTGTTAATCTAAGTCTTGGTCTTGGCGTTAGTCTTGTTCTTGGTGTTAGTCTTAGTCTTTGTGTAAATCTAAGTATTGTTCTTAGTGTTAGTCTTGTTCTTGGTGTTAGTCTAAGTCTTGGTCTTGGTGTTAGTCTTGGTCTTGGTGTTAGTCTTAGTCTTGGTGTTAGTTTAAGTCTTGGTGTTAGTCTTAGTCTTGGTGTTAGTCTTAGTCTTTGAGTTAGTCTAAGTCTTGGTCTTCGTGTTAGTCTTGGTCTTGGTGTTAGTCTAAGTCTTTGTGTTCGTCTCAGTCTTGGTCTTGGTCTTAGTCTTAGTCTTGGTGTTAGTCTGTCTTGGTCTTAGTCTTAGTCTTGGTGTTAGGCTATGTCTTGGACTTAGTCTTAGTCTTGGTCTTAGTGTTAGTCTAAGTCTCAGTCTTAGTCTTTGTGTTAGTCTAAGTCTTGGTTTAGGTTATAGTCGTGGTCTTGGTGTTAGTCTAAGTGTTGGTCTTGGTGTTAGTCTTGGTCTTGGTGTTGGTCTTGGTCTTGGTGTTTGTCTAAGTCTTGGTCTTGGTGTTAGTCTTAGTCTTGGTGTTAGTCTTGGTCTTGGTGTTAGTCTAAGTCTTGGTGTTAGTCTAAGTCTTGGTCTTGGTGTTAGTCTTGCTCTAAGTCTTGGTGTTAGTCTAAGTCTTGGTCTTGGTGTTATTCTTAGTCTTGGTCTTGGTGTTAGTCTTAGTCTTGGTGTTAGTCTTGGTCTTGGTGTTAGTCTAAGTCTTGGTCTTTGTGTTAGTCTTAGTCTTGGTTTTAGTCTTAGTCTTAGTCTTGGTATTAGTCTTAGTGTTAGTCTAAGTCTTGGTCTTGGTGTTAGTCTTAGTCTCGGTGTTAATCTAAGTCTTGGTCTTGGTGTTAGTCTTGTTCTTGGTGTTAGTCTTAGTCTTGGCGTTAGTCTTAGTCTTGATTTTGGTGTAAGTTTTGGTCTTGGTTTTAGTTTTAGTCTTGGTGTTAGTCTCGGTCTTGGTGTTAGTCTAAGTTTTGGTGTTAGTCTAAGTCTTGGTGTTAGTGTAAGTCTTGGAGTTAGTCTAAGTCTTGGTGTTAGTCTTAGTCTTGTTGTTACTCTAAGTCTTGGTTTTAGTCTTAGTCTTAGTCTTGGTGTTAGTCTAAGTCTTAGTCTTAGTCTTGGTGTTAGTCTTGTTCTTTGTGTTAGTCTTTGTCTTGGTGTTAGTCTTTGTCTTGGTGTTAGTCTAAGTCTTGGTCTTGGTGTTAGTCTTGGTCTTGGTGTTAGTCTTGGTCTTAGTGTTAGTCTAAGTCTTGGTCTTAGTCTAAGTCTTGGTCTTAGTCTTAGTCTTGGTGTTAGTCTTGGTCTTGGTGTTAGTCTTTGTCTTGGTCTTGGTAGTAGTCTTAGTCTTATGTTAGTCTAAGTTTTGGTCTTGGTGTTATTCTTAGTCTTGGTGTTAGTCTAAGTCTTGGTTTTGGTGTTATTTGTAGTCTTGGTGTTAGTTCAAGTCTTGGTCTTGTTGTAAGTCTTGGTCTTGGTTTTAGTTTTAGTCTTGGTGTTAGTCTCGGTCTTGGTGTTAGTCTTGGTCTTGGTGTTAGTCTTGGTCTTGGTGTTAGTCTAAGTCTTGGTCTTAGTCTAAGTCTTGGTCTTAGTCTTAGTCTTGGTGTTAGTCTTGGTCTTGGTGTTAGTCTTTGTCTTGGTGTTAGTCTAAGTCTTGGTCTTGGTGTGTCTAAGTCTTAGTCTTGGTCTTAGTCTTAGTCTTGGTGTTAGTCTAAGTCTTGGTCTTGGTAGTAGTCTTAGTCTTGGTGTTAGTCTAAGTGTTGGTCTTGGTGTTAGTCTTGGTCTTGGTGTTAGTCTTGGTCTTGGTGTTTGTCTAAGTCTTGGTCTTGGTGTTAGTCCTAGTCTTGGTGTTAGTCTTGGTCTTGGTGTTAGTCTAAGTCTTGGTGTTAGTCTAAGTCTTGGCCTTGTGTTAGTCTTGGTCTAAGTCTTGGTGTTAGTCTAAGTCTTGGTCTTGGTGTTAGTCTTAGTCTCGGTCTTGGGGTTAGTCTTAGTCTTGGTGTTAGTCTTGGTCTTGGTGTTAGTCTAAGTTTTGGTCTTTGTGTTAGTCTTAGTCTTGGTCTTGGTAATAGTCTTAGTCTTAGTGTTAGTGTTAGTGTTAGTCTAAGTCTTGGTCTTGGTGTTAGTCTTAGTCTTGGTGTTAGTGTAAGTCTTGGTCTTGGTGAAGTCTTGATTTTGGTGTAAGTCTTGGTCTTGTTTTTAGTTTTAGTCTTGGTGTTAGTCTCGGTCTTGGTGTTAGTCTAAGTTTTGGTGTTAGTCTAAGTCTTTGTGTTAGTCTAAGTCTTGGAGTTAGTCCAAGTCTTGGTGTTAGTCTTAGTCTTGTTGTTAGTCAAAGTCTTGGTTTTAGTCTTAGTCTTAGTCTTGATGTTAGTCTAAGTCTTAGTCTTAGTCTTGGTGTTAGTCTTGTTCTTTGTGTTAGTCTTCGTCTTGGTGTTAGTCTTTGTCTTGGTGTTAGTCTAAGTCTTGGTCTTGGTGTTAGTCTTGGTGTTAGATTTGGTCTTTGTGTTCGTCTCAGTCTTGGTCTTGGTCTTAGTCTTAGTCTTTGTGTTAGTCTGTCTTGGTCTTGGTTTTAGTCTTAGTCTTGGTCTTAGTGTTAGTCTAAGTCTCGGTCTTAGTCTTGGTGTTAGTCTAAGTCTTGGTTTAGGTGGTAGTCATGGTCTTGGTGTTAGTCTAAGTGTTGGTCTTGGTGTTAGTCTTGGTCTTGGTATTAGTCTTGGTCTTGGTGTTAGTCTAGTCTAAGTCTTGGTCTTGTTGTTAGTCTTAGTCTTGGTGTTAGTCTTGGTCTTGGTGTTAGTCTAAGTCTTGGTGTTAGTCTAAGTCTTGGTCTTGGTGTTAGTCGTAGTCTAAGTCTTGGTGTTAGTCTTGGTCTTGGTGTTAGTCTTAGTCTTGGTGTTAGTTTAAGTCTTGGTGTTAGTCTTAGTCTTGGTGTTAGTCTTAGTCTTTGTGTTAGTCTTGGTCTTGGTGTTAATCTAAGTCTTAGTGTTAGTCTACGTCCTGGTCTTCGTGTTAGTCTTAGTCTAAATCTTGGTGTTAGTCTAAGTCTTGGTCTTGGTGTTAATCTTAGTTTTGGTCTAGGTGGTAGTCTTAGTCTTGGTGTTAGTCTTGGTCTTGGTGTTTGTCTAAGTCTTGGTCTTGGTGTTAGTCTTAGTCTTGGTGTTAGTCTTGGTCTTGGTGTTAATCTAAGTCTTGGTCTTGTTGTTAGTCTTGTTCTTGGTGTTAGTCTTAGTCTTGGTGTAAATCTAAGGATTCTTCTTAGTGTTAGTCTTGTTCTTGGTGTTAGTCTAAGTCTTGGTCTTGGTGTTAGTCTTGGTCTTGGTGTTAGTCTTAGTCTTGGTGTTAGTCTTAGTCTTGGTGTTAGTTTAAGTCTTGGTGTTAGTCTTAGTCTTTGAGTTAGTCTTAGTCTTTGAGTTAGTCTAAGTCTTGGTATTCGTGTTAGTCTTGGTCTTGGTGTTAGTCTTGGTCTTGGTCTTAGTCTTAGTCTTGGTGTTAGTCTTGGTCTTGGTGTTAGTCTTTGTCTTGGTCTAGGTAGTAGTCTTAGTCTTTGTGTTAGTCTAAGTTTTGGTCTTGGTGTTATTCTTAGTCTTGGTGTTAGTCTAAGTCTTGGTTTTGGTGTTTTTTGTGGTCTTGGTGTTAGTCTAAGTCTTGGTCTTGTTGTAAGTCTTGGTCTTGGTGTTAGTCTAAGTCTTAGTCTTTGTGTTAGTCTGTCTTGGTCTTGGTCTTAGTCTTACATTTGGTGTTAGGTTATGTCTTGGTCTTAGTCTTAGTCTTGGTCTTAGTGTTAGTCTAAGTCTCGGTCTTAGTCTTGGTGTTAGTCTAAGTCTTGGTTTAGGTGGTAGTCATGGTCTTGGTGTTAGTCTAAGTGTTGGTCTTGGTGTTAGTCTTGGTCTTGGTATTAGTCTTGGTCTTGGTGTTAGTCTAGTCTAAGTCTTGGTCTTGTTGTTAGTCTTAGTCTTGGTGTTAGTCTTGGTGTTAGTCTAAGTCTTGGTGTTAGTCTAAGTCTTGGTCTTGGTGTTAGTCGTAGTCTAAATCTTGGTGTTAGTCTTGGTCTTGGTGTTAGTCTTAGTCTTGGTGTTAGTTTAAGTCTTGGTGTTAGTCTTAGTCTTGGTGTTAGTCTTAGTCTTTGTGTTAGTCTTGGTCTTGGTGTTAGTCTAAATCTTGGTCTTGGTGTTAGTCTTAGTCTTGGTGTTAGTCTTGGTCTTGGTGTTAATCTAAGTCTTAGTGTTAGTCTAAGTCTTGGTCTTGGTGTTAGTCTTAGTCTAAATCTTGGTGTTAGTCTAAGTCTTGGTCTTGGTGTTAGTCTTAGTTTTGGTCTAGGTGGTAGTCTTAGTCTTGGTGTTAGTCTTGGTCTTGGTATTTGTCTAAGTCTTGGTCTTGGTGTTAGTCAAAGTCTTGGTCTTGGTGTTAGTCTTAGTCTTGGTGTTAGTCTTGGTCTTGGTGTTAATCTAAGTCTTAGTGTTAGTCCAAGTCTTGGTCATATGTGTTAATCTAAGTCTTGGTCTTGGTGTTAGTCTTGTTCTTGGTGTTAGTCTTAGTCTTGGTGTTAGTCTTAGTCTTGGTGTTAGTCTTAGTCTTTGAGTTAGTCTAAGTCTTGGTCTTCGTGTTAGTCTTGGTCTTGGTGTTAGTCTTGGTCTTGGTGTTAGTCTAAGTCTTGGTCTTAGTCTAAGTCTTGGTCTTAGTCTTAGTCTTGGTGTTAGTCTTGGTCTTGGTGTTAGTCTTTGTCTTGGTCTAGGTAGTAGTCTTAGTCTTGGTGTTAGTCTAAGTTTTGGTCTTGGTGTTATTCTTAGTCTTGGTGTTAGTCTAAGTCTTGGTTTTGGTGTTTTTTGTGGTCTTGGTGTTAGTCTAAGTCTTGGTCTTGTTGTAAGTCTTGGTCTTGGTTTTAGTTTTCGTCTTGGTGTTAGTCTCAGTCTTGATGTTAGTCTAAGTTTTGGTGTTAGTCTAAGTCTTGGTGTTAGTCTAAGTCTTGGAGTTAGTCTAAGTCTTGGTGTTAGTCTTAGTCTTGTTGTTAGTCTAAGTCTTGTTTTATCTTAGTCTTAGTCTTGGTGTTAGTCTAAGTCTAAGTCTTGGTCTTGGTGTTAGTCTTGGTCTTGGTGTTAGTCTTGGTCTTGGTGTTAGTCTAAGTCTTGGTCTTAGTCTAAGTCTTGGTCTGAGTCTTAGTCTTGGTGTTATTCTTAGTCTTGGTGTTAGTCTTAGTCTTGGGGTTAGTCTAAGTCTTGGTCTTGGTAGTAGTCTTAGTCTTGGTGTTAGTCTAAGTTTTGGTCTTGGTGTTATTCTTAGTCTTGGTGTTAGTCTAAGTCTTGGTTTTGGTGTTATTTGTGGTCTTGGTGTTAGTCTAAGTCGTGGTCTTGTTGTTAGTCTTAGTCTTGGTGTTAGTCTAAGTCTTGGTCTTATTCTTAGTCTTAGTCTTTGTGTTAGCTTAAGTCTTGGTCTTGGTCGTAGTTTAAATCTTGGTGTTATTCTTAGTCTTGGTGTTAGTCTTAGTCTTTCTGTTAGTCTAAGTCTTGGTCTTCGTGTTAGTCTTGACCTTAGTCTAAGTCTTGGTGTTAGTTTAAGTCTTGGTGTTAGTCTTAGTCTTAGTCTTGGTGTTAGTCTAAATCTTAGTGTTAGTCATAGTCTTGGTGTTAGTCTCAGTCTTGGTTTTGTTGTTAGGCTTGGTCTTGATGTTAGTCTTAGTCTTGGTGTTAGTCTTGGTCTTGGTGTTAGTCTTAGTCTTGTTGTTAGTCTAAGTCTTGGTCTTGTTGTTAGTCTTAGTATTGTTGTTAGTCTAAGTCTTGATTTTGGTGTTAGTCTTGGTCTTGGTGTTAGTCTTAGACTTGGTGTTAGTCTAAGTCTTGGTCTTTGTGTTAGTCTTAGTCTTGGTGTTAGTCTTGGTCTTTGTGTTAGTGTAAGTTTTGGTGTTAGTCTAAGTCTTGGTCTTGGTGTTAGTCTTAGTCTTAGTGTTAGTCTAATTCTTGGTCTTAGTGTTAGTCTCAGTCTTGGTGTTAGTCTAAATCTTGGTCTTTGTGTTAGTCTTGGTCTTTTTGTTAGTCTAAGTCTCGGTGTTAGTCTAAGTCTTGGTGTTAGTCTTAGTCTTGGTGTTAGTCTTAGTCTTGGTATTAGTATGTCTTGGTCTTAGTTTTAGTCTTGGTGTTAGTCTTGGTCTTGGTGTTAGTCTTGGTCTTCGTGTTAGTCTTGGTCTTGGTGTTAGTCTTTGTCTTGGTGTTAGTCTAAGTCTTGGTCTTGGTGTTAGTCTTGGTCCTAGTGTTAGTCTTGGTCTTGGTGTTAGTCTAAGTCTTGGTCTTGGTGTTAGTCTTGGTCTTGGTGTTAGTCTAAGTCTTGGTCTTTGTCTAAGTCTTGGTCTTAGTCTTAGTCTTGGTGTTAGTCTTGGTCTTGGTGTTAGTCTTTGTCTTGGTCTAGGTAGTAGTCTTAGTCTTGGTGTTAGTCTAAGTTTCGGTCTTGGTGTTATTCTTAGTCTTGGTGTTAGTCTAAGTCTTGGTTTTGGTGTTTTTTGTGGTCTTGGTGTTAGTCTAAGTCTTGGTCTTGTTGTAAGTCTTGGTCTTGGTTTTAGTTTTCGTCTTGGTGTTAGTCTCAGTCTTGATGTTAGTCTAAGTTTTGGTGTTAGTCTAAGTCTTGGTGTTAGTCTAAGTCTTGGAGTTAGTCTAAGTCTTGGTGTTAGTCTTAGTCTTGTTGTTAGTCTAAGTCTTGTTTTATCTTAGTCTTAGTCTTGGTGTTAGTCTAAGTCTAAGTCTTGGTCTTGGTGTTAGTCTTGGTCTTGGTGTTAGTCTTGGTCTTGGTGTTAGTCTAAGTCTTGGTCTTAGTCTAAGTCTTGGTCTGAGTCTTAGTCTTGGTGTTAGTCTTGGTCTTGGTGTTAGTCTTTGTCTTGGTGTTAGTCTAAGTTTTGGTCTTGGTGTTATTCTTAGTCTTGGTGTTAGTCTTAGTCTTGGTGTTAGTCTAAGTCTTGGTCTTGGTAGTAGTCTTAGTCTTGGTGTTAGTCTAAGTTTTGGTCTTGGTGTTATTCTTAGTCTTCGTGTTAGTCTAAGTCTTGGTTTTGGTGTTATTTGTGGTCTTGGTGTTCGTCTAAGTCGTGGTCTTGTTGTTAGTCTTAGTCTTGGTGTTAGTCTAAGTCTTGGTCTTATTCTTAGTCTTAGTCTTTGTGTTAGCTTAAGTCTTGGTCTTGGTCGTAGTTTAAGTCTTGGTGTTATTCTTAGTCTTGGTGTTAGTCTTAGTCTTTCTGTTAGTCTAAGTCTTTGTTTTCGTGTTAGTCTTGACCTTAGTCTAAGTCTGGGTGTTAGTTTAAGTCTTGGTGTTAGTCTTAGTCTTAGTCTTGGTGTTAGTCTAAATCTTAGTGTTAGTCATAGTCTTGGTGTTAGTCTCAGTCTTGGTTTTGTTGTTAGGCGTGGTCTTGATGTTAGTCTTAGTCTTGGTGTTAGTCTTGGTCTTGGTGTTAGTCTTAGTCTTGTTGTTAGTCTAAGTCTTGGTCTTGTTGTTAGTCTTAGTATTGTTGTTAGTCTAAGTCTTGATTTTGGTGTTAGTCTTGGTCTTGGTGTTAGTCTTAGACTTGGTGTTAGTCTAAGTCTTGGTCTTTGTGTTAGTCTTAGTCTTGGTGTTAGTCTTGGTCTTTGTGTTAGTGTAAGTTTTGGTGTTATTCTAAGTCTTGGTCTTGGTGTTAGTCTTAGTCTTAGTGTTAGTCTAATTCTTGGTCTTAGTGTTAGTCTCAGTCTTGGTGTTAGTCTAAATCTTGGTCTTTGTGTTAGTCTTGGTCTTTTTGTTAGTCTAAGTCTCGGTGTTAGTCTAAGTCTTGGTGTTAGTCTAGGTCTTGGAGTTAGTCTAAGTCTTGGTCTTGGTGTTAGTCTTAGTCTTGGTTTTAGTCTTAGTCTTGGTCTTAGTATGTCTTGGTCTTAGTTTTAGTCTTGGTGTTAGTCTTGGTCTTGGTGTTAGTCTTGGTCTTCGTGTTAGTCTTGGTCTTGGTGTTAGTCTTTGTCTTGGTGTTAGTCTAAGTCTTGGTCTTGGTGTTAGTCTTGGTCCTAGTGTTAGTCTTGGTCTTGGTGTTAGTCTAAGTCTTGGTCTTGGTGTTAGTCTTAGTCTTGGTGTTAGTCTTAGTTTTAGTCGAAGTCTTGGTCTTGGTGTTAATCTAAGTCTTGGTCTTGGTGTTAGTCTTGTTCTTGGTGTTAGTCTTAGTCTTGGTGTAAATCTACGTATTGTTCTTAGTGTTAGTCTTGTTCTTGGTGTTAGTCTAAGTCTTGGTCTTGGTGTTAGTCTTGGTCTTGGTGTTAGTCTTAGTCTTGGTGTTAGTTTAAGTCTTGGTGTTAGTCTTAGTCTTGGTGTTAGTCTTAGTCTTTGAGTTAGTCTAAGTCTTGGTCTTCGTGTTAGTCTTGGTCTTGGTGTTAGTCTTAGTCTTGGTGTTAGTCTAACTCTTGGTCTTAGTCTAAGTCTTGGTTTTTGTGTTAGTCTTAGTCTTGGTGTTAGTCTTGGTCTTATTGTTAGTCTAAGTCTAGGTCTTCGTTTTAGTCTTGGTCTTGGCGTTAGTCTTAGTCTTGTTGTTAGTCTAAGTCTTGGTCTTGTTGTTAGTCTTAGTATTGTTGTTAGTCTAAGTCTTGATTTTGGTGTTAGTCTTGGTCTTGGTGTTAGTCTTAGTCTAAGTCTTGGTCTTGGTGTTAGTCTTGGTCTTGGTGTTAGTCTTGGTCTTGGTGTTAGTTTAAGTCTTGGTCTTAGTCTAAGTCTTGGTCTGAGTCTTAGTCTTGGTGTTAGTCTTGGTCTTGGTGTTAGTCTTTGTCTTGGTGTTAGTCTAAGTTTTGGTCTTGGTGTTATTCTTAGTCTTGGTGTTAGTCTTAGTCTTGGTGTTAGTCTAAGTCTTGGTCTTGGTAGTAGTCTTAGTCTTGGTGTTAGTCTAAGTTTTGGTCTTGGTGATATTCTTAGTCTTGGTGTTAGTCTTAGTCTTTGAGTTAGTCTAAGTCTTGGTCTTCGTGTTAGTCTTGGTCTTGGTGTTAGTCTTAGTCTTGGTGTTAGTCTAACTCTTGGTCTTAGTCTAAGTCTTGGTCTTTGTGTTAGTCTTAGTCTTGGTGTTAGTTTTGGTCTTATTGTTAGTCTAAGTCTTGGTCTTCGTTTTAGTCTTGGTCTTTGCGTTAGTCTTAGTCTTGTTGTTAGTCTAAGTCTTGGTCTTGTTGTTAGTCTTAGTATTGTTGTTAGTCTAAGTCTTGATTTTGGTGTTAGTCTTGGTCTTGGTGTTAGTCTTAGACTTGGTGTTAGTCTAATTCTTGGTCTTAGTGTTAGTCTTAGTCTTGGTGTTAGTCTAAATCTTGGTCTTTGTGTTAGTCTTGGTCTTTTTGTTAGTCTAAGTCTCGGTGTTAGTCTAAGTCTTGGTGTTAGTCTAAGTCTTGGAGTTAGTCTAAGTCTTGGTCTTGGTGTTAATCTTAGTCTTGGTGTTAGTCAAAGTATTGGTTTCAGTCTTAGTCTTAGTCTTGGTGTTAGTCTAAGTCTTGGTCTTAGTCTTAGTCTTGGTCTTAGTATGTCTTGGTCTTAGTCTTAGTCTTGGTGTTAGTCTTGGTCTTGGTGTTAGTCTTGGTCTTCGTGTTAGTCTTGGTCTTGGTGTTAGTATTTGTGTTGGTGTTAGTCTAAGTCTTGGTCTTTGTGTTAGTCTTGGTCCTAGTGTTAGTCTTGGTCTTGGTGTTAGTCTAAGTCTTGTCTTAGTCTAAGTCTTGGTCTTAGTCTTAGTCTTGGTGTTAGTCTTGTTCTTGGTGTTATTCTTGTTCTTGGTGTTAGTCTTGGTCTTGGTGTGTCTAAGTCTTGGTCTTGGTCTTAGTCTTAGTCTTGGTGTTAGTCGAAGTCTTGGTCTTGGTAGTAGTCTTAGTCTTGGTGTTAGTCTAAGTTTTGGTCTTGGTGTTATTCTTAGTCTTGGTATTAGTCTAAGTCTTGGTTTTGGTCTTATTTGTGGTCTTCGTGTTAGTCTAAGTCTTATTCTTGTTGTTAGTCTTAGTCTTGGTGTTAGTCTAAGTCTTGGTCTTGGTAGTAGTCTTAGTCTTGGTGTTAGTCTAAGTGTTGGTCTTTGTCGTAGTTTAAGTCTTGGTGTTAGTCTTAGTCTTGGTGTTAGTCTTAGTCCTTGTGTTAGTCTAAGTCTTGGTCATCGTGTTAGTCTTGGTCTTAGTCTAAGTCTTGGTGTTAGTTTAAGTCTTTGTGTTAGTCTTAGTCTTAGTCTTGGTGTTAGTCTAAATCTTGGTGTTAGTCATAGTCTTAATTTTAGTCTAAGTCTTGGTTTTGTTGTTAGTCTTGGTGTTAGTCTTGGTCTTGGTGTTAGTCTTGGTCTTGGTGTTAGTCTTGGTCTTGGTGTTAGTCTTAGTCTTGGATTTAGTCTAAGTCTAAGTCTTCGTGTTAGTCTTGGTCTTGGCGTTAGTCTTAGTCTTGTTGTTAGTCTTGATCTTGGTGTTAGTCTTAATGTTGGTGTTAGTCTAAGTCTTGGTCTTGGTGTTAGTCTTGGTCTTTTTGTTAGTCAAAGTCTTGGTTTCAGTCTTATTCTTAGTCTTGGTGTTAGTCTTAGTTTTGGTCTTAGTCTGTCTTGGTCTTAGTCTTAGTCTTGGTGTTAGTCTTGGTCTTGGTGTTAGTCTTGGTCTTGGTGTTAGTCTTTGTCTTGGTGTTAGCCTAAGTCTTGGTGTTGGTGTTAGTCTTGGTCTTTGTGTTAGTCTTGGTCTTTGTGTTAGTTTAAGTCTTGGTCTTAGTCTTAGTCTTGGTGTTAGTCTAAGTCTTGGTGTTAGTCTTAGTCTTTATTTTAGTCTAAGTCCTGGTCTTAGTCTTAGTCTTGGCGCGCAACTTACCCACTACCGGCACGGGGAGGTAGTGACGAAAAATAACAATACGGGACTCTTTCGAGGCCCCGTAATTGGAATGAGTACACTTCAAACCCTTTAACGAGGATCTATTGGAGGGCAAGTCTGGTGCCAGCAACCGCGGTAATTCCAGCTCCAATAGCGTATATTAAAGTTGTTGCAGTTAAAAAGCTCGTAGTTGGATCTCAGGCGCAGGCGGGCGGTCCGGCTCGCGCCGGTTCACTGCCCGTTGTCTCCTGCCCTACCGTTTGCCGGCTCTCTCCCACGGGTGCTCTTCGCTGAGCGTCCTGGGTGGCCGGCGCGTTTACTTTGAAAAAATTAGAGTGTTCAAAGCAGGCCTCGGCTGCCTGAATAATGGTGCATGGAATAATGGAATAGGACCTCGGTTCTATTTTGTTGGTTTTCGGAACTGGAGGTAATGATTAACAGGGACAAACGGGGGCATTCGTATTGCGGCGTTAGAGGTGAAATTCTTGGATCGCCGCAAGACGAGCTACTGCGAAAGCATTTGTCAAGAATGTTTTCATTAATCAAGAACGAAAGTCAGAGGCGCGAAGACGATCAGATACCGTCGTAGTTCTGACCATAAACGATGCCGCAGGAGTTGCTTCGATGACTCTGCGGGCAGCTTCCAGGAAACCAAAGTGTTTGGGTTCCGGGGGAAGTATGGTTGCAAAGCTGAAACTTAAAGGAATTGACGGAAGGGCACCACCAGGAGTGGAGCCTGCGGCTTAATTTGACTCAACACGGCCAACACTGAAATGATGGACATGCCGAGACCACTCTTCTGGGGCCTAATATGGAACTGGTGCTGGATTTAGACCCCCAGAAATCTGGGGTTATGCCCCCTGTGGCCCGGTTTGGTCTGCATCCAGTGTTCTGAAAAAGGAATTGACGGAAGAGCACTATCAGGAGTGGAGCATGAGACCTAAATTAACTTAACACGCCAATACTGCAGAATGACTATCAAAAAGTACACCTTCGTGGGGTCTAATAGAGAACATGTGCTGGAATTAGACGCTCGAAAATCTGGGGCTACCCTCTAAGAAACTTGATTGTCTCGCTAAGGGAATTGACGGAAGGGCACCACCAGGTGTGGAACCTGCGGCTTAATTTGACTGAACACGCCAATACTGTAGAACAACTGACAAATCGAGAGCACTGCCGTGTGGATCTAATAATGAACGTACGCTGGTATTAGACTCACGGATGACAAGTCAGCTCTCAAACACTCAAATGAAAGAACGCTACGGAAATCGTGTTTAACTCCGCAGAAACCGCAGATTTCAAATATCTGGTCATTGACAAACAAAAGCCCTCAATAAATTCGTCTGACCAAATAGTGAACGGGTGCTGGAAATAGATCATCTGAAGACAGGTCAGTTTTACCCTACAAATGACAGGGCGTTGCTACGGAAAACCAGATTAAATCGAGAGGAGCCGCAGACACTTTGGTTCACGTACCAGGCTGATAAGCCAAGGGCGCGAGGCTACCATGTGGGGGATTACGGCCGAACCCTTGTAAGCCGCAATCCCGCCCAAAATCTCAGCACCACTGCAATGGGAGGCCCCTACATGCTCGGGACCTGGGGCTTGCGCCCCAGCCCTATCAGGTAGAGCCACAGTAAGAGGTCCTTGCCGTCTGCAAATCAAAGCGGGCGGACAACTGCTTGATACTCACCCTATACGGCGATGGGGTGCGAAAACACTAACCAAAGACTTAGTACCTGGTCGGGGTGTCGAAAACAGTAGAGCAGCCACCTCACTGTGAACTGTCAAGACTCAACCACTGACCATGAGAGTTGTCCGCACATCAGGCGAACAACATCTCTGTGACATTACCAGGCTTGTCCTTTGGCTAAATGCACTCCGGCTACGATATCTACCTCTGTACGTTATCAGCCATATAACTATCATACTGGACGCAGAAGAGATGCAGACCAGCGGACATTGCACACCTGCCCCACTGTGTCAACACCCCAGGTGGCGGGGAATGCTAGGCGTACCATCCCTGCATAGAAGCCAAGAAAATAAAGGGAAAAAGAGATACCCCACTCACATGCAAATGCTACGTTTCTGGCAGGACGTGACGATCCTGGGATACAGACACACTGGACTGCCTCTCTTCCGGGTAAACCAGTCCATCTCATATATCACATATCATCATTGCACCCTATAGACACGAGTAGTGAAGACTCGATAGTCTGGTAAGACAACTTCCATAAGAGAGAAAACTCTGATCATAAACAACTGCTGCCTTGCAGATAGGCTGGGGACAGCCAAAGGCTAAGGAGGGCATCCCTACAGAAACGCCTGTTGAAATCGGATGCACGGGGCCGCAAGCCTAACAAAACAGTGCAACGTAAATCACAGTATGATGGCAGTACAACCTATTAGAAAAACGCATGGCGCTCATCTTGCGGAGTCCCGCCAGGCAGCGATAGTGCCGGGCCTCACGCCTCGAAGGGGCCCACCCTTGACTACTGGTGGTCACCCACCCATGTGTCGTGGAGTCAAGGCACATGGCTATGGGGCAACTTCTATTGCCCAAAACCTCAAGACCCTCAAAATACTACAGTGGAATGCGGAGGGAGTCATTAACAAAAAACTTTCCCTAACACACCACCAGCATGAAGGTAAGATTGACGTGGCATGTATCCAGGAAACGCACCTCAACAATAACCATAAATTCTCAATCAGAGGATATCAGACCTTCCGTCTAGATAGAGAAGGCCACAAAGGAGGGGTCCTGATACTGACCAGAAACTGCATACCGAGTAGCGCGGTATCTGTCAATCACACCGGACAAGCAGAAATTGTAGGAGTTGATATAATGGCTCAAGAGACGAAGCTCCGCATTTTTAATCTGTACGGACCACCAATTAGAGACCTATCGCTCTCGAGTATGGAGGTCAGAGACTCCAACTGCATAGTAGTTGGAGATTTCAACAGCCACTCGGAGAGATGGGGATACTCTGACACAGACAGCAGAGGTGACGAAGTGGAAGATTGGGAGATAGATGCAAATTTCTCCCTAATCAATAGGCCGGAGGATAGCCCTAGCTTCTATTCAAGAACATGGCATACCACCTCGACTCCAGATTTGGCCTTCTCCATACAGGACATACACCATAAAATAGACCGCCAGGTGCTAAACCAACTGGCAGGTAGCGACCACAGGCCGATCAGGCTAACCATTGACATGGAAGTAGGCCCACAGGAAACAAAACCGCTCCCACGTTGGAATTACAAACGAGCCGACTGGGACAGATTTGCAATCCTGACAGATGGGCTGTGTGAAACCATCAACACACGAAACACCAAAATGAAGCCCGTGGTAGAGAGCCTAAGCAAGGCAATAATGCAAGCCGCCACTGAAACCATCCCAAGAGGAGCTAGGAAAAACTATAAGCCCTACTGGAATGATGAGTTGCAGAAAGTGGAAGATGCAGTAACAAATGCTAGGAACATGGCAGAGCGAGAAAAATCCATGGAGGCAAACATTGCCCTCAAAGCCGCCGCGGCGAAGTACAAACACACTCTCAAGCAAACAGCAAGAGAAAGCTGGAAAAATAAAACGGAAAGTCTAAACCTGGACAAAGACGGGAACAAGCTATGGAAGCTAGTCAGAGCCATGAACGACGAAACCCCGTCAAATAAACAAATTACTATCAAGCAGGGCGAGAACTTGATCACAGGTAAGAAAGCCGCAAACGCCTTTGTCGATCACTATGCCAGAGCAAACCACATCGAGGTCCCTGCAGATAAGCATACAGACATTAGCGAAGAGCTAAAGGGACACGAAAACATAAATACGGCTCCCGAAGAGCACATGATGGCCAAACTAACAATGCGCGAAATGGAAGAGGCTATGAGAACACTAAAGAAAAGGAAATCTCCCGGAAAAGACGGGATAACAAACGAAATGCTGATGGGGCTGGGCCAAACAGCGAAGAGGAAACTACTATCAGTCCTGAACCAAAGCTGGAAAAGGGGTATTGTACCCCAGGCATGGAAAGACGCAATACTGGTACCAGTACCAAAAACAGGAAAGGATAAAACAGATCCAAATGGCTACAGGCCCATCAGCCTACTGAGCTGTGTCGGCAAGCTGATGGAACGGATGATAAACACCAGACTGATGTGGCATCTGGATGAAAAACGAATACTAATTCGACAGCAAGCCGGCTTTAGACAGCACAGATCCACTGAGGACCAGGTCATCCTCATAGCCCAGGAGATAGAAGATGCCTACCAGGCACAGAAACACACAGTAGCTGTTTGGGTGGATCTGGAAAAGGCATTTGACAAAGTCTGGAAGGACGGACTTAGAGTCAAGCTAAGAAGAAGTGATGTCTGTGGGAAGATGTACAAGTGGATCAACCACTACCTCAAACAAAGAACGGCCAGAGTCCAAGTACAAGGGCAGATGAGCAAAAAGGTGACACTCGAGCAGGGAGTACCCCAAGGGGGAGTATTGTCACCCACACTCTTCCTGGTATATATAAACGATATTACAGAGAATATACCAAGAAGAGTCCATAGCTCAATGTTTGCAGACGATCTGGCTATGTGGACCTCTGAAAAGAATCTCACCATAGCAAGAAATCGGATGCAGACGGCCCTAACATCGCTGGAAGAGTGGGCGAACTCATGGCTGGTCAAAATAAACGAGGAGAAAACCACGTGCACAATATTCTCGCTTTCATTAAAACCCCAAAGTACCAAATTAAGTCTAAATGGCAAAATCCTGCAGCCAAACGACAACCCAACCTATCTGGGAGTCACATTTGATCGGCGCATAACATGGAAAAGTCAGATTGAGAGAAACCGAACGAAAGCCAGAGAAAGAATGGCAATCATGAGGAAACTTGCTGGCACAAGCTGGGGAGCAGACGAAGGCATACTAAAGAAACTGTACACTGGAAGAGTGAGACCAGTTCTCGAGTATGGCATTGCGGCATGGACAACAGCAGCGAAGGCGAACTTCGATAAAGTTAACAAACTTCAAAACCAAGCCATGAGAATTATAACAGGTGGCATGAAGTCAACGCCAATTGTAGAACTTGAAAAGATTACAAAACTGCAATCCATGACCGATAGAAGAGACTGCAGAGCCCAGCTGCAGTCAGAGAAACTCCGAAGACTGACGGACCATCCAATGTACCAGAGACTAAACAATTTGGGAAATTGGAAACTAAAGCGGAGAAACTTTGCAGAAATAGCCAAAGCAAAGATGCACGAAGATCCCATAAACGCACTAACAACACTAAAACCCACCACTACTGTACGAAAACCTACCTGGAGGCAGGATATATTTCCAGAGGTGGTAGAAAATATACCAGGTATTGCAAACAAAAACTGCCAGACTGAATAAGAAAGGAGAGACACTACCCTAAGCTTCATAACGAAAAGCTACCCAAGCATGGACTGGACCCATGCATACACCGACGGTTCTGTAACAAACACTACACAGAACGGAGGGGCAGGAGCATTCCTGAACCTACCAAATGGCAGAAAAATAACACTGTCATTCGCTACTGGTAAGTACACAAGCAATTTCAGAGCGGAGGCAGAGGCACTGAGGGCGGCAGTGGAAGAAATGGTGACACACAGTGAAAATGAGAGCCATATAGTCCTGCTGACAGATGCTCTCGCCGTAGTCACAGCGCTAAAAAGCCAGAAAAACACGGAGCTTAATGACTTAAGAGCAGCACTCTGCAAACTGTGCCAGCAGACCACACCAAAAAGGGTAGTGGTACAGTGGGTTCCGTCACACTGCAACATCCAAGGCAACGAGGAGGCAGACAGACTGGCAAAAGAAGGTGCTAGACTACCACAAACAGATACCAGTACGACGTACGAAGAGTCAAAACGGCTTATCAAAGCCAGATACATGACCAAATGGGAAACCGAACATACTGGTTACACCAAAAACGATGCCTATTATCAGTTTAACCGAAGAGAGCAGGTCGTTGTCTTCAGACTTCGCACTGGCCACAACAAACTGAGGTACCACCTATTCAACAAATTGAAGATAGGGTGTACCGACGAATGCCCGTGCGGTACTGGTAAAATGACCACTGAACATCTGCTGCAGAACTGCCCGACAAACGAGGATCAGAGAGAGCAGATGTGGCCATTACCAGTGGAACTGCAAGACAAGCTCTATGGCAGTGGCGAGAGCCTCAGGATGACCGCCGCTTTTTTCGAAAAAATAATGGTTACTGTCTGACTGTGTACGCAGAAGAAGAAGGTCTTGGTGTTAGTCTTGGTCTTGGTGTTAGTCTTGTACTTAGTGTTAGTCTTTGTCTTGGTGTTAGTCTAAGTCTTGGTCTTGGTATTAGTCTTAGCCTTGGTGTTAGTCTTGGTCCTTGTGTTAGTCTAAGTCTTGGTCTTAGTCTAAGTCTTTGTCTTAGTCTTAGTCTTGGTGTTAGTCTTGTTCTTGGTGTTAGTCTTGTTCTTGGTATTAGTCTTGGTCTTGGTGTGTCTAAGTCTTAGTCTTGGTCTTAGTCTTAGTCTTGGTGTTAGTCTAAGACTTGGTCTTGGTAGTAGTCTTAGTCTTGGTGTTAGTCTAAGTTTTGGTCTTGGTGTTATTCTTAGTCTTTGTGTTAGTCTAAGTCTTGGTTTTGGTGTTATTTGTGGTCTTGGTGTTAGTCTAAGTCTTGGTCTTGTTGTTAGTCTTAGTCTTGGTGTTAGTCTAAGTTTTGGTCTTGATAGTAGTCTTTGTCTTGGTGTTAGTCTAAGTTTTGGTCTTGGTGTTAGTCTTAGTCTTGGTGTTAGTCTAAGTCTTGGTTTTGGTGTTAGTCGTGGTCATTCGTGTTAGTCTAAGTCTTGGTCTTGGTGTTAGTTTTGGTCTTGGTGTTAGTCTTGGTCTTGGTGTTAGTCTTAGTCTTGGTGTTAGTCTAAGTCTTGGTCTTAGTCTTAGTCTTTGTGTTAGTCTAACTCTTGGTCTTAGTCGTAGTTTTAGTCTTGATGTTAGTCTAATTCTTGATTTTGGTGTTAGTCGTGGTCTTGGTTTTAGTCTTAGTCTTTGTGTTAGTCTAAGTCTGTCCTTAGTGTTAGTCGTGGTCTTGGTTTTAGTTTTAGTATTTGTGTTAGTCTAAGTTTTTGTCTTAGTCGTAGTCTTAGTCTTAGTGTTAGTCTAAGTTGTGGTCTTAGTCTTGGTGTTAGTCTTGGTCTTGGTGTTAGATTTGGTCTTTGTGTTCGTCTCAGTCTTGTTCTTGGTCTTAGTCTTGGTGTTAGTCTGTCTTGGTCTTGGTCTTAGTCTTAGTCTTGGTGTTAGTGTTAGTCTAAGTCTCGGTCTTAGTCTTGGTGTTAGTCTAAGTCTTGGTTTAGGTGGTAACCGTGGTCTTAGTGTTAGTCTAAGTGTTGGTCTTGGTGTTAGTCTTGGTCTTGGTGTTAGTCTTGGTCTTGGTGTTAGTCTTGGTCTTGGTGTTAGTCTAAGTCTTGGTCTTTGTGTTAGTCTTAGTCTTGGTGTTAGTCTTGGTCTTGGTGTTAGTCTTAGTCTTGGATTTAGTCTAAGTCTAGGTCTTCGTGTTAGTCTTGGTCTTGGCGTTAGTCTTAGTCTTGTTGTTAGTCTAAGTCTTGGTGTTAGTCTAAGTTTTGATTTTGGTGTTAGTCTTGGTCTTGGTGTTAGTCTATGTTTTGGTGTTAGTCTAAGTCTTGGTGTTAGTCTAAGTCTTGGAGTTAGTCTAAGTCTTGGTGTTAGTCTTATTCTTGGTTTTAATCTAAGTCTTGGTCTTAGTCTTAGTCTTGGTCTTAGTCTGTCTTGGTCTTAGTCTTAGTCTTGGTGTTAGTCTTGTTTTTTGTGTTAGTTTTGGTCTTGGTGTTAGTCATTGTCTTGGTGTTAGTCTAAGTCTTGGTCTTGGTGTTAGTCTTGGTCTTGGTCTTGGTGTTAGTCTAAGTCTTGGTCTTAGTCTAAGTCTTGGTCTTAGTCTTAGTCTTGATGTTATTCGTGTTCTTGGTGTTAGTCTTGTTCTTGGTGTTAGTCTTGGTCTTGGTGTCTAAGTCTTAGTTTTGGTCTTAGTCTTGGTGTTAGTCTAAGTCTTGGTCTTGGTAGTAGTCTTAGTCTTGGTGTTAGTCTAAGTCTTGGTCTTGGTCGTAGTTTAAGTCTAGGTGTTAGTCTTAGTCTTGGTGTTAGTCTTAGTCTTTGTGTTAGTCTCAGTCTTGGTCTTCGTGTTAGTCTTGGCATTAGTCTAAGTCTTGGTGTTAGTTTAAGTCTTTGTGTTAGCCTTAGTCTTAGTCTTGGTGTTAGTCTAAATCTTGGTGTTAGTCATAGTCTTGGTATTAGTCTAAGTCTTGGTTTTGTTGTTAGGCTTGGTCTTGATGTTAGTCTTGGTCTTGGTGTTTGTCTAAGTCTTGGTCTTGGTGTTAGTCTTAGTTTTGGTGTTCGTCTTGGTCTTGGTGTTAGTCTAAGTCTTGGTGTTAGTCTAAGTCTTGGTCTTGGTGTTAGTCTTGGTCTAAGTCTTGGTGTTAGTCTTAATGTTAGTCTTCTTCTTCTTCTTCTGCGTACACAGTCAGACAGCAACCATTATTTTTTCGAAAAAAGCGGCGGTCGTCCTGAGACTCTCGCCACTACCATAGAGCTTGTCTTGCAGTTCCACTGGCAATGGCCACATCTGCTCTCTCTGATCCCCGTATGTCGGGCAGTTCTGCAGCAGATGTTCAGTTGTCATTTTACCAGTACCGCACGGGCATTCGTCGGTACACCCTATCTTCAATTTGTTGAATAGGTGGTACCTCAGTCTATTGTGGCCAGTGCGAAGTCTGAAGACAACGACCTGCTCTCTTCGGTTCAACTGGTAATAGGCATCGTTTTTGGTGTAACCAGTATGTTCGGTTTCCCATTTGGTAATGTACCTGGCTTTGATAAGCCGTTTTGACTCTTCGTACGTCATACTGGTATCTGTTTGTGGTAGCCTTGCACCTTCTTTTGCCAGTCTGTCTGCCTCCTCGTTGCCTTGGATGTTGCAGTGTGACGGAACCCACTGTACCACTACCCTTTTTGGTGCGGACAGCTGGCACAGTTTGCAGAGTGCTGCTCTTAAGTCATTAAGCTCAGTGTTTTTCTGGCTTTTTAGCGCTGTGACTACGGCGAGAGCATCTGTCAACAAGACTATGTGGCTCTCATTTTCACTGTGTGTTGCCATTTCTTCCACTGCCGCCCTCAGTGCCTCTGCCTCCGCTCTGAAATTGCTTGTGTACTTACCAGTAGCGAATGACAGTGTTATTTTTCTGCCATTTGGTAGGTTCAGGAATGCTCCTGCCCCTCCGTTCTGTGTAGTGTTTGTTACAGAACCGTCGGTGTATGCATGGGTCCAGTCCGTGCTTGGGTAGCTTTTCGTTATGAAGCTTAGGGTAGTGTCTCTCCTTTCTTTTTCGGTCTGGCAGTTTTTGTTTGCAATACCTGGTATATTTTCTACCACCTCTGGAAATATGTCCTGCCTCCAAGTAGGTTTTCGTACAGTAGTGATGGGTTTTGGTGTTGTTAGTGCGTTTGTGGGGTCTTCGTGCATCTTTGCTTTGGCTATTTCTGCAAAGTTTCTCCGCTTTAGTTTCCCAGTTCCCAAATTGTTTAGCCTCTGGTACATTGGATGGTCCGTCAGTCTTCGGAGTTTCTCTGACTGCAGCTGGGCTCTGCAGTCTCTTCTGTCGGTCATGGATTGCAGTTTTGTAATCTTTTCAAGTTCTACAATTGGCGTTGACTTCATGCCACCTGTTATGATTCTCATAGCTTGGTTTTGAAGTTTGTTAACTTTATCGAAGTTCGCCTTCGCTGCTGTTGTCCATGCCGCGATGCCATACTCGAGAACTGGTCTCACTCTTCCAGTGTACAGTTTCTTTAGTATGCCTTCGTCTGCTCCCCAGCTTGTGCCAGCAAGTTTCCTCATGATCGCCATTCTTTCTCTGGCTTTCATTCGGTTTCTCTCAATCTGACTTTTCCATGTCATGCGCCGATCAAATGTGACTCCCAGATAGGTTGGGTTGTCGTTTGGCTGCAGGATTTTGCCATTTAGGCTTAATTTGGTACTTTGGGGTTTTAATGAGAGCGAGAATATTGTGCACGTGGTTTTCTCCTCGTTTATTTTGACCAGCCATGAGTTCGCCCACTCTTCCAGCGATGTTAGGGCCGTTTGCATCCGATTTCTTGCTATGGTGAGATTCTTTTCAGAAGTCCACATAGCCAGATCGTCTGCAAACATTGAGCTATGGACTCTTCTTGGTATATTCTCTGTAATATCGTTTATATATACCAGGAAGAGTGTGGGGGACAGTACTCCCCCTTGGGGTACTCCCTGCTCGAGTGTCACCTTTTTGCTCATCTGCCCTTGTACTTGGACTCTGGCCGTTCTTTGTTTGAGGTAGTGGTTGATCCACTTGTACATCTTCCCACAAACATCACTTCTTCTTAACTTGACTCTAAGTCCGTCCTTCCAGACTTTGTCAAATGCCTTTTCCAGATCCACCCAAACAGCTACTGTGTGTTTCTGTGCCTGGTAGGCATCTTCTATCTCCTGGGCTATGAGGATGACCTGATCCTCAGTGGATCTGTGCTGTCTAAAGCCGGCTTGCTGTGGAATTAGTATTCGTTTTTCTTCCAGATGCCACATCAGTCTGGTGTTTATCATCCGTTCCATCAGCTTGCCGACACAGCTCAGTAGGCTTATGGGCCTGTATCCATTCGGATCTGTTTTGTCCTTTCCTGTTTTTGGTACTGGTACCAGTATTGCATCCTTCCATGCCTGGGGTACAATACCCCTTTTCCAGCTTTGGTTCAGGACTGATAGTAGTTTTTTCTTCGCTGTTTGGCCCAGCCCCATCAGCATTTCGTTTGTTATCCCGTCTTTTCCGGGAGATTTCCTTTTCTTTAGTGTTCTCATAGCCTCTTCCATTTCGCGCATGGTTAGTTTGGCCATCATGTGCTCTTCAGGAGCCGTATTTATGTTTTCGTGTCCTTTTAGCTCTTCGCTAATATCTGTATGCTTATCTGCAGGGACCTCGATGTGGTTTGCTCTGGCATAGTGATCGACAAAGGCGTTTGCGGCTTTCTTACCTGTGATCAAGTTCTCGCCCTGCTTGATAGTAATTTGTTTATTTGACGGGGTTTCGTCGTTCATGGCTCTGACTAGCTTCCATAGCTTGTTCCCTTCTTTGTCCAGGTTTAAACTTTCTGTTTTATTTTTCCAACTTTCTCTTGCTGTTTGCTTGAGAGTGTGTTTGTACTTCGCCGTGCCGGCTTTGAGGGCGATGTTTGCCTCCATGGATTTTTCACGTTCTGCCACGTTCCTAGCATTTGTTACTGTATCTTCCACTTTCTGCAACTCATCATTCCAGTAGGGCTTATAGTTTTTCCTAGCTCCTCTTGGGATGGTTTCAGTGGCGGCTTGCATTATTGCCTTGCTTAGGCTCTCTACCATGGGCTTCATTTTGGTGTTTCGTGTGTTGATGGTTTCACACAGCCCATCTGTCAGGATTGCAAATCTGTCCCAGTCGGCTCGTTTGTAATTCCAACGTGGGAGCGGTTTTGTTTCCTGTGGGCCTACTTCCATGTCAATGGTTAGCCTGATCGGCCTGTGGTCGCTACCTGCCAGTTGGTTTAGCACCTGGCGGCCTATTTTATAGTGTATGTCCTGTGTGGAGAAGGCCAAATCTGGAGTCGAGGTGGTATGCCATGTTCTTGAATAGAAGCTAGGGCTATCCTCCGGCCTATTGATTAGGGAGAGATTTGCATCTATCTCCCAATCTTCCACTTCGTCGCCTCTGCTGTCTGTGTCAGAGTATCCCCATCTCTCCGAGTGGCTGTTGAAATCTCCAACTACTATGCAGTTGGAGTCTCTGACCTCCATGCTCGAGAGCGATAGGTCTCTGTTTGGTGGTCCGTACAGATTGAAAATGCGGAGCTTCGTCTCTTGAGCCATTATGTCAACTCCTACAATTTCTGCTTGTCCGGTGTGATTGACAGGTACCGCGCTACTCGGTATGCTGTTTCTGGTCAGTATCAGGACCCCTCCTTTGTGGCCTTCTCTATCTAGACGGAAAGTCTGGTATCCTCTGATTGAGAATTTATGGTTATTGTTGAGGTGCGTTTCCTGGATACATGCCACGTCAATCTTACCTTCATGCAGGTGATGTGTTAGGGAAAGTTTTTTGTTAATGACTCCCTCCGCATTCCACTGTAATATTTTGAGGGTCTTGATGTTTTGGCCAATAGTCGTTTCCCCATAGCCATGTGCCTTGACTCCACGACACATGGGTGGGTGACCACCAGTAGTCAAGGGTGGGCCCCTTCGAGGCGTGGGGCCCGGCGCTATCGCTGCCTGGCGGGTCTCCTCAGGATGAGCGCCATACGTTTTTCGAATAGGTTGTGCCATCATACTGTGATTTACGTTGCACTGTTTTGTTAGGCTTGCGGCCCCGTGCATCCGATTTCAACAGGCGTTTCTGTAGGGATGCCCTCCTTAGCCTTTGGCTGTCCCCAGCCTATCTGCAAGGCAGCAGTTGTTTACGATCAGAGTTTTCTCTCCTATGGAAGTTGTCTTACCAGACTATCGAGTCTTCACTACTCGTGTCTATAGGGTGCAATGATGATGATATATGAGATGGACTGGTTTACCCGGAAGAGAGGCAGTCCAGTGTGTCTGTATCCCAGGATCGTCACGTCCTGCCAGAAACGTAGCATTTGCATGTGAGTGGGGTATCTCTTTTTCCCTTTGTTTTCTTGGCTTCTATGCAGAGATGGTACGCCTAGCATTCCCCGCCACCTGGGGTGTTGACACAGTGGGGCAGGTGTGCAATGTCCGCTGGTCTGCATCTCTTCTGCGTCCAGCATGATAGTTATGGCTGATAACGTACAGAGGTAGATATCGTAGCCGGAGTGTATTTAGCCAGAGGACAAGCCTGGTAATGTCACAGAGATGTTGATCGCCTGGTGTGCGGACAACTCTCATGGTCAGTGGTTGAGTCTTGACAGTTCACAGTGTGGTGGCTGCTCTACTGTTTTCGACACCCCGACCAGGTTCTAAGTCTTTGGTTGGTGTTTTTCGCACCCCATCGCCGTATAGGGTGAGTATCAAGCAGTTTGTCCGCCCGCTTTGATTTGCGGGCGGCAAGGACCTCTTACTGTGGCTCTACCTGATAGGGCTGGGGCGCAAGCCCCAGGTCCCGAGCATGTAGGAGCCTCCCATTGCAGTGGTGCTGAGATTTTGGGCGGGATTGCGGCTTACAAGGGTTCGGCCGTAATCCCCCACATGGTAGCCTCGCGCCCTTGGCTTATCAGCCTGGTACGTGAACCAAAGTGTCTGCGGCTCCTCTCGATTTGAGCTGGTTTTCCGTAGCAACGCCCTGTCATTTGTAGGGTAAAACTGACCTGTCTTCAGATGATCTATTTCCAGCACCCGTTCACTATTTGGTCAGACGAATTTATTGAGGGCTTTTGTTTGTCAATGACCAGGTATTTGAAATCTGCGGTTTCTGCAGAGTTAAGACACGATTTCCGTAGCGTTCTTTCATTTGAGTGTTTGAGAGCTGACTTGTCATCCGTGAGTCTAATACCAGCGTACGTTCATTATTAGACCCAAACGGCAGTGCTCTCGATTTGTCAGTTGTTCTACAGTATTGGCGTGTTCAGTCAAATTAAGCCGCAGATTCCACACCTGGTGGTGCCCTTCCGTCAATTCCCTTAGCGAGACAATCAAGTTTCTTAGAGGGTAGCCCCAAAATTTTCGAGGGTCTAATTCCAGCACATGTTCTCTATTAGACCCCGCGAAGGTGTACTTTTTGATAGTCATTCTGCAGTATTGGCGTGGTAAGTTAACTTAGGTCTCAGGCTCCACTCCTGATAGTGCTCTTCCGTCAATTCCTTTATCACACACTGGATGCAGACAGAACCGAGCCACAGGGGCATAACCCCAGAGTTCTGGGGGTCTAAGTCCAGCACCAGTTCCATATTAGACCCCAGAAGAATGGTCTCGGCATGTCACTCATTTCAGTGTTGGCCGTGTTGAGTCAAATTAAGCCGCAGGCTCCACTCCTGGTGGTGCCCTTCCGTCAATTCCTTTAAGTTTCAGCTTTGCAACCATACTTCCCCCGGAACCCAAACACTTTGGTTTCCCGGAAGCTGCCCGCAGAGTCATCGAAGCAACTCCTGCGGATCGCTAGTCGGCATCGTTTATGGTCAGAACTACGACGGTATCTGATCGTCTTCGCGCCTCTGACTTTCGTTCTTGATTAATGAAAACATTCTTGACAAATGCTTTCGCAGTAGCTCGTCTTGCGGCGATCCAAGAATTTCACCTCTAACGCCGCAATACGAATGCCCCCGTTTGTCCCTGTTAATCATTACCTCCAGTTCCGAAAACCAACAAAATAGAACCGAGGTCCTATTCCATTATTCCATGCACCATTATTCAGGCAGCCGAGGCCTGCTTTGAACACTCTAATTTTTTCAAAGTAAACGCGCCGGCCACCCAGGACGCTCAGCGAAGAGCACCCGTGGGAGAGAGCCGGCAGACGGTAGGGCAGGAGACAACGGGCAGTGAACCGGCGCGAGCCGGACCGCCCGCCTGCGCCTGAGATCCAACTACGAGCTTTTTAACTGCAACAACTTTAATATACGCTATTGGAGCTGGAATTACCGCGGCTGCTGGCACCAGACTTGCCCTCCAATAGATCCTCGTTAAAGGGTTTAAAGTGTACTCATTCCAATTACGGGGCCTCGAAAGAGTCCCGTATTGTTATTTTTCGTAATGTTAGTCTAAGTCTTGGTCTTGGTGTTAGTCTTAGTCTCGGTGTTAATCTAAGTCTTGGTCTTGGTGTTAGTCTTGTTCTTGGTGTTAGTCTTAGTCTTGGCGTTAGTCTTAGTCTCGGTTTTAGTGTAAGTCTTGATTTTAGTGTTGGTCTTGGTGTTAGTCCAAGTTTTGGTGTTAGTCTAAGTCTTGGTGTTAGTCTAAGTCTTAGAGTTAGTCTAAGTCTTGGTTTTAGTCTTAGTCTTGTTGTTAGTCAAAGTCTTGGTTTCAGTCTTAGTCTTAGTCTTGGTGTTAGTCTTGTTCTTTGTGTTAGTCTTGGTCTTGGTGTTAGTTTAAGTCTTGGTCTTTATGTTAGTCTTGGTCTTGGTGTTAGTCTTGGTCTTGGTGTTAGTCTAAGTCTTGGTCTTAATCTAAGTCTTGATCTTAGTTTTAGTCTTGGTGTTAGTCTTGTTCTTGGTGTTAGTCTTGTTCTTGGTGTTAGTCTTGGTCTTGGTGTGTCTAAGGGTTAGTCTTGGTGTTAGTCTAAGTCTTGGTCTTGGTAGTAGTCTTAGTCTTGGTGTTAGTCTGAGTCTTGGTCTTTTTGTTTGTCTTAGTCTTGGTGTTAGTCTAAGTCTTGGTCTTAGTCTTAATCTTAGTCTTTGTCTTAGCCTAAGTCTTGGTCTTGGTCGTAGTTTAAGTCTTGGTGTTAGTCTTAGTCTTGGTGTTAGTCTTAGTCTTTGTGTTAGTCTAAGTCTTCGTCTTCGTGTTAGTCTTGGCCTTAGTCTAAGTCTTGGTGTTAGTTTAAGTCTTGGTGTTAGTCTTAGTCTTAGTCTTGGTGTTAGTCTAAATCTTGGTGTAAGTTATAATCTTGGTGTTAGTCTAAGTCTTGGTTTTGTTGTTAGGCTTGGTCTTGATGTTAGTCTTGGTCTTGGTGTTAGTCTTAGTCTTGGTGTTAGTCTTGGTCTTGGCGTTAGTCATAGTCTTGTTGTTAGTCTAAGTCTTGGTCTTGTTGTTAGTCTTAGTCTTGTTGTTAGTCTAAGTCTTGATTTTGGTGTTAGTCTTGGTCTTGGTCTTTGTGTTAGTGTTAGTCTTGGTGTTAGTCTTGGTCTTTGTGTTAGTCTATGTTTCAGTGTTAGTCTAAGTCTTGGTCTTGGTGTTAGTTTTAGTCATAGTGTTAGTCTAATTCTTGGTCTTGGTGTTAGTCTTAGTCTTGGTGTTAGTCTAAGTCTTGGTCTTGGTGTTAGTCTTGGTCTTTTTGTTAGTCTAAATCTTGGTGTTAGTCTAAGTCTTAGAGTTAGTCTAAGTCTTGGTCTTGGTGTTAATCTTAGTCTTGGTGCTAGTCAAAGTCTTGGTTTCAGTCTTAGTCTTAGTCTTGGTGTTAGTCTAAGTCTTGGTCTTAGTGTTAGTCTTGGTCTTAGTCTGTCTTGGTCTTAGTCTTAGTCTTGGTGTTAGTCTTGGTCTTGGTGTTAGTCTTTGTCTTGGTGTTAGTCTGTCTTGGTCTTGGTGTTAGTCTTGGTCTTGGTGTTAGTCTTGGTCTTGGCGTTAGTCTAAGTCTTGGTCTTAGTCTAAGTCTTTGTCTTAGTCTTTAGTCTAAGTTTTTGTCTTAGTCGTAGTCTTAGTCTTGGTGTAAGTCTAAGTTTTGGTCTTAGTCTTAGTCTTGGTGTTAGTCTTGGTCTTGGTGTTAGATTTGGTCTTTGTGTTCGTCTCAGTCTTCGTCTTGGTCTTAGTCTTAGTCTTAGTGTTAGTCTGTCTTGTTCTTGGTCTTAGTCTTAGTCTTGGTGTTAGGCTATGTCTTGGAATTAGTCTTAGTCTTGGTCTTAGTGTTAGTCTAAGTCTCGGTCTTAGTCTTGGTGTTAGTCTAAGTCTTGGTTTAGGTGGGAACCGTGGTCTTGGTGTTAGTCTAAGTGTTGGTCTTGGTGTTAGTCTTGGTCTTGGTGTTAGTCTTGGTCTGGGTGTTAGTCTTGGTCTTGGTGTTAGTCTAAGTCTTGGTCTTGGTGTTAGTCTTAGTCTTGGTGTTAGTCTTGGTCTTGGTGTTAGTCTAACTCTTGGTCTTGGTGTTAGTCTTGGTCTAAGTCTTGGTGTTAGTCTTAGTCTTGGTCTTGGTGTTAGTCTTAGTCTTGGTGTTAGTCTTGGTCTTGGTGTTAGTCTTTGTGTTATTCTAAGTCTTGGTCTTAGTCTTAGTCTTAGTCTTGGTGTTAGTCTAGGTCTTGGTCTTGGTCGTAGTTTTAGTCTTAGTGTTAGTCTAAGTCTTGGTCTTAGTCTTCGTGTTAGTCTAATTCTTGGTTTTGGTGTTAGTCGTGGTCTTGGTGTTAGTCTAAATCTTGGTGTTAGTCTAAGTCTTGGTTTTGGTGTTAGTTTTAGTCTTGGTGTTAATCTAAGTTTTGGTCTTTGTGTTAGTCTTGTTCTTAGTGTTAGTATTATTCTTGGTGTTAATCTAAGTCTTGGTCTTGGTGTTAGTCTTGTGCTTTGTGTTAGTCTAAGTCTTGATCTTGGTGTTAGTCTTGGTCTTGGTGCTAGTCTTAGTCTTGGTGTTAGTCTAAGTCTTGGTTTTGGTGTTAGTCGTGGTCTTGGTGTTAGTCTTAGTCTTAGTGTTAGTCTAAGTCTTGGCCTTAGTCTTAGTTTTAGTCTTTGTGTTAGTCTAAGTTTTTGTTTTAGTCGTAGTCTTAGTCTTGGTGTTAGTCTAAGTTTTGGTCTTAGTCTTAGTCTTGGTGTTAGTCTTGGTCTTGGTGTTAGATTTGGTCTTTGTGTTCGTCTCAGTCTTGGTCTAGGTCTTAGTCTTAGTCTTGGTGTTAGTCTGTCTTGGTCTTGGTCTTGGTGTTAGTCTTAGTCTTGGTGTTAGTCTAAGGCTAGGTCTTGGTGTTAGTCTTGGTCTTGGTGTTAGTATAAGTCTTGGTCCTGCTGTTAGTCTTGGTCTTGGTTTTAATCTTGGTCTTGTTGTTAGTCTAAGTCTTGGTGTTAGTGTAAGTCTTTGTGTTAGTATTAGTTTTGGTCTTGGTGTTAGTGTTAGTCTTGGTCTTTGTGTTAGTCTTGGACTTGGTGTTAGTCTTAGTCTTGGTGTTAGTTTAAGTCTTGGTCTTCGTGTTAGTCTTGATCTTGGTGTTAATCTTAGTCTTGGTGTTAGTCTAAGTCTTGGTCTTGGTGTTAGTCTTAGTCTTGGTGATAATCTAAGTCTTGGTCTTGGTGTTGGTCTTGGTCTTGGTGTTAGTGTAAGTCTTGGTCTTGGTGTTAGTCTTAGTCTTTGTGTTAGACTAGGACCAATACTTAGACTAACACCAAGACTAAGACTAAGACCAAGGCTTAGACAAACACCAAGACCAAGACTAACACCAAGATCAAGACTAACACCAAGACTAAGACTAAGACCAAACTTTAGACTAAGACCAAAACTAAGACTAACACCAAGACCAAGACAAGAATGTTTTCATTAATCAAGAACAAAAGTCAGAGGCGCGAAGACGATTAGATACCGTCGTAGTTCTGACCATAAACGATGCCGACTAGCGCCGATCAAAGCGGGCGGACAACTGCTCGATACTAAAGACTAAGTACCTGGTCGGGGTGTCGAAAACAGTAGAGCAGCCACCTCACTGTGAACTGTCGAGACTCAACCAATGACCATGAGAGCTGTCCGCACACCAGGCGAATAACATCTCTGTGACATATGTATATCTACGATATCTACCTCTGTACGTTATCAGCCATATAACTATCATACTGGACGCAGAAGAGATGCAGACCAGCGGACATTGCACACCTGCCCCACTGTGTCAACACCCCAGGTGGCGGGGAATGCTAGGCGTACCATCCCTGCATAGAAGCCAAGAAAATAAAGGGAAAAAGAGATACCCCACTCACATGCAAATGCTACGTTTCTGGCAGGACGTGACGATCCTGGGATACAGACACACTGGACTGCCTCTCTTCCGGGTAAACCAGTCCATCTCATATATCACATATCATCATTGCACCCTATAGACACGAGTAGTGAAGACTCGATAGTCTGGTAAGACAACTTCCATAAGAGAGAAAACTCTGATCATAAACAACTGCTGCCTTGCAGATAGGCTGGGGACAGCCAAAGGCTAAGGAGGGCATCCCTACAGAAACGCCTGTTGAAATCGGATGCACGGGGCCGCAAGCCTAACAAAACAGTGCAACGTAAATCGCAGCATGATGGCAGTACAACCTATTAGAAAAACGCATGGTGCTCATCCTGCGGAGTCCCGCCAGGCAGCGATAGTGCCGGGCCTCACGCCTTGAAGGGGCCCACCCTTGACTACTGGTGGTCACCCACCCATGTGTCGTGGAGTCAAGGCACATGGCTATGGGGCAACTTCTATTGGCCAAAACCTCAAGACCCTCAAAATACTACAGTGGAATGCGGAGGGAGTCATTAACAAAAAACTTTCCCTAACACACCACCTGCATGAAGGTAAGATTGACGTGGCATGTATCCAGGAAACGCACCTCAACAATAACCATAAATTCTAAATCAGAGGATACCAGACCTTCCGTCTAGATAGAGAAGGCCACAAAAGAGGGGTCCTGATACTGACCAGAAACTGCATACCGAGTAGCGCGGTATCTGTCAATCACACCGGACAAGCAGAAATTGTAGGAGTTGACATAATGGCTCAAGAGACGAAGCTCCGCATTTTCAATCTGTACGGACCACCAAATAGAGATCTATCGCTCTCGAGTATGGAGGTCAGAGACTCCAACTGCATAGTAGTTGGAGATTTCAACAGCCACTCGGAGAGATGGGGATACTCTGACACAGACAGCAGAGGTGACGAAGTGGAAGATTGGGAGATAGATGCAAATCTCTCCCTAATCAATAGGCCGGAGGATAGCCCTAGCTTCTATTCAAGAACATGGCATACCACCTCGACTCCAGATTTGGCCTTCTCCATACAGGACATACACCATAAAATAGACCGCCAGGTGCTAAACCAACTGGCAGGTAGCGACCACAGGCCGATCAGGCTAACCATTGACATGGAAGTAGGCCCACAGGAAACAAAACCGCTCCCACGTTGGAATTACAAACGAGCCGACTGGGACAGATTTGCAATCCTGACAGATGGGCTGTGTGAAATCATCAACACACGAAACACCAAAATGAAGCCCATGGCAGAGAGCCTAAGCAAGGCAATAATGCAAGCCGCCACTGAAACCATCCCAAGAGGAGCTAGGAAAAACTATAAGCCCTACTGGAATGATGAGTTGCAGAAAGTGGAAGATGCAGTAACAAATGCTAGGAACATGGCAGAGCGAGAAAAATCCATGGAGGCAAACATCGCCCTCAAAGCCGCCGCGGCGAAATACAAATACACTCTTAAGACTAACACCAAGACTTAGACTAACACCAAGACCAAGACTTAACACCAAGACTAAGACTAACACCAAGACCAAGACTAACACCAAGACCAAGACTTAGACTAACACCAAGACTTAGACTAACACCAAGACCAAGACTAACACCAAGACCAAGACTTAGACTAACACCAAGACTTAGACTAACACCAAGACTTGGACTAACACCAAGACTAAGACTAACACCAAGACTTAGACTAACACCAAGATCAAGACTAAGACTAAGACCAACACCAAGACCAAGACTTACACTACCACAAAGACTTAGACTAGCACCAAGACCAAGACTAACACCAAGACTAAGACTAACACCAAGACCAAGACTAACACCAAGACCAAGACTAACACTAACACCAAGACCAAGACTAATACTAACACCAAGACTTACATTAACACCAAGACTTAGACTAACACCAAGACCAAGACTAACACGAAGACCAAGACTTAGACTAACACTAAGACTTAGACTAACACCAAGACCAAGACTAAGACCAAGACTAAGACTTAGACTAACACTAAGACCAAGACTAACACCAAGACTAAGACTAACACAAAGAACAAGACTAACACCAAGACCAAGACTTAGACTAACACAAATTCTAAGACTAAGACCAAGACTAATCCAAGACTTAGACTAACACCAATACTAAGACTAAGACCAAGACTTAGACTAACACCAAAACCAAGACTAACACCAAGACCAAGACTAACACCAAGACTAAGACTAAGACCAAGACTTAGACTAACACGAAGACCAAGACTTAGACTAACATTAAGACTTAGACTAACACAAAGACTAAGACTAACACCAAGACCAAGACTAACACCAAGACCAAGAATAACACCAAGACCAAGACTTAGACTAACACTAAGACCAAGACTAACACCAAGACTAAGACTAACACCAAGGCTAAGACTAGGAGCAAGACTTAGACTAACACCAAGACTAAGACTAAGACCAAGGCTTAGACTAACACCAAGACCAAGACTAACACCAAGCTCAAGAGTAACACCAAGACTAAGACTAAGACCAAACTTTAGACTAAGACCAAGACCAACACCAAGACCAAGACTTAGACTAACACAAAGACTTAGACTAACACTAAGACTAAGACTAACACCAAGACCAAGACTAACACCAAGACCAAGACTTATAGTAACACCAAGACCAAAACTAACACCAAGACCAAGACTTAGATTATCACCAAGACTAACACCAACACCAATACCAAGACTTAGACTAACACCAAGACTAAGACTAACACCAAGACCAGGACTAACACGAAGAACAAGACTTAGACTAACACCAAGACTTAGACGAACACCAAGACTTAGACTAACACCAAGACCAAGACTAACTCCAAGACTAACACCAAGACCAAGACTTATACCAACACCAAGACCAAGACTAACACCAAGACCAAGACTTAGCCTAACACCAAGACTAAGACTAACTCCAAGACCAAGACTAACACGAAGACCAAGACTTAGGCTAACACTAAGACTTAGACTAACACCAAGACAAAGACTACCACCAAGACTAACACCAAGACTAAGACTAACACCAAGACCAAGACTTATACTAACACTAAGACCAAGACTAACACCAAGACTAAGACTAACACCAAGATCAAGTCTAAAACCACGAATAAGACTTAGACTAACACCAAGACTAAGACTATGAACAAGACCAAGACTTAGACTAACACCTAGACTAAGACTCAGACCAAGACCAAGATTTAGATTAACACCAAGACTAAGACCAAGACTTAGACTAACACCAAAACCAAGACTAACACCAAGACCAAGACTAACACCAAGACTTATACTAAGACCAAGACTAAGACTAATCCAAGACTTAGACTAACACCAAGACTAAGACTAAGACCAAGACTTAGACTAACACCAAAACCAAGACTAACACTAGGACTAAGACTAAGATTAAGACTAAGACTAATCCAAGACTTAGACTAACACCAAGACTAAGACTAAGACCAAGACTTAGACTAACACCAAAACCAAGACTAATCCAAGACTTAAACTAACATTAAGACTTACACTAACACCAAGACTAAGACTAACACCAAGACCAAGACCAAGACCAAGACTAACACCAAGACCAAGACTTAGACTAACACTAAGACCAAGACTAACACCAAGACTAAGACTAACACCAAGATCAAGACTAACACCAAGACCAAGACTTAGACTAACACCAAGACTACGACCAAGACGAAGACTTAGACTAACACAAAGACTAAGACCAAGACCAAGACTTAGACTAACACCAAGACTAAGACCAAGACTTAGACTAACACCAAGACTAAGACCAAGACTTAGACTAATACCAAGACTAAGACTACGAGCAAGACCAAGACTTAGACTAACACCAAGACTAAGACTAAGACCAAGGCTTAGACTAACACCAAGACCAAGACTAACACCAAGATCAAGACTAACACCAAGACCAAGACTTAGACTAACACCAGGACTAAGACCAAGACTTAGACTAACACCAAGACTAAGACCAAGATTTAGACTAACACTAAGACTAAGACTAACACCAAGACCAAGACTTAGACTAACACCAACACTTAGAATAACACCAAAACCAAGACTAACACCAAAATCAAGTCTTAGACTAACACCAAGACTAGGACTAACACCAAGACCAAAACTTAGACTAACACCAAGACTAAGACTAACACCAAGACCAAGACTTAGACTAACACCAAGACTTAGCCTAACACCAAGACCAAGACTTAACACCAAGACTAAGACTAACACCAAGACGAAGACTAACATCAAGACCAAGACTAACACAAAGACCAAGACTAACACAAAGACCAAGACTTAGACTAACACCTAGACTTAGACTAACACCAAGATTTAGACTAACACCAAGACTTAGACTAACACCAAGACCAAGACTAACACCAAGACTAAGACTAACACCAAGACCAAGACTTACACTAGCACCAAGACCAAGACCAACACCAAGACCAAAAATTAGATTATCACCAAGACTAAGACTAACACCTTGACCAAGACTTAGACTAACACCAAGACTAAGATTAACACTAAGACCAAGACTAACACGAAGACCAAGACTTAGACTAACAACAAGACTAAGACTAACACCAAGTCCAAGACTAACACCAAGACCAAGACTAACACTAACACCAAGACCAAGACTAAGACTAACACCAAGACTTACACTAACACCAAGACTTAGACTAACACGAAGACCAAGACTAACACCAAGACCAAGACTTAGACTAACACCAAGACTAAGACTAACACCAAGACCAAGACTAACATCAAGACTAAGACCAAGACTTAGACTAACAAGAAGACTAATACTAACACCAAGACCAAGACTTAGACTAACACTAAGACCAAGACTAACACCAAGACTAAGACTAACACCAAGATCAAGACTAACACCAAGACCAAGACTAAGACTAAGACCAAGACCAAGACTTAGACTAATACCAAGACTAAGATTAAGACCAAGACTAAGACCAAGACTTAGACTAACACCAAGACTAAGACTCATACCAAGACTAAGACCAAGACCAAGACTTAGACTAACACCAAGATTAAGACTAAGACCAACTACTTAGACTAACACCAAGACTAAGACTAATACCAAGACTAAGATTAAGACCAAGACTAAGACCAAGACTTAGACTAAAACCAAGACTAAGACTAATACCAAGACTAAGACCAAGACCAAGACTTAAACTAACACTAAGACTAAGACTAACACCAAGAATAAGACCAAGATCAAGACTTAAACTAACACCAAGACTAAGACCAAGACTAAGACCAAGACTAAGACTAACACGAGGACTAAGACTAAGACCAAGACTAAGACTAAGACCAAGACTTAGACTAACACCAAGATTAAGACTAAGACCAACTACTTAGACTAACACCAAGACTAAGATCAGACTTAGACTAACACCAAGACTAAAACTAAGACCAAGATATAGACTAACACCAAGACTAAGACTAAAACCAAGACTAAAACTAAGACTAATTATTATTTTACGTGAACATCGTACACGCTATATCTTTCTGATTTGCCCCAATATGACTAGACACTGAAATCACTTGCCATGAGACCAGGAAACTCTTGAACATTGGTATTCGAAACCCTGCCGCTTTGAGCTTCTTTTTCTTAAACGTTAAGTGCCTCTGCCTGTCAGCGTTAGCGATCCCCAACCCCCATGTCTGAAGACACAAAAGAACTTGAGAAAACAAGCACAACCGACTACCAAACTACCTGGTACAAAGAAAAGAATAAAAGAAATATCTTTTTCCCCGAAGGAAACAGAAAAGTCAAGGTCAACTCCTAAAGAAAGAGCTATAGACACCTCTCTATCCCCACTCCGTTACATGACGTAAGCGAGACTATGCACTAAGACATAATCGGTTTCTAAACAACCGCTGTATCAAGAGTACCATGTACTTCTATTCAATTATACACATTTATGCATTACTTGTCAGAACCCCATTCTTGTCATCCATCACCATTTCTATAACCTTCGTGATTTTTATGGCCCGCTGAAAACCTTCCCAAAGCTTGACATGTCGGTTATTTGTGTCTTTTACCGTTACGTAATACACCTTTATAATTTATCGGGCCTTTTGTAGGAACACTAGCACAAACCACTCTCGATTGCCGTCAAAACTATTGATCGCTGTTCTAAGAGACCTCTTCAGCACTGAAACCGAATTGAATTTCTCAAAGGTTCAGTTGAACTATCAATCTTCTTTAACGGTCTCTGAGCAAATATACCAAGTGCCCCAATTACTCTTTATTGTAATATTTGTGTGGTAAGCGACATGTCCTTTTGTTTGTTAAGCAGTGTTGGAAATAGCGTTTTTGTCTATTGTCACAGGCATCTTCGTGTCGCCACTAAAGGCCTACCGGCATCTCGCGTGAAACGACAATAGGGTTTAAAATTAAACTTGCTATTGACTGATCTTTGAGCAAAGTTCAATTGTGTGTATTTAGCCATTATTCCTTTTGTCTTTGTGTATTTACCTCTCAAGGCCTAGAGGCCGGTCTTGTGGGGGAGTACATAAGATTGGACTAACGAGTTGCCAGGTGATGATCAACGATTCCACGAAGTTTCTGGATCGAAATAAGTAGAGATTGAATTCCTTTGTTTCAGTAGATGTGCAGTTAGTCAAACTTGTCGCTACAAAATTTACCAACCTTCAGCAAATGTAGAACTTGCTAACCATATCTCGTCTGCTCACTTGCGCTGTGTTAGCTTCCGAGGGGAGATAAATCCTCAACGAGTGTCAAATGCTTACTGTTAATCCATCTATGTGTGGTGTTTCTGTAGTACTGTAAATCCTTATTTTTCTAGGATTTCCTCAAGCTTTAACTGTCATATTACAGGCTCGCGATATAAAAATGTTGTGCAGCATTCTTTGTTTATTTCCAAACAAGTTTAATTCTCGGTCCGTCAACATTTGATTTGCATGGTTATATTGTTATTGTACATCAGACTTCTTTCTGTCTACTTCTGTCTTTTCTAGTGACCATGGCGACTTTTCGGAAACATTTCCCTTTGCAAACTATAGTCATCCACTCGTCTGACTTGATTAGGGCCCAGGTCTGACGCTCTCTTGACTCGTCTCGTCTTTCACATATCCCTCAGAAATGTCGTAGGGTCATTCCTCCACTTGTGAGTGACGTGTTTCTAGCCGGGTGGCGCCCAATCCTCTCCCGGGGGGTGTTGGCTCAATCCTCTCCCGGGTGGTGTGTGACTCCGCGTTGGTCTGTGTGAGGTCGTTTTGGCATCGCCTCATGAACAAACTTCACTCCAATTTTGTCTGTCCAGAGCCATAATTTCGGTATCCTCCTGGAACTTTCCTGTCCACCTGAATATCATTTGTCCATCGTTTCTTGGTGTGGACTCTTTCTCTCTTGCTGGAGACTGTGCCTCTGAGTACTTTATTTGGTAGCCCAAGTCATCGCAGTACATGGCCGTACCACTGACAGGAGGTCTTGATAAAGTCCAATAAACTGTGTGATTGTGTTATGTATGTTAACGTTTGTGACACGATCCGTGTAGGTTATTCCAAGGATCCATCTGAAGCATCTCATATCCATCGCCTGGAGGTTTCGCTCTATTTCCGCACTTAGTGTCCGTGTCTCACATGTGTATAGGTATAAACTAGCAGCATAGAATTGATATAAAGATATTGCTAATGATTTGTCTTTTTTGTTCTGGCTAATCTATCTAATTACTTTTCACATGAGCGTTTGTATGTTTGTCTAACATCTGTGAGAAAAATATGATTGGCAGATCGAGTCATGTGTTGTCATAAGTGTGTCAAAATGGCGCTCGGGACGAGGTACTACAACATGAAAAGACAGGCGGATTGAGGGGAAAGTGTAGAGATGGGCTGGGAGAGATGGGTGGGGTAACGATATGGGTGAATTTCATGAGAGAAAATGTTGGCAGTTTGGTGCGGCGAGAAGGTTGGCAGAGTGATAGGCCTTTTGAAGAAGGAAGACATGGGTAGGTTGTGAGGGGAGGGTAGTTGTTTATTAAACGGGGAGATGGAGTTGAAGAGAGGAGAGAGTTGGTCCATTGAGAAAGAATGCAAGGGATATGTGGGGGAGGGGTGCGAGAAGAGGTCGACGTTTAGTTGCCAAAACTGCTGTTCATATTGTAGAGTTTGACTGACGGAAAGATGTTCTGATGTCGAATATTAATTCTATTTTTCAATGGAAGATAATGTTAAAATCCACAACGTGTTCACTCACATTACATATTCTTTGAAAACAAAAACAGAGCAAATTAGCCAGACAGGCTCTGGGTTGGTACTCATAGAGGAAGAACTTTATTGAGGACATGTGACAACACCTGAAGAAGACTTTTTAAAGAGATGTTTAGGGCAGCTCCTCTATTGGGTGGACATCAAGGCCTCGGTATTAAATATAAATTTAATAAGAGCATGCGCATGAGTCCCACAATGCAATGAGAAATAAGGCGGGTACGTCACGTCCTGTTAAAAATGTCCTATGTGGATACATATGTCTTATGTGCAATCGCCATGTGTGAATCACAATGTATTATGTCACGTCATGTACTTAGTGTACTGAGTGACTCACATTGTATTATGTCACGTTATATACTTAGTGTCCTGAGTGAAACCACAATGTATTATGTCACGTCATATACTTAGTGTCCTGAGTGAATCACAATGTATTATGTCACGTCATGTACTTAGTGTCCTGGGTGAATCACAAGGGATTATTTCACGTCATGTACTTAGTGTCCTGGGTGAATCACAAGGTATTATGTCACGTCATGTACTTAGTGACCTGGGTGAATTACAAGGTATTATATCACGTCATGTACTTAGTGACCTGGGGGAATCACAAGGTATTTTGTCACGTCATGTACTTAGTGACATGGGAGAATCACACGATATTATGCGTTATCATGTACTTAGTGTCCTGGGTGAACCACAATGTATTATGTCACATCATGTATATGATGTCCTATGTGAATCACAAGGCCCTAAGTTATGTTACGTAGAAGGTGCCTCCTGTAAATACCAATGTATTTTGTCACGTCATGTATTTTTGTGTTTCTGGGCGGGTCTTTTTCACGTCATGTTTAAACTGCGTATGTGGATCCAAAAGTCTTATGCCAAGTCTCCTATGCGGATAACAAGATATTATACCACGTAATGTTTAAAGTGTTTTTTTGTGTGTGTATGTGTGGATCCCAAGGTCTTATGTAACAGCATGTACAAAGTGACCTGAGTGAATCCAAAGGTCTAACATCACAGTATGTACAAAGTTGGACTGAGTGAATCCAAAGGTCTAACATCACAGTATGTACAAAGTTGGACTGAGTGAATCCAAAGGTCTAACATCACAGTATGTACAAAGTTGGACTGAGTGGATCCAAAGGTCTAATTTCACAGTATGTACAAAGTTGGACTGAGTGGATCCAAAGGTCTAATTTCACAGCATGTACAATGTTGGACTGAGTGAATCCAAAGGTCTAACATCACAGTATGTACAAAGTTGGACTGAGTGAATCCAAAGGTCTAACATCACAGTATGTACAATGTTGGACTGAGTGAATCCAAAGGTCTAACATCACAGTATGTACAAAGTTGGACTGAGTGAATCCAAAGGTCTAACATCACAGTATGTACAAAGTTGGACTGAGTGAATCCAAAGGTCTAACATCACAGTATGTACAAAGTTGGACTGAGTGGATCCAAAGGTCTAATTTCACAGCATGTACGTGTCCTCAGTGGATCTAAAGGTCCAATGTGACAGCATGTACAAAGTTAACCTAGTGGATCCAAAGGTCTAATTTTATAGCATGTACAAAGGGTCCTGATTGAATCCAAAGGCCTAATGTCACAGTATGTACAAAATGACTTTAGTGGACCCAACGGTCTGATGTCACTGAATGTACAAAGTGACCTAAATGGATCCCTAGGTTTATTTCACTAAATGTACAAAGTGACCTGGGTGGATCCAAAGGTCTTATGTCACAGCATGTACAAAGTATCCTGAGTGGATCCTAAAGTCCATTATTACAGTATGTACAATGTTGACCTGAGTGTATCCAAAGGTCTAACATCACAGCATGTACAAAGTTGGACTGAGTGTATCCAAAGGTCTAACATCACAGTATGTACAATGTTGACCTGAGTGTATCCAAAGATCTAATATCACAGCATGTACAAAGGGCCATGATTGCCAAAGTCTTATTTCACTGAATGTACAAAGTGACCTGAGTGGATCTAAAGGCCTTATGTCACGCATGTTAATACTAATACCGATTTAAGACTATTTAATTCCATTGTCAAGTCAGTGCTGATGTACGTAGCAGCAACTTGGAGAAAGACAATGGCAAAACAGAGGAAACTCCAGTCGTTCGTCAATAGATGTACGTAGAGGATGATCGGTATAGACTGACAAGACATGCTGAGGAATGAAGACCTATACGACAGAAACAAACAACAACCAGGAGAGCAACAGATCAATCGTAGGACATGGGCATGGATAGGACACAAGTTATGGAAAGAACCATTAAACGTGGAGAAACAGGTCCTGATATGGAATCCACAGAGAACGATAGACTCTCACACGGAATAAAACATAACATCGCGATGCTGTCTCAAATAGAAACCAGATCTAGTCCTGCAGTAGATTTCTAACAATATAGGATTCTTGGAAACGAGAAGGCAGATGAGCAATCAAACGTGAGAGTGACGGCACACAGACTCACAATCCACAGAGCTGTAAGAAGAAAAGGCACTCATCAAACGATTCATTAGGACGGAATGGAGAGACCAGCACAAAGAATAGAAGCCAGAAAATGACAGCCTAGACAAACTTGACAGAGATGGACAGACAAAGATCTTCAGACACAGATCGGACATTGCAGACTCAAGCCCCACCTCCAGAGAATGGGTCTTATTGATACCATCACGTGCGATTGTGGAGTCTCCAAGTAAGCACCATGCAGAATTGTCGAACTTATGCAGGCTAACGAGGAAGCAGTCAGGCCGGGGAGAGGTGGGGGAGGGGAGTATTCGCGACAATGCTCAACTGTGGGGGACCTCCAAAGACTTGAACGCGCAGTCTCTTTCGAGAATCTCACCAGGCTAGAAGCATAGCATCAGTTGATCGAAGAAAAAGGAAGTGTTGACCTTTTGTTTTGCAATGTAAAACAGTCGACCATCCGACCTAGTGTGAAAACAAATTCCTTCAAAAGCATGCTTCAGTAGCAGATCCAGTAGCAGATCCAGTAACAGATCCAGTAGCAGATCCAGTAACATTCCGATCAATGTCGGGTCCATGTTGCAGTCTCGTTTAAAACCACTTCAAGGAGAAAATTCTTGTGATATTTTAGTATTATTTGTAATCTACCTGTACTTCTTCAGAAGAATTTGACCCTGTGTAGGTCCCAGCTTTGGAGAGAACTTGATGAAGCCAGAGGACGATTTCCTGCTTAGCGTACAAGGCTTGAGCAGCTTATTACTCCACTGCGTTGGAACAAGTGCCGCGGCGGATGGTTAACCTATTGTAAATCCCTCTTAATTGAATCAAACAATAGAGCAAAATGGATCCTGTTAAGCGCCGTCTATGCGGCACTAAACAAGACACCTTACCATTGCCGGTGTTATGCCATGTCACACAATTAGTCTCCTCTTACAATATACCCACTGTGGGATAGAAGGCTATTCTTGATCTTCTCATACACAAAGACTCCCGCGGACGACTATTATCAATGGTTGTGATATATTACCATCGATTCGGATTGATGGTTTCATCGTCTCATGGAACGATATTATTAATTGCAGCAGTTTGCTTGGGTAGCCTAACTTAATAAGGATTTTGAAATCTATCCCTGCTAACAAAATCAAATGGGCTGTTTCTGCTGGAGTAACCTATCTGGATTTGTAGAGGAGAAAATATCGTGTCGATTGTTGATATTCCACACCTGAATCCACGCTGTGACTCCGTTTACAAACGCTCAACCAATGTATGTAGCCGTAGAATGATTACTCTACCAAAGACTATGCTTATAAGAATAAGCAGTCACTTATATCACCTTAATTTGTGTATGGTACATTCTAAACATTTCTCATATCTTGAGGTATAAAGGCATCTTTCCAACACTGGCATGATATCATATACAACGGTTGCATGACCACACCCTTACAGAGCTTGATTAAATAAGGTGCGAGTTCGTCGCTACTTGATGTTCTGTTTGGGTTTAGACGTTCTATGGCTTTATTAAGATTTAAAAGAGATTATTCGATGTCCAGCTCGTAAATACAGCTATATCTGTTGGTAGGACCAAGGGCTGTGAGAGTGACGATACTGCCACACGAATAGAGCTCAGAATAGCGATCGACCCATCGCTTAATCTGATTTCATTTGTCTATTATTTTCTCACAGGCAATCGTTTTGAGTGCTACAATTTTCATTCTTACGGGATCAACAGCTTTCTTTATACCATCATACATTTGTGTCATCTGTCATGTGCCCTATCTGTGGTGCAATCTGGATGCTTTCACTGAGCTGTAGTCAGTACTCCATTGTGCAACGACGGTCTGTTTGTTGAAAGTGATTTCTGGTGGACTTGAAGGCATGCAGAGTACCTGTATTAGGTAGCGGGTTTTATCAGTGCAGCGCGCTTAATATCAACGACGGGTGTCATATCTTTAAATGTTGCTTCCAACCATTCATCCGAATGAATATTTCTTCTTCCAAAGGTAGCATGTGCAGTATTTTGGATGACGTTTCTGAGATGTACCTTTGTCTCTGTAATAGTGAGGCTGCAGTGCGTGATTTTGAAAGTTTCGTCAAAGCTTTGTTAAATCACTTGATCAGCACAGGATCCGACATTCTACATGCGTGTATGCGAGGCTTACTTTTGCTTCTGGTGTGGTGGAACTTCTTGACTACAATTTGATTTTACAGAGAACCATTGAATGATCGATGTTGCATTCAACATTTTGGTAGGAACATGCATTCTTGATGAGAGATCTTTAAAATGGAATCAGATCCAGCCGACGTCAGAGCTTTGATCTTGGGTGCATCCTCGATACTTACTTTCGTGTTTTGTCTGAAAATATGCGTTGGTCACACAAAGTACATGATGAGCACATGACTCTAAGATCCGCTGGATATTTTCAATAATTTTGTTGACTCCAAAATTGCCAGGACATGAAGGCCATAGATCGTGATCAGCGCCCAGTCTTACATTGAAGTCAGCTAGTAGAACAAGCTGCTCTTGACTGTGCATACTTTTAATAACTGCTGATAAATCCTTCTAGAACTTCGGTTTCAGGCGTAGAGCATAATATGCGTGTATATGCACTGACAAGAGTGACGGAACCTTCTGTAGTAAGGACACGGAGTCTAACCAGGCGCTTAGTTACCCTGTTTCAGCCATTTGTGTTTGAGATTTTTCCATTGTAAAGTGTACACTATGCTCTATCTTTTCCAACAGAGTGTTTTCTTTGCCAGTAAAATATGTAGCTTTCTACACGCATTTATCCCAATCCCGCCGACAGTGTTATTTGAAGTGATGCAATGTCCACATCATGTTTTTTTAATTCGTCATTAATAGAGAGTGTTCTTCTGACATCAATTGTATCACGCAGTTTATAGGAATGCCCAGTCTGTATGGCGGAGACATTCTATCTTACGTGTCTAACTGCTGGTGCACGATTTGTGTTTACACCATAAGGTAAAGCTGGAAAGTATCTCGGGGTCACACGCTTGGCAGTCTTGCAATGGAGACCAACTAGTTGCCCGTGCAGTAGGTCACATTCCCCTCCCCCCTTCCACGCAGCTAATTGATCAGACAAAGGACATGAATCGATAGGGACTGGAATCAGCGACGTCGCAGGAACAAATATCCCAGAATGATGATGGCACCACTACTTTACTGCCTCAGGAACACTAGCACGGATTTGTCGTCAGAGTTTGCTCTTGGAGTCATTTCCGTGAACAGGTATTCCAGGAAGCAGTGAGAACAAGAAGGGCAAGGCCACATTTCACATCACGGGAACAATCCTAATAGATCACGTATATGTAGACCATTCAGCTTAATCACGAAAGAACGAAAACATCGTTGATAATCCTCGAATTCAAATTAACTGGCCCCTTTTCTGTGGATGCACACACACTAAATCTATATTGAAAAAGAACGGCAAAGATGGCGTCATTTCGCTGCGGGTCTATATTGCTCTGGTGGTTTAGTTCATTTTGAATTTGCCTGGAATTCACACTAGGCGACGACTTACACTTGTATTCACGGAAATGTGTCGTTGTTTTCATTTGGACTGGTTCATTCGTTTGTTGTTTATGCTTTCTTCCTTCAGTTTATCTTGCAGTGGACATCGGTTAAATGAATTAGCACTATGCTTAAACCAGTGTCGTATTTTATTTTCTAGTTCGCATGGCTGAACTTTACGATAGTGCCGCCTTTCAAACTAGCTTTCAAACAAACCGACAGCGTCGGTTTTGGTGTGACTGAAATTTAGACTATAATGGACTAGAACACGTCCCGGAAGAGATGCCCCTACGACCTTTCGCGGTTATGGGAAAGGCACGACACACAACGATAGATGTCGTCCCCCGTCCGCTGCCTTCCGGAATACATATTTACGGGAAAGGCTTTGGGAGTAAACCCTGAGTAAAAATCTGCATTCTGTGCTATCTCCAGTCGTTTCGATAAATATCTTGCCACTGGCCAAAGTTAGCTCAGGACCAGAGAGGGAGGTTAACAAAAGGCGGAGTTTCTTCCTCACTTTATCTAAATCACATCGCAAGTCAACCATTTCAGCGGATACAACAAGATAAAGGACTGTCCACACGACTGAACAAAGAGAGTGGTCTTGATCACATGTGATCTATTGCTTTGTATTGCACCCCAAAATACTGGTTTATATTCCATAAGTGAGAAATACACAGGAGCAGTCTTTATTCATGACCACCACTAACGTCATCAATAACTACAAAAATGAACGTTCCCGTTTGAATTAATTATATCACATTCAAACCAATAAATGCATGCAACACTCAAAAAGTCCATGCGAATGGAGCGGAGACTCGATGAATAAACATAATTGCAACAATGTAGTACTGATAAACTTCCATAATCGATACAAAAATTGTGATTCTTCTTTCTCTTGTCCAACTTCTCTTGCCACGGGGCGTCGCAGAGAGGCGGGAAGCGGAGATTTTTGTTATCCTAGAGCAGGAGGCTTGTGCTGTCGTTAGGTTAGCTTCCTGAGAGTGACAGAGACCCCTTTCAATCAACCGTTGTCGAGGTCGTCGTCTTGCTAGTGGACCGGAGACTTGCATTTGATATACTCTCGCTTCAGACTGGTCATAATGTATTCTGATTAATGACCGAACCGCTTGATTATTTGGGTCGACAATCTAGGTCAGCACGTGCTGTCCCTATCATCTGCCTCAGAGTGCTGCTTTGAATTCGTTAACGGATTGTCTTTCCGGCTGCACTTCTCACACAGACTGCCTTGGATCGTGCTCTTATGTGTGTCTAGTAAGGACCAATATTGATATTGGTACCATAATGTAGGAATAAACATTTTATTTATCAGCTTGAGAAAACTTTGCCCTAGGAAAGAAACATACAAGACAAACTGTGGGCAACTATTGAGGAACTGCGACTGACGTGTCACTTCATGGAAGCAGAATATTTGGTGGCATAAAACGAGCATACGAAACGGAACGCAAAGAAGAAGAAGATTTATCGACTTCCATTTTATAGAAAAACGTTCTCAAGACATTTCAAAATCGGTGAAATGTAATAGTCGACAGCGTTCCCCGTCTGAATTATATGTGCCATGTCTCTGTCCTCTCTGTCGTCATCAGTGAACATAATACCTTATCATTCTCGTAATTGTTTGACAACAATGTCACTGATGTGGAAACGTCTCTGTACGTATTCACGCAATATCAACATAGTCTCTGTCTTGTCTGTGTTGATCTTTATGTGATATTCGTCACAAGAAAAATTCAGGTATGTTGGGCAGTATTGTAATTGTGATAATCAGTGAAAAACTGTCGTGGAACACACAGACAGCGGAAGGTAGCTAATGTCGTCAAATGTTGAATCAAGAATTTACAGACATCAGAACTATAAAATGGTAACAGATTCCAGCTCTGGGGCACAGGAGAGAACGTGAAGGAAGTGTGTACAACCAACAGCCAGCAGGAACCATCAATGTATTACATAATATGTGTGTATATAAATAAGAATTGGACAACGATCATTAAAGAAGGACGTGGGTTACTGCAACAACACGCGCCTGACCCGGTCTCGGAAGTTAACGCAACAACATGCGCCTGACCTGGTCTCGGAAGTTAACGCAACAACATGCGCCTGACCTGGTCTTGGAAGATCTTTGGTTAACTCACGTCATTCTTTAAACATAGTTTTCGAGTTCTTTCGTATTGTCTTCAACACACTTTTGTCACCATACACTGCCTGCATTCTGCGATGAATGTCAACTGGTCGACATTCTTCAGCTGTTAGAAACCGAATCACCGCTCCCTGATCAACTCTGGACGGATTCCGTATCACACCCGCCATGTTTTCAACATTCTGCTGAGGAAACTGTGAGTCAGTGGATAATAAAATTGTGCAAACTTGACGGTTGGAATGTACTGTTTACTCCAGAAGTGACGTCATCGTGCGCATCGTACGTATGTTCACTTGTTGCAGTTCATTTAAACACCCCTCGTGTATATATATATATATATATATATATATATATATATATATATATATATATATATATATATATATATATATAATCTCTCTTGCTTACAAGGCCTGGCTCACTACATGCACGAAATATTTTCGGAATCATCTTCAATATCATCACTACTACATATTCCACCAACGTGCCTGGGCATGAAGATAACTCGACGCCATTTTGTCACCCGATATCGTTATCAGTTTTAGAATTATCTTAACCCCAAACCCGTACACATGTCATTGTGGCATATTCTTTCATTTCTCACAAACTATTTCACACGATATTTACCTTTCACCAATGGCGCCGCTCCTCACGGGGGAGACCCGAGTCCCCTGTAGTGCGCAAGGTGTGTTGCACTTGCTAAAGTTCAAATATTCCCTTCTCTTCTCAACCGTCATCCCAACATTTCCTTCTGAACTGAACATGGGGCCACAACTACATTTGACTTCCCTATAGAAAACTAAAAGTCAACGCTTGTGGGACTTTCCACGTGTGGACTTATTTCCTTACGTATTTTTCAAAAGACTAGACTTATGTGCTAATGCTCATTACTGTATTTAATTCCTACACAAACTATTTGTCTGTGTGAATATATGTATATATATATCATCATCATCATGTAGCATGTCCTTAGCAGAACGTCGCTCTCAGTACATTCATTCCATAGGAATCTCGATCAACAGTTACTCTACCCACCCCATGCTCCATGTTCATGTTTAGGGTGTCCTTGATGTCTTGTGTCCATCTACGCCTTGAGCGGCCTCTGCCTCGTCTTCCTGGAACAATGCCCTCCAGAACTGTTTTTTTCCAGTCCGTGATGGTGCTTGATGTGGCCGAAAAACCTCCGTTTCTGGGACATAACGTGGTTTAAAAACCAGTTCTCTTCAACACTCAGAACTTGCAGGTTGGCTTTATTTGTTATTTTCTTTACCAAAGGCATTTTTAACATTTTTTTGTAACATTTTGTCTCGAAAGTCCCGATCTTCTGTCTTCATTTTCTTTGTTAGTATATACATCTCTGTGGCGGAGTGGTCAAGCCTTTTGCCTCGTGTTCAGGCAGAAATTAAAATTCGTTTTCCAGTTCTTCGACACCCATTTGTCATCATATACTGCCTTCATTTTGAGACGAATGCCAGCTGGTGGACATCTTTCAGCTGTTAGAAACGGAATCGCCGCTCGCTGATCAACTCTGGACGAATTTTGTATCACACCCTCCATGTTTTCAACGATCTGCTGAGGAAACTGAGTCGGAGGATAACAAAATTTTGCAAACTTGACGGTTGGTATGTGCTGTTTACACCAGAAGGGACGTCATCATTCGCATCGTACGAATGTTCACTTGCTGCAGCTTTGTCCGGTTTCATTTGAGCACGCCTCGAATCTGTTTGCTTATGAACAAAACATTTCCATTTCCATTTTCAATTGCAGGAATTGTTAACATGCCTATATTTCATTCTCGATTATTTTTATACACGGAATATTTTGAGGGATCGCGGCAACAAAAGTCAATTTAAAGGGGTCCGCTTTAATAAAAAGTTTCAGAACCGTTGCAGAAGCAAGTACGAAGAAGTCTGTGGTAGCTGACTTCTTGCGTAACAAAATGTAGTCGTACCTCTCATATCCTTCTGTACCATTCAGAAACTTGGACTTGTCTACAGGGCGATCAGAAGAGAATTGAAGCCTTCCACATGGGCATCCAGAGGCGAATTTTTACAGTATACTAGTATGACCGAGTTTCAAACTACGAAGTTTCGCGACAGATATACCTCGAAAGCATACTCATCATGCTAAACCGTCGCCGTTTGACCATAGTTGGACATTTGGTCCCCTTTGCCTAAGATGGCCTCGCCTATTAGCTCTTCATACAGGTTATGAACATAAAGAATGGGAAGAAACTCTCCGTCATGGTCTGGCTTGTTGGACGTCCACGCATTGGTGAATCTCATTGGTGAAACCGGAAAGACATAATCCTTGTTGCATGCGGTCTTGGACCCGGCCACTCATCATGCTCATGGACGGTTGGGGCGGCACGTTCTTGTCGCCAACGCGGCCTATATACTACCTGATACAATGTTTCCTCGATGTTTGATGTTCTTTCGTCTTGTGACATTGTTTAAACAGTGTGGGATAACTCACCATACTTGCCTAACGATTTCCAGTTTCTCCTATTGAGTTCTGCTTTTCTTTGTACATTGAGTTTGGGTTTATATCATGATTTTGACATAAACCTAGAGGTGGCCATTTTGAACGTCCTGTTGTTGCTGTTGTTGTTGAATGCCCACCATGAGTATATTTATGCTGTTCGGGAGCCCTGAAAAGGACGCTAAGTTATGGTTTGTTGTAGTTTTCCTCACATGCCGAATTGCTGATAAAAGTGAACCGAGGTTCTCCATGCGGCTGTGCTAAGCTTGGCTTCATCTGCGTTTCGCTCACTGCTGTCCTCTAGCGAAGGAAGAAGATCTTACCCAATGACGGCTGAGAGGTCACCTACACCGCCAAAAGCAAAGTGCAGGTTCTATACTGTTGGGTAAGCTAAATGCCAACGGGGAAAGCCTGAAGGCTGGCCACCTTCCCCTGTACACTAAGCCACAAGAAGAAAATCCACGCCCAAAACTTACTGCGAATAGTCAAATATGAGTTCCACAGGCAAACCTGGAAAGACACGGGTCGGCCATTGTCTAAATGAATAATAGTATCCCCGTATTTAGAATCTACAGCACAGCATGAGAAGCTGCATAAGCGCACGGGTATAGCACTCGCCTTTCATGGCAAAAGTTCGAGGTCAACTCTCACTACCGGGAACTCCAGCCACCCAGCTGTACATGAGTAACTGAGTTATGGTTCAGTTCAGTTCACCCCGTTAACCCATCAGGTCGTTGGGGCACTAATTTAAGACACTCCCACAATCCAACGCCATCTCTCTCTGTCCGCTGCCGCCAGTCGTGTCTCACAGGAACGAAGGTTTGACCACTCAGCTATGTTGTCTGCCCATCTCTTCCTCGGACGACCCCGGCCTCTCTTTCCTGGTACGGAACCACGTAGTATCGAATTTGTAATTCTGCTGACCTCATGACGTGCCCATACCAAACAATCTGTCGCCATTTGATAGCCGTGAACAGATCATCAAAAGGCACAATTGTGTTTTCCCCTCGTCGACGTATTTCTACGTTCTAAGATAAGGTTAGGGAGGGACAAGGCAGCGAGGAACGGAACCACAAGCTAAGGCTTAGTATACTGACGCTTCTAACACTTCATTCCTGACCAGCGGTTAAGTCAGCTGTTTTTGTTGTTTAATGCCCACAATGAGTAAGTTTACTCTTTTGTGCCCCCTGAAAAAGGCGTTAAGTGGCGGGTTAAAGTTGCTTTTTTCACATCCCAGCATACTAATGAAGGTGGACTGCGGTTATCCAGGAGACTGTGCTATGCTTGGCTGTATCTGCGTGGCGCTCACTACTACGAGGATCACATCGATAAAAAAAACATGTCGTCAGCTAGGCTGTCATGAAAACAGCCTGTTTCCAGGGAAAGCTACATAGAAGAGAGATTGTAGTCGTGGTCAGTGTATTAGCCCTGACGCGACGTCCGGGTAAAGGACTTCCTTTACCTTACCATATATCAAAACCTGCCCAATGCTAAACTCAAAAGAGCAAAGCCACTAGGAAAAACAGAACAGAAGACAGACATATAGACCGCGAACTCTACGCCCAACCCTCCTTAGTCACTTCGTACTCAATGTCTGGCAGGTTACCGTGGAACTATTTTTTGCGCCCCTACCAGGTTCTGGCAGCACAGAGACGCAAGATAGAAACCAACAAAGAAACGAAACTCGTCATAGAAATGAAAAATAAAGAGAACTTTCATAGAATAACGCGAAAAAAAAGTAACACAAAAAACACACACGAAAAAAAAAACCCAAAAACGTGTATTTGCACTAAAGAAGCTTAGTAAAAGACTAATAACAGCTTTATACCCACTTATAAAAAAAACACATTTGCCTCAAGTGATGTTCCTAGGCTGCGAGAGCATGTGTGATGTTTCTGTGCGCTGAACCTATCCTGAACTGTGTCTGAAGAGAGGGAAGGGGCAAACGGGAGTGTTAGTCTGCACGATACCTTCAAATAAATACGAAAGATAAATCCAACTGTATGGGTGAAGGTAAGAAGTAAGCAAATAAAAAAAAGGCGATGGAAGTGAGTGTAGGCCTCTGATTTTCTGGACTTCACGAATTGCTGGTTTGTATTTTTTTAATTCTTTGTGTGTGCGTGCGTGTATGTGTGTGGTTTAAGCTTAGATACTGATTATAATCTTATGAAAAATGATATGTAATGCAATTTTTAAAAGGCATCTTGAGAATGTAAAAAGTAGAATTCATATCCCACTGATTTTTATTGATTTTTATAAGAATTTAATTTAATTTTCTCTATTTTTCTTCTTCACTATTGCTTATTCTGCTTCCTTAGTTTTCTTTATTTCTTGTCCTAATTTGTTATTCTTCCGTTTACTGTGCATTTTTTTATTGCTTCGCTTTTATCATATTCCACATATTTTCATTCAATTCTTACTACTAAAGTCTACAGAAGCGTTCTTTGATTATCTTTGTCGTTTGTATTATGTATTTGTTTCCCTCTAATTTCAATCTAATTGTAATATTGTATTTGTTTTCTTCTACCCACATCATCACCATCATCTACTGGTTTTTGTTGTCGTTCTCATTGCCATGTGGTATATATTTTATTATAACGACATCAGCATTATATAGTTTTTCTTCTTATTCTACTAAACGGGCGGTTTCATTTTTGTTGAATGGAAAATCTTAGGTACTTGTCGGTTTTCCATCTGAATTAAATGTACCCCTTAAAGTACCGATGCCGCACTGCAGAAAAAATGTTCTTTAACCCGATTTGACATCCGGTTTCCTTTCCTATCATTGACCTGTGACGCCAAAACTGTTGTGAAATTATGTAATATATGGTATGTCAAATATTTGAATTCATAATTTCTGTTTAAAACATTGAATAACTTTTTGTTTTGACTTTTCTTCGCTGGTTTTTGTTGAGATTCAATGTTGTATATCTTGCAAAAATGATCAATACTGACCTCTGTTTTTACTGATGTGTGGCGGGGGTACTGTTAGGGAAACATTTTAATTCAGGTGAATAAACCGACAAGTATATCTTACTTGGTCTATCTCATTTTTCATTCTTGTGTAAAGATATACTTTGTTCTAAGTCAATGTACTTCACTCATATCTGTATGTCTCATGTTCGTTCCATCCGAAGCATCCTGACATTACTGCAGCATATCTGTAACACGACATTTGAATTTAACTTGCAAATGGGATCAAGATGCTGAGCAGCGCATGAGCTGCAGTGGTCAGCGACCCATAGCTGACTGCTAGCATCAGGACCAGCGAACGAGAGCTGCCAAGACCCTTGTACACCTCCACGCGGGGATACTGAATAACAGGCCGCAGCAGGGCAGACTGGCTAAGAAGAAGGGATCGAAGAGGGAATGCTAACCAGGATGTGTAGGACCGAAATGTGCAAATATCGCAGTCCAGCTGTAGACTACGACACAATGCATTCCGTTCTCTAGACTACATTCTGCTACTTACGCCGTTTCAGGGTTTGGTAGCGGGAGATTGAGTACGAACGAAGCCAAGCCAAACAAACTTACAACCGCTCTTGTAAATCTGGTTTATGTTGCTGTTTCTTGTTTGACATGGTGAGCTTGCAACCCTACGAACATGTATCCTTAACGGTGCCGCAGCCGCAGAAGTGGATGATTTATCTCACAATAGTCAGTCAGGGAATCAGAGTGAACAGGACATTTCATATTTAATTGTAGCCTGGTTGAGATGAGAAGGCTCAAAGATGGAAGATGCCATGGCACAAAGGCACTGCTATCGCAACTTCGCTGTAAACTACGACATACGGTAACCAACTTCATTTTAAGAACGAAAGCAAAATAATAAGAAAACTCCTTAGTCGTTTTTTTTTAAAAAGTAGCCCAATTGTTATCTAATTGCGTCTCCCGGTACAGTAGCCTAATTGTTATCTAACAGCGTCTCCCGGTACAGTAGCCCAATTGGTATCTATCAGCTTATCCTGGTACAGTAGCCCAATTATTATCTAACAGCTTCCCCTGGTACAGTAGCCCAATTGTTATCTAATAGCGTCTCCCGGAACAGTAGTCCTATTATTATCTAACAGCTTCTCCTGGGACAGTAGCCCAATTGTTATCTAACAGCGTCTCCCGGTACAGTAGCCCAATTGTTATCTAACAGCTTCTCCCGGTACAGTAGTAATATTGTTATCTAACAGCTTCTCCTGCTACAATGACCCTAATGTTATCTTACATTTTCTCAATCTACAGTAGCCCTGTTGTTGTCTTACAATTTCGCATGCTACAGTAGATCGATTGCTATCTTACAACGTTTCATCTTACAGTAGCCATATTGCTATATTACAACGTCCAATCCTACAGTAGCCCTATTGCTATCTTACATAGGTCCAACTTACATTAGCCTTATTGCTATCTTACAACGTGCCATCTTACAGTAGCCTTATTGCTATCTTACAACGGCCCATTTTACAGTAGCCTTATTGCTATCTTACAACGTGCCATCTTACAGTAGCCTTATTGCTATTTTACAACGACCCATCCTACAGTAGCCATATTGCTATAATTACGAAGTCTCAATCTACAGTATCAATATACTCCTACCTTGATAGTATAATCTGCTAGGCTTTTCCCTGTCTATCTCTTGACGTTATCCTACCACTCAAAATTTGTTTACCTTGCCACGTTTTCCCGCCACCTTTCATTCCTGTTTTGCTTTCAGCCAGTTGTTTTACTTTTGAATGTGAATTATTATTGCATTGCGAGTGACTTGTTTGGATGTTAATATCTGACATGTTAGTAACAGCCATATTAGCATTAGCTTATTCTCTTACCATTTTCCGTTTCACAACTTCGATTTCCAGGTTTTTATTTCCAATTTAGGATAAACTCTTGACATGTTCCAGTATTTTGAAAATCTAGTTTTGTCCGTAGATTAGATTTCGAGTCTGCTATGCTAATTATCATGGCTTTTATATTCTCAGTGTTAATGTCCAATCCATAGACCTGACGTTTGCTCTTTATTTGAATCACTAATTCCCATAAAGCTTGTTCGCTTGCATTCATCAGAACTGGGGCATCTGTATATCTTTTTTTAAGGCAAAGGCCGCCGTCCGTCGCAGACGATGATGGAATAATGTGTTTGCTAGCGCTATTTTTATCATCACTCTCTCGTCTCGTGCCTCCCGACACCAGTGGCAAGTCAAGGACAAGACGACTAGGGGGCGACTCTGAGATGCAGGGGACTCCGCCGTCTTTTTTGACGGGTTCTTGATGCGGGGTCCCCTGCGTCTCGGAGTCGCCCCCTAGTCGTCTTGTGCTTGGCTTGCATCAAGAACCCGTGAAAAAGATGGGGAAGTCAGGAGTCGAACCAACACCACCTGATCACGAGGCCGACGGCTTAACCACTTAGCCACGGAATGCTCTGCATATCGTTACGGCCTCTGTATATATGATATAATTTATTGATGCAGTTCCGATTGTTAGTTTAAGACATTTCCATCACTTGATGAAAAATGTGTTCTGTGGAATTGTTAAACAGACATGTTATGCATCCTTGATGCCCTTCTCATTTTACATCTATGGTTGCTTCGAATACTTGAAATCCTGGTATTCAAACACAAATATTAATGTATGTTTCCAAGTAGCTGAAGGCTATCTGCTATTCGTAGTAGGTATTTCAAACTTCCTGCGGCTTACTATGCCTGGTGGAAGGTATACATTATTTGGATTGATTTGTAACTAGAATTTTTAAACTTTGTCCAGGCAGCTGTCGTTAAGCCTACTCTTTTTGATTTCTGACTGCTAAGTAATTTTTAACGTGCTCGACACTGTTACGGGAGTCCGATCTCACTACCGAGAGATCAGAAGAATTTGTACCAGATGATTCGCGTGAAAAAAATCAGTCTCCGCCGTGATTCGAATCCGCGAACCCCGGCACCCTAGGCGGACACCTTACATCGAGACCACTAAGACCTCACATCTATATATTGTGGGTAAAGTCTGCCAGATCGTACAGAGACAGTTTCCTCCCAAAGTACGTTACTTAGTATCCTTGTGTCTTTTCCACGCAAACCTACATTTCTCAGACATGTTTCTTATACTACTATTTTCTGCACTTATGAATATTTGTCTGCTAGAGTCCGTGTTGCTGTTGTTGCTGTTGTTGCTGTTGTTGTTGTTGTTGTTGCTGCTGCTGCTGCTGCTGTTGCTGTTGTTGTTGTTGTTGTTGTTGTTGTTGAATGCCTACTTGGGGCAACTTTACTCCTTTGTGGGCCCTGAAAATGGCGTTAGGTGGTGGGTTGCAGCAGAGTGTGCTGATGAATGTGCACCGGCATTTTCCAGACTGTTATGCTATGTTTGTCTTTATCTAAGTGACTCTCACTACTACAGGGATCGGGCAAGCCCTATTTCGTTAGCCAGAATGAAACATCCTGTTTCCAGGGGCTTATGCTCCTGTAGAAGTACAGGTCGACTAAGGCTAAGACTAAGACTGCATGGAAGTGAAGTGGGATATGGATTAGTATGTTTACCTGACGCTGACTAACATTTTCCGATCAATATGTTTTACCTGACCAGACGTTAGTCTCCCCTTCTCTACTAGACTCCCTAAACAATGTATTGCTTCTTTTGTTCTGCTCTTCGGTCAAATTCCAAAGAGAGAAGGTTTAATATAGATCACAGTCTCTGGAAGAAGCTCAATATTAAACGTGCTCTAGAGTAGAAGCCAAGAGGGAAGAGAGTAATGAGATGCCAAAGAACATCCGACGAGTACCAATGAAAGAGACAGTCAATGCCACTTGAATCGCACGATCACATTTCAGGAAGACGAAGTAAAACGAATTGTCGTAGACGGACGTTGCATACACATACTACTAATAATAATGTTCGCTTAGGCGTCTGAGGCCCGTTGCGTCGGTCGGCCACATCTATGACCCACAGCTGTGGCCCTGTTCCAGGCCTCATCCAGGGCGGAGGAGGAGGTTGTTACTTGCTGGAGCCATACTGTTTGTGGACGGCCTCCTCTGCGTCTCCAGCTGGTCAGGGGAAGACTTTTGGCACTGAGGAACGACTTGTGTAGTATCTTGTGGGCAGGGGTTTCCTGGTCCAGCCGTACAACATGACCGAACAAAGAAACTCGGCGCCGGTCAAGTTTTTCTGAGATTGGGTGGAGGCCTGTTTTAGCAGACACCTCTACGTTGCGGATGTAGTCATCGGATGCCCAGGATATGCCGCTGGTTGTGCATATGAAAGGTTTCCAGTCTCTAGATGTCATGTTTCAGCAATGTCCAGGTTTCGAAGCCGTAAAGTAGACATACACATGTCCCTATAAAACAAACAAAAAAAGAATGCAAAAAGCGAAGTTCACAGTTGTATCACATATCCTAACGTGTCCATCTTGCTGCATCATCTCTTGCAAAGATGAGACTGACGTTGTCAAAATGAGGTAGAACGCTGCTTCAGCTTAATGCAAACACAGCTTAAGACGATGCCAATAGGTTTGGGAGGAGTTGAGACAAGAATAAGCGGGGTGCAGAGAGTCCAGGTGACTATACCTGACTTGACTGCATGACTGACGTCTGACCTGATTGTTTCAAGCTACCAATGCCTGACTTGATTGACTTGACCGTGTGTCCAGATAGCAATACTTGACTTGACTAACTTGACTGTGTGTCTGGGTAACACTGACTGGCTTGACTGATTTGACTTGGTGGCATATATGTATTCTTTTCATTGGTGATTATTGTTTCTACAGAAGGAAGTAGCCAGGTCCATTACCAAACATCCTGAATCGCATCTCACGGAAAGTAGGGCAGGTTCGAGTAGCCGCATCAGGGAAGAGGATATCGACTCTGAAGTCTGCCATAGGATAAGGCAGGATACGTGCTGATGTTCGAAGACTGCCAGCAAATGTGTGAACACGAAAAGGATTCAAGGCTGCGATCAAGATCAGTCTACCTTGTTGTTGTGCCTATTTTTCTCCAATCCAGTGAAACAGGGGCAGTCTTTAGCAGACGTGTTAGGAAGCAACTATTTGTGTGAGAGCTGGCTTCAAGGCTGATCAGTGTCAGTTTGCAGGATAGAGTACCCTTCTTGTGCTTTTTCGATCAACAGCCTGTAGTCCGGTAAGGTTGGGGGAAACTGTTTGTTTCAGGTATTCGCAGATCACCCACAGCTTTTCGAGAATGGTCGCTTCCCCGGATCAGACTGTTTCTCTTTCTTTGCATAAATGGGGCAGTCTTGCAGGATATGTTCTGGCGTTTGCTTGCATGTTATGCAATGGAATGAGGCGGTGTCTCTAAATCTCATTCTATGGAGGTGGGCTTTGAGTCTGCAATGTCTCGTTCTGAATTTGGCGATCGTTGTCTATCTCTGACAAGTTTTCTAAATGCTGTCATTTTCTGGATTGTATTCTTTGTGCTGGTCTCCCCATTCCGTTCTCATCGATCGTTTTAAGAGTGTGTGTGCTTGGTTAGAGCTCGGTAAAGTACCCAACTCTGCTGATCTGAAATTGGCAAGTCTCGCGAGAATCTATACACTGCTGGGGATAGACACATCAGACGAGCCGAGTATGTTGTTTGCATTCCCGAAAAACACTTTCCAAAGCAGTTACTTTACGGTGACCACAGAACAGGCAAGCAGTAATCAAGGAGACAGAAGAAACACTACAATGACTCATTAAAAATATCTTTAAAGAATGTCAACATTGACGTCACCTCCCAGGATATGCTTGCATAGGACAGCTCTGTCTGACGCACTGCCAGCACACACGATGCTCATATCAATGAGGCGAACATCTTTAAATAGGACGAGACAAAGCGCACTGACCGAAAGCACTAACTGTGCAACAGGCCAACTTTGCAAATCCATCTATGTATGCTCTACGTATGGTAGGTTCTCCCTTGCAAGGATAAGACTTTACAGCCAAATACAATCACACGTATTCCAACACAGGACGTACACTGTTGTATCTTTGCTTGCGGTAAACAACTATTACTAACTACCTGTAGCACCAAGCAGTGCCCGTGATGTAAATCAACAAATTCATTATCCGTCCATTGTCCTTCGCTCTCAAACTCGTCCACTTCAAACTCATCCCCCCGCCAACCGACACATCCTTCCCCATCCGACCCTGGCATCTCGTCCATCTCTTATCCTAATCCCAGTCGGCTTACCGCTCCCTGTCTCCTCACTCCTTGGTTAAAATAACCGGACCGGTTGTATAATTGCCGAGAAGCAACATTTTTCTTGCAATCACATACCCACAACTCTTAAAGGTAACAACGTAACATCATGAAATAAATTGTGTTGGTCATAGAAATTAGCCATATAATGTTAAGTAGTAATGTCAGCTCTATATGTCATTACATTCGCGCGAGTTATGGCGTATTCAGGCATATATATATATATATACAAACAAATATACACTTTTAGAAAAATAATAATGAAAAACTCTTGTTTGTTATATCAGGGCCCGCATCCAGGCCTAACGTCTCGTGTAAGCGATAACATTCGCTTGGTCTCAAGACGGGATGCTGTCGGAGCAGACCACAGGTTATGATTAAAATAACAAGCAGCCACGTTTATTTTACAACTGAACGTATATTCTTCGTTAAACTAACGTGTCCCCTTGTTAAAAAGATGTTCGAATTTGGTGCCTAGGGATTGTGAGCTTGGTTTACAATTACAACGCTCCTGGTTCGAATCACGTCCTGCTCAGTTTAACAGATTGGGTAAATTGTGCGTTTTTTCATGGAAAGACTGCTTTTTTAGGAACAACCTGATGTAAATGGGTACCTGACGAATTGAGGAAAAAATTGAGGCCACTGCTGGAGATACGGAGTTTGAGCAATAACGGAAACTGAGCCCAGATGGGACCGTGCAGGTGCAGTGAAGTCGGTTCCCTGAACCATTTTCCATTTTTAGTTGAGAAGATGTACTGAAAACAGGAAAAGAATGACGATCAACAGAGATGGATTCGAAAATACAGAATAGCCCTGGAAAAATCGCTCTTCCAGATCAGGAAGGAAATCTTTTGCGACAAGACCTTGTCGCTGGAACTGAGAAAATCAGTCCTTGGATGTTACATGAAACCAGTACTGGCATATGACAGTGAATCATGGACAATCAGTAAGCAAGCACCATTGAAATCGGGCGCCCTCTTGAAACGACTTTTGTCGGCTAATTCTTACAATACCAAAGCACTATGACTGTATAACGTGGTGTGTAGAAAAGGTAAGTCGGTATTAAAGCAATCAATCGCATAGATCTTTGGAAGCAAAGCAGGTGTAGTTTTACAGAAGAATGCTGCGGATACCATGGACTACAAATAAGACTAATCATATTTAACTCGAAGAAGCACAAAGACAACTTATAGCAAGGGTCAGTACAAGGCAGTCACCCTTTTGTCGGGCTTGTAATGAAAAGAGCCGGTTTTGAGCAATTTGTGGCAACGAGAAAGATAGCATGAAATTGAGACAGAATATATGGCAGAGAGCGAGAGATGTTGGACAGTCTGAGAGAATTGCACAGTCAACAACAGAGTTGGTAAACTTCTTCTTCTTCTTCTTCTTCGTACGCTGTCAGACGTCAACCAGTATTTTTTTCGAAAAAAGCAGCGGTCATCCTGAGGCTGTCGACACTGCCGATGATGAAGGTACATTATCTCCAATGCCAACCGGCAAGGAACCTGATGATGATGGCATTCAACAACATGAGTCAGATATTGGCATTTCTCACAAACTCAACACCAGAGAAGTCAAGTGTTATATAATTGAAAATAGTTTCGTTACTATGAAATTTAGAAGGACAATAAAGTGTCGAATGTCAAATTACCTTTAGCGCTGTACGGTTAGCGTTTCTTGTCGCCCTGCGTCTCTGTCGCTTGAATGTAAAGAATGTAGGTGGGGTTTGTTTGTTTTTGTTTTTTTAATGAGGAGTGCATTTTTTTCAAAATTCCCGATTCTTATGTTTGAATGAATTGAAAATGAGAGTTGCCAGATGTCATGTATATTCGTCACCACTTTATAGCGTAGAAACATGGCCACTGAATAAGTTGGAAAAGGGTATCAAAGCATTCGAAATGTAGGCATGTCGAAATTAAAAATAAGGTATAAAGAAGAGCAACAAAGCTGATAGTGGGATTCCAGAATTACAGTTATGATGAAAGACCAGCATACAATGTCTAGAAAAGAGAAGAATTCGAGGTGACTTAAAGTAGGTTTATGAGATAATCAATGGAAGGGACAAATTAGACTATATATTGTTTTTTCCAATTTATAATCACCTACAAGAACAAGAGGGCATCACTATAAATTAACTAAAGAAAGTTCCAGATTAGATATCGTACAATATTTTTGTAGTCACTGAGTGGTGAATACTTTGAATTCATTGCCACGGGAAGTAGTGGAGGCAGAGACAATTACAGCATTTAATAATAGATTGGATGCGCATAGCTTTTAGAGCAGGTAAAGGAAAATGAAACTGGTTGTATACAGACTCTTAAGAGTCTTCTAAACCAGTAAAAATACGTCAAGTAAAGTTATGATTTAAGATTAGTTCATTTCCATCATTGTTCAGATAAGTTGTTTATTCTTATGTGTTGTGTCGAAGATATCAAACGAAAGTCTTTCGCCATGACATAGATTGCTGGGTGCTTCCATGTTTGTCCATGTCAATGTCAAGGTGTTCCCACAACAGACACTGATGTCGTGGATGAAGTGTTAGAGATCTCTTTGTACTTTACCTCATATTTTTTTAAGGGTGTAGCCCGTTCCCTCTTCAATTTGGATCGATTTCACGGATAATATATTTTTTTAAACAAAAACTGTTCAATTTCATAAGCGCTGTCTGCCAGCAATATGCGTGTGTATGTGTGTGTGCGTGCGTGCATGTATGTGTGTTCGTGTGTATACGCGTGCGTGTTGTGTATGTGCCCAGCTATTACATTCAGAGAGTAACACATTCGACATATTGGTAGTGACGGTTGAAGAGTAAGTACTTGTTGCAATGACAACAATTGGCACTTTACATTTTCTCTAATTGTGTACGATCTTCGTTCAGTATAAATACAGTTGGCCACACTACACTCAGCTTGGACGGAATAACTCAATTGCTTTCTCTTAGTCTTGATTTCTGTAGTCATGTGCTTTTTTTGACGTCGTTGTTCTTGTTGTTGATGTTGTTGTTGCTGTCAATATTGCTGTTGCTGATTATGTTGTTGTTGTTGCTTTAGTTTGTTGTTGTTGGTGTTTTAGTTGCTGTTGTCTTTCTTGCTGTTTTCGTTGTCGTTGTCGTTGTTACTGTTTTCATTGTTGTTGTCGTTGTTGCTGTTTTCGTTGTTGTTACGGTTGTTGTTGTTGCTGTTTTCGTTGCTGTTGTCTTTCTTCCTGTTTTCGTTGTTGTTGTCGTCGTTGTCGTTGTTGCTGTTTTCGTTGTTGTTACAGTTGTTGTTGTAGCTGTTTTCGTTGTTGTTACGGTTGTTGTTGTACTGTTTTTGTTGCTGTTGTCTTTCTTCCTGTTTTCGTTGTTTTTGTCGTCTTTGTCGCTGTTTTCGTTGTTGTTACGGTTGTTATTGTAGCTGTTTTCGTTGCTGTTGTCTTTCTTCCTGTTTTCGTTGTTGTTGTCGTCGTTGTCGTTGTTTGCTATTTTCGTTGTTGTTACCATTGTAGTTGTTGCTGTTTTCGTTGTTGCTGTTTTTGTTGTTGATGTTTTTGTTGTTGTTGTTAAGATCGTCGTTATTGCTGTTTTTGTTGTTGTTGTTAAGGTTGTTGTTGTTGCTGTTTTCGTTGTTGTTATTGTTGCTGTTATTGTTGCTGTTTTTGTTGTTGTTGTTGTTAAGGTTGTTGTTGTTGCTGTTTTCGTTGATGTTGTTGTTGCTGTTTTCGTTGATGTTGTTAAGGTTGTTGTTGCTGTTTTCGTTGTAGTTGCTGTTTTCGTTGATGTTGTTGTTGCTGTTTTCGTTGATGTTGTTAAGGTTGCTGTTGTTGCTGTTTCCGTTGTTGTTACGGTTGTTGTTGTTGCTGTTGTCGTTGTTGCTGTTTCCGTTGTTGTTACGGTTGTTGTTGTTGCTGTTTTCGTTGTTACGGTTGTCGTTGTTGTTGTTACGGTTATCGTTATTGCTGTTTTTATTGTTGTTGTTGTTGATGTTTTTGTTGTTGTTGTTAAGATCGTCGTTATTGCTGTTTTTATTGTTTTTGTTGTTGTTGTTGTTGTTAAGGTTGTTGTTGTTGCTGTTTTCGTTGATGTTGTTTAGGTTATTGTTGTTGCTGTTTTTGTTGTTGTTGTTAAGGTTGTTGTTGTTGCTGTTTTCGTTGATGTTGCTAAGGTTGTTGTTGTTGCTGTTTTCGTTGATGTTGTTAAGGTTGTTGTTGTTGCTGTTTTCGTTGTTGTTGCTGTTTTCGTTGATGTTGTTAAGGTTGTTGTTGTTGCTGTTTTTGTTGTTGTTGCTTTTTTCGTTGATGTTGTTAAGGTTGTTGTTGTTGCTGTTTTTGTTGTTGTTGTTGTTAAGGTTGTTGGTGTTGCTGTTTTCGTTGATGTTGTTACGGTTGTCGTTATTCCTGTTTTTATTGTTGTTGTTACGATTGCTCTTGTTGCAGTTTTCGCTGTGTTGTTGTGTTTGTATTATAGTTGTTGTTGTCACCGTTACTGTTGTTTTCGTTATGGTTATCGTAATCGTTGTTGTTGAAGTTGGTGAAGTTATTGTTGCTGTTTTCGTTGTTGTTGTTGCTGTCGTCTTTGCCGTTGTTGTTGTTGTCAGTGTTGTTATTGTTCGACGCCCAACTTACTAATTTAAGTGGATTCTTTCTTGACTTCTGTTTGTTAGCTGCCTACAGTGACTCCTCTTACATCCCGGCACGTACTGGAGATAGTGGACAGGAATCCTACTGGCTATACTTCACTGCAAGACTCTTCCATACACTCACCTCTATCGGGATCACACTACAGATCCCCACCTAATTAACCAGACTGCAGTAACAAAGCCTGCTTTCATGTGCAAGACATAGGAGAGACGTCCCGTCATGGTGTGTCTGTTGCACCTAACCCTGACACCAGCGACTTATCACCCACGCAACATAATTATTTCCTAATAAACGAGCACTGCTTCTTTCTGACGAATGTAATAACTCTCATCTGTTCATTCGCATCGAAAAGTGCAACTTCCAGAGGCAATATTAGACTGCGAATCGGCCACGGCAGACAAGGTCAAAAGATCTACAAGGGGCAAACCAAACATTCAAGAACGAAAGAGCAAAAACTATATTAACTTCTCAACATAAAGGTGCTTCTTCTTCTTCTTCGTACGCTGTCAAACGTCAACATGTATTTGTTCGAAGAAAGCAGCGGTCATCCTGAGGCTGTCGACACTGCCACAGAGCTTGTCTAGTGTAGCCACTGGTGATGGCCACATGTGCTTTCTCTGGTCCTCGTATGTCGGGCAGTTTTGCAGCAGATGTTCAGAGGTCATTTTTCCTGTACCACAGGTGCATTCGTCAGTGCCACCTATCTTCAGTTTATTGAATAGCTGGTACCTCAGTCTGTTGTGGCCTGTGCGGAGTCTGAAGACCACAACCTGCTCTCTTCTGTTCAACTGGTAGTAGGCATTATTTTTTGTGTAGCCAGTATGTTCTGTTTCCCATTTAGCCATGTATCTGGCCCTAATAAACCTTTTTGATGCTTCGTAGGTCACACTAGAATCTGGTTGTGGTAGTCTTGCACCTTCTTTTGCCAGTCTGTCTGCCTCCTCGTTGCCTTGGATGTTACAGTGGGATGGAACCCACTGTACCACTACTCTTTTTGGTGCGGACTGCTGGCATACTCAACATAAAGGTGCAAGTGGATATATTATGTCTTCGCAAAAGCAACAATTGATTGTTCAACAAAATAAACACGGCACATACAGACATGCCAAACAAAAAAAGTGCACGCGAACAGTAAAATATGAGAACAATAACATCATGGTAATCTCCAGCCCAAATAAGAGATGCAATTCCGCTGCGAGAACATTGTAGAAACATCGCCAGGTTGATTAGGGATATAGTTCTAATTGTTAGGGAACAATACAAGAAAATGAATAAGTAGAAGCACAATAATAATTATAAAACGAATAAGAAGACGAATAAGAACAAGAGGAAAAGAAAAAAAAGTATGACAGAAGAAAAAAAATAAACGGAGAAGAAGAAGTAGGAGTAGAAGAAGAACAGTGCAAAAAAGAACTGGAAAAACAAGGGGATGAAATGAAGCATAAATGAACAAGAAGAAGAACTAAATGAACAAGACGACGAGCTAAAAGAACGTGGAGAAGAATTAGAAGAACAAGAAACAGAACAATGTCAAGAAAACAAAGAACAAAAAGAACAATAAGTAAAACAATAAAAGGAACTACAAGAACAAGAAGAAGTAGACTAAACATACAAAAGATAGGATTAATTAAAAGAAGATCAAGAAGAAGTAGATAAAACAAGGGTAAAGGGAACAAGAAGAAGAAGAACAAACAGACACAAATTAAGAACAACATGAAGATTAGAACAACAAGAAATTGTAAAGTAAAGTGGAAATTCAGCAGAAATAACCGCTGGTAGAAAACGAAATTTTTGAAGGCTCCATTGTACTAAGCGGTAGCCTGTGAGAGGTGGGGTGGCCAGTACCCTTCCTTGCTGTTTTTACTTTCCCTAACTCATGAGTCAGTTACCCATTTACAACTGGGTTGACTTGAGAAGCGGACCTCGATTAAAATCCCGACCCAAATTTGTTTAGTCTAAGGACGAGATTCGAACAAGACACGCTGTTACCAAATAAAATAGCGAATTGCTGGCTATGAACTGAGCTAACGCGCTTAAAAAAAACAACAACAAGATGAAGACAAAAATAAGAAGTAGATGAAGATCCTTATTAGTTGTGTGGGTTTATCTTCAATTATAATACAGAAACGCTAAAGAAATATTTACACTGAACACAGCTATATAATTAGACAGTGACTGTCACCTAGGCTGACACACACATTAGCGGTGATGGTGCGGCTATGATCATATACAGGATTATCTAATCGATCTCTTGTTCAGTTCTTATTCTGCATTAGGTCATGTTGTTAATCGTGTCTCAAAGATTGTATAAGTTTTGGGGATTGCTCCAGTGGGAAAGGGGAGTGACGAATGTGTTTAGTATCTAGGAGGTGATGATAGTGATTATGAAACCGGAAACTCCAAAGTTATGGGACCAAATTGAGAAAAGTTATTACGTTTAAATACACATGCATACCATCAGAGGGAAGATGCAATTACGAAAGAAAATGCAGAATAGCCTAAGCAAAATCGATCTTCAAGACCATTAGGGAATCTTGTTCAAAAAGACCTTGTGGCTGGAAAGGAGAAAGATATTCTTGGATGCTTCGTTGAACCAGTACTGACATATGGCAATGAATCATGGACAATCAGCAAGCAGTGTCACGCAGGTGAAGCCAAGCAAAGCACAACTCAAAATTAACACATCTAAGACGGTGGTCATCCACAATCTCTTTGCTTCCCGAAACCAAATCAAATCGATGGAGAGAGACTGGATAAGCCTGCTCAACATGCTGAATGATCTAATCTCAAAGATGACAAGACGGCGTCGCGCTGGTTGTAAGGCCTTCTCTTCAATAAACATGTACTAGACAATATCAACGACCAGGGCCTACGCACCCCTCTAGGCAACTCAACTACTTGTAATGTGGCGAACCATGGCTGCTCACGCAGGAGGTGGAGCCCAAACTCAGAGTGACTCAAGTCTCTCACGAGAGACGTCGTATGGTCGGCCTAACGCTTCATAGTCAGCCCACAAAAGGTATATGTAGTTCTGACATTCGTCAATTGTCTCAGACGAAAGATGAGGGTATTTATGCAGACAAGATCAAATATCGCTAGGTGGGCCACTTGCTGTGAAGAACAAAGGATCGATGGAGCACAGCGGCAGGAAAATGGTACCCCAGAGACAAGAAACGACCACAAGGAGGACCACCAACATGCTGGTCCAATTTCCTTGCAGCCCGCAAAATATTCATAATGACAGATGGGCAACTCATTATCCACTGGCCCACCGTGGCCCAAAACAGGGATCGTTGGAAGAGAAGTTGGTACCCACAACGGTGTATCTAATCCCCGCTGAAGCCCGGGCCATCCAGTAATTCAATAATCCAGTAATATCGTTTAGCTCACTGAGAAGCATTGGTCCTCAACCAACAACCACCAAGCACATATGTCCCATGCCCTCTGAACCAACATAGACTACGACTGCCCTGATTCCCTCACGTTAGACTGGTTCGCTTCATCATGTCTAGTTTGGTCTTCCCCTCTTACTTAGATTCTAGAACAGTGTTTGTATTAGAATGACGTCTGACTCTTTGCAAATTGTGCCCTAATCTAGTGCAAATCAACTCTTCTTTTAAAGATATATCTAGGTTTGTCCAGCAGGCCAACATTAGGAACCTTATCGTACCACTTCAAACATGTAACTACCGACTTTAATGTCCTGAAAGCTTCACAGCAGAACCGACTTCATGTTTTAATGTTTGCGTCTGACCTGATTTCATTTCAGTTCCACAATTTGTCCAATGTTTTCAAAGTTTCTTTGAAAGCGCCTCTCGTTTTCTCTACCCTTAATCGGATATCAATATTTGTCCTTTGTATAAAGAGAAATGTTAGAGAGAACGAGAACATTGAAAGTGTTGATACATTTACGATTGGCGGGTACGAGATTTCAGAGTTAAGATACGCTGACGACACAGTTCAGAAGGGCTAGATCGGCTAATTTTAACCGTGAATGGACACATTCAAGATCAAAACCTATTTATAAACAAATTTATAGAACAAAAATAATCACAACTGATAAAACACATTGTCAAAATAAATTTACAGTGATCGGTGAGAAAATAGATCGGGTCACGCAATTTCAATATCTGGGCTCCGGAATTGACAATAATGGTGACTGCTCCAAAGAAATCAAAAGAAGAATAGCTATGGCAATGCAGAGACTGAACAACCTGAAGAAATTATCAGAGTACCAACAAAACGACAAAAGTAACAGTCTTGAGAGCCTGTGTTTTTCCTGTGGCAGCTCATAGCTGCGAACCATGGACGATTACCAAAACTTCCAGACTAAGAATCTTCTTCTTCTTCGTACGCAGTCAGACAGTAACCATTATTTTTTCGAAAAAAGCGGCGGTCATCCTGAGGCTGTCGACACTGCCATAGAGCTTGTCTTGAAGTTCCACTGGTGATGGCCACATTTGCTCTCTCTGATCCTCGTATGTCGGGCAGTTCTGCAGCAGATGTTCAGCGGTCATTTTACCATTACCGCACGGGCATTCGTCGGTACCACCTATCTTCAATTTGTTGAATAGGTGGTACCTCAGTCTATTGTGGCCAGTGCGAAGTCTGAAGACAACGACCTGCTCTCTTCGGTTCAACTGGTAATAGGCATCGTTTTTGGTGTAGCCGGTATCTTCGGTTTCCCATTTGGTCATGTATCAGGCTTTAATAAGCCGTTTTGACTCTTCGTACGTCATACTAGTATCTGTTTGTGGTAGTCTTGCACCTTCTTTTGCCAGTCTGTCTGCCTCCTCGTTGCCTTGGATGTTGCAGTGGGATGGGACCCACTGTACCACTACCCTTTTGGGTGCGGACTGCTGGCACAGTTTGCTGAGTGCTGCTCTTAAGTCATTAAGCTCAGTGTTTTTCTGGCTTTTTAGCGCTGTGACTACGGCCAGAGCATCTGTAAGCAGGACTGTATGGCTTTCATTTTCTTTATGTGTCACCATTTCTTCCACTGCCGCCCTCAGTGCCTCTGCCTCCGCTCTGAAATTGCTTGTGTACTTACCAGTAGCGAATGACAGTGTTATTTTTCTGCATTTGGTATGTTCAGGAATGCTCCTGCCCCTGCGATCTGTGTAGTGTTTGTTACAGAACCGTCGGTGTATGCATGGGTTCAGTCCATGCTTGGGTAGTTTTCCGATATAAAGCTTAGGGTAGTATCTCTCCTTTCTTTTTCAGTCTGGCCGTTTTTGTTTCCAATACCTGGTATATTTTCTACCACCTCTGGAAATATATCCTGCCTCCAGGTAGGTTTTCGTACAGTAGTGATGGGTTTTGGTGTTGTTAGTGCGTTTATGGGATCTTCGTGCATCTTTGCTTTGGCTATTTCTGCAAAGTTTCTCCGCTTTAGTTTCCCATTTCCCAAATTGTTTAGTCTCTGGTGCATTGGATGGTCGGTCAGTCTTCGGAGTTTCTCTGACTGCAGCTGGGCTCTGCAGTCTCTTCTATCGGTCATGGATTGCAGTTTTGTAATCTTTTCAAGTTCTACAATTGGCGCTGACTTCATGCCTCCTGTTATAACTCTCATGGCTTGGTTTTGAAGTTTGCTAACTTTATCGAAGTTCGCCTTCGCTGCTGTTGTCCATGCCGCAATGCCATACTCGAGAACTGGTCTCACTCTTCCAGTGTACAGTTTCTTTAGTATGCTTTCGTCTGCTCCCCAGCTTGTGCCAGCAAGTTTCCTCATGATTGCCATTCTTTCTCTGGCTCTCATTCGGTTTATCTCGATCTGACTTTTCCTTGTCATGCGCCGATCAAATGTGACTCCCAGATAGTTTGGGTTGTCGTTTGGCTGCAGGAATTTGCCATATAAACTTAACTTGTTATTTTGGGGTTTGATTGAAAGCGAGAATATTGTGCATGTGGTTTTCTTCTCGTTTATTTTGACCAGCCATGAGTTCGCCAAATCTTCCAGCGATGTTAGAGCCTGCTGCATCCGATTTCTTGCTATGGTAAGATTCTTTTCAGAGGTCTACATAGCCAGATCGTCTGCAAACATTGAGCTATGGACTCTTCTTGGTATATTCTCTGTAATGTCGTTTATATACACCAGGAAGAGTGTGGGTGATAGTACTCCTCCTTGGGGTACTCCCAGCTCGAGTGTCACCTTTCTGCTCATCTGCCCTTGTACTTGGACTCTGGCCGTTCTGTTTTTGAGGTAGTGGTTGATCCACTTGTACATTTTCCCACAGACATCACTTCTTCTTAGCTTGACTCTAAGTCCATCTTTCCAGACTTTGTCAAATGCCTTTTCCAGGTCCATGCCTGGGGTACAATTCCCCTTTTCCAGCTTTGGTTCAGGACTGATAGCAGTTTCCTCTTCGCTGTTTGGCCCAGCCTCATCAGCATTTCGTTTGTTATCCCGTCTTTTCCTGGAAATTTCCTTTTCTTTAATGTTCTCATGGCCTCTTCCATTTCGCTCATTGTTAGTTTGGCCATCATATGCTCTTCAGGTGCCGTATTGATGTTGTCGTGCCCCTTTTGCTCTTCACTAATGTCTGTATGCCTATCTGCAGGGACCTCGATGTGGTTTGCTCTGGCATAGTGATCGACAAAAGCGTTTGCGGCTTCTTTACCAGTGAGCAAGTTTTCGCCCTGCTTGATGGTAATTTGTTTGTTTGAGGGGGTTTCGTCATTCATGGCTCTGACTAGCTTCCATAGCTTGTTCCTTTCTTTGTCCAGGTTGAGGCTTTCCGTTTTGTTTTTCCAGCTCTCTCTTGCTGTTTGCTTAAGAGTGTATTTGTATTTCGCCGTTGCGGCTTTGAGGGCGATGTTTGCCTCCATAGATTGTTCTCGCTCTGCCATGTTCCTATCATTTGTTTTTGCATCTTCCGCTTTCTGCAACTCATCATTCCAATAGAGCTAATAGTTTTTCCTAGCTCCTCTTGGGATGGTTTCAGTGGCGGCTTGCATTATTGCCTTGCTTAGGCTTTCCCCCATGGGCTTCATTTTGTTTTTTCGTGTGTTGATGGTTTCACACAGCCCATCTGTCAGGATTGCAAATCTGTCCCAGTCGGCTCGTTGGTAATTCCAACGGGGGAGCGGTTTTGTTTCCTGTGGGCCTACTTCCATATCAATGTCTAGCCTGATCGGCCTGTGGTCGCTACCTGCCAGTTGGTTTAGCCCCTGGCGGTCTATTTTATGGTGTATGTCCTGTGTGGAGAAGGCCAAATCTGGAGTCGAGGTGGTATGCCATGTTCTAGAATAGAAACTAGGGTTATCCTCCGGCCTATTGATTAGGGAGAGATTTGTATCTATCTCCCAATCTTCCACTTCGTCACCTCTGCCGTCTGTGTCAGAGTATCCCCATCTCCCCGAGTGGCTGTTGAAATCTCCAACTACTATGCAGTTGGGGTCTAAGAATCGATTCCTTCAGGTCCAAATGTTACAGAAAGATCATCAGAATACCCTGGACGGAGAAAAAGACAAATGTAGACATTCGATAAGAGTTGAGCATAAAGGAGAACTGGTTTATCAATTTCATTTTGGCCAAAAAATGTAAATACTTTGGTCACATCAAGAGACACAACGATCAGTGATGAAAGGTATGGTGCCTTGTAAAAGAGGCAGGGATAGACCAAGAAGACGAGGGCACAAGATATCCAGGAATGCCTGCGTATGACTGTGGCGGAGGCTGGAGTTTTAACAAGGGAACGAGTTTTTTTTCAGACAGACTGTGAGGGGAGCGACGTTCTATAAAGGACATGCTACATAATGATGATGATGTGAATCCTTAGCCCCCAAATTTTGTGATCATGCCTCGAGTTGCTTCATGTTATCTGTGCCAACAGAAAAGTACAAACAAGTATACAGTATATTATGGATACCAGTCTGTAGCAGAATTATTTTCCATCTGACATTTTCATGCACTCCTAGCACACATTTAATAATTATCTTCTTAGGCGTCTTTGACCACGATTGATGGTTAAGGTCTATGAGACGATAGTTCTGATGAGATGCGAGCGATTGTCGCAGTCAGGGTGACTCTGGAGCGCCTCCATGTGAGACAAGGTCTTGTCCCACTTTTTATTTCGACAGACAGGTGCAGGATCTGGCGAACAGAGACATCCAGGGGGAAGTGAGTCACATGACCGAAGATAGAGAGGCGGCGACGGCTCAACATCCAAACAATACTCAAGAAATGTGTTTTTTGTCGGGCGACTTCATTGTTAGTAAGCAGGTCACATCAGTGGATTCAAAGGAAACGCCTATGATTATGTTCCACGGAGAACTTCAATAATCTTCTGATCTCTTTGCGAACTCGTTCAAGTTTCGCGGTCATACAGATGGATTGTAATGAGCAAATTTTGAATTAGCGCAGTTTGATTTCAAGAAGTCTATGCGTCGCGTTCACATACAATGCTGTTACATCAATCAGTCGGGCAATATCAAGACCGACACATACTTCAGAGACCTGCTTGCTGCTCAGGTTGTTGTTGTTTAATGCTTATAATGAGTATGTATACTCTTTTTGTACGCCCTGAAAATGTGGCGGGCTGTAGTAGTTTTTCATCTGCGTGACGCTCACTACTACGGGAATCACGTCGATCTACATCTCGTCAGTCAGACTGCCTTGAAAACAGCTAATTGCTAGTGAACGATTCACATAAGAGAGATAGTGATCGTATTCAGTGACGTCCTGGACAGTATGTAGGGCCTGAATGGACTAGCGGTATAGTTACCCTATGGTTCCTGCCCAGGTAAATCGAGTCATCGGTAGAGTCGACATCTTGCCGTTTAAAGTGATTCACGTTATAGGCCCACCATCCCCAAAACTTTAATGTTGGTCTTCGGCTATGAAATATGAACTCAGATCTGAAGCTGATTATTCCATGTGATCCTGGACAGGTATGAGAACGTCGATTGCATAATTAAGGTTTGTCACACGTTGTCACCGACAGTGATCAACGGATTATATGCTTCAATCTGTGCAAGGATCCAATCCAAAACTCAGCAGATCATCGATAGAGCGAGAACACGACCTAGCAGAAGGGGATATCCTAACCTCCTGTTTGTTTGCTATTCTTAAAAATAGAATGTGTTCGGAAGCAGCCTCGGAAAGTCGAGATGGATTGGCTGCAGCATGACTTGACATCGGAGACAGAGGTCTCATGCCTTCAAGATCTTTTGGTAGATCTCCTGTCCTTGCTGCCACAGCAATGAGTATATGTGTTACTTTAGAAATCATCAAGTTTGGAGACATTGCAAATTTAAAATCTCAAATGACTGCATTTTACAAGGTAACACTGCAATATAAACGGTGCATCAAACTTACGCCAAGCAGGACGGGTTACGTAAGAGAATGAACCAGATGTGCCTGTACAATCAAAGAGAACAATGAACCATGAAGTATGCGCACTCTTATCCACCTACTTAAATAAACAGTGCACATAGGGGGATAACGAGAGTACAGAGATGTATATTTCCTTACAATAACATAACATAGATATGTGGTAAAGGACATCAATACACATATCATTCCAGTGTTCTAAGGATCAACAGATGGGCATTGAGATAGTCCTGTCTGCCAGTCTGCACAAACCTCTGTAATTGTAACTACTTAATCCAGTTTAAGGGTGGCACAAAGACAAGTTTGTAGGTTTATGGACTTTCTCCCAGCAAAGTGTGTCGGTTCGTGCCATGTTCTTGGCATTGTTGTGTCTACTCAGTTAATGTGCGGGGAGGGGACTAACTCAGTCAAAACTTACTGATCGGACTATGTTAGTTAGGGTGAGGTGAATCAAACTTATCAGGACCTCACCTTACTTCCAAGAAGTGCTCCGTGGAACCATACTGTTTCATGGCAGTCTGGCTAGCGAGGTGGGGATCGGGACTTTGATAACCATAGTGGTGAGCTTACTGAAGAGCTTTGCACTGTATTACAACCAAGAGGACCCAGGTTCACCGCCTCAAATACGTCTCTGAATGTGATGGGAGCTAATGTAAATTACCACCAAAGAAAGTCTTAAAGAGCACCTAGCTAAAGTATGAGTGGCATTAGCAATAAGAACCAGCTGATTCTATTATTGTAGGTGCTGGAAGGAGACCGAAGACAAGACAAGTTAACACGTTTATACACTTGGGCACATACACAACATCATATGGAAGAGGCACATTCACAACATCATATGGAAGAGGCACATACACAACATCATATGGAAGAGGCACATACACAACATCATATGGAAGAGGCACATACACAACATCATATGGAAGAGGCACAAACACAACATCATATGGAAGAGGCACATACACAACATCATATGGAAGAGGCACATACACAACATCATATGGAAGAGGCACAAACACAACATCATATGGAAGAGGCACATACACAACATCATATGGAAGAGGCACATACACAACATCATATGGAAGAGGCACATACACAACATCATATGGAAGAGGCACAAACACAACATCATATGGAAGAGGCACATACACAACATCATATGGAAGAGGCACATACACAACATCATATGGAAGAGGCACAAACACAACATCATATGGAAGAGGCACATACACAACATCATATGGAAGAGGCACATACACAACATCATATGGAAGAGGCACATACACAACATCATATGGACGAGGCACATACACAACATCATATGGAAGAGGCACATACACAACATCATATGGAAGAGGCACATACACAACATCATATGGAAGAGGCACATACACAACATCATATGGAAGAGGCACAAACACAACATCATATGGAAGAGGCACATACACAACATCATATGGAAGAGGCACATTCACAACATCATATGGAAGAGGCACATACACAACATCATATGGAAGAGGCACATACACAACATCATATGGAAGAGGCACATACACAACATCATATGGAAGAGGCACATACACAACATCATATGGAAGAGGCACATACACAACATCATATGGAAGAGGCACAAACACCACATCATATGGAAGATGCACATACACAACATCATATGGAAGAGGCACATACACAACATCATATGGAAGAGGCACAAACACCACATCATATGGAAGAGGCACATACACAACATCATATGGAAGAGGCACAAACACCACATCATATGGAAGAGGCACAAACACCACACCATATGGAAGAGGCACAAACACCACACCATATGGAAGAGGCACAAACACCACACCATATGGAAGAGCCACAAACACCACACCATATGGAAGAGGCACAAACACCACACCATATGGAAGAGGCACAAACACCACACCATATGGAAGAGGCACAAACACCACACCATATGGAAGAGGCACAAACACCACACCATATGGAAGAGGCACAAACACCACACCATATGGAAGAGCCACAAACACCACACCATATGGAAGAGGCACAAACACCACACCATATGGAAGAGGCACAAACACCACACCATATGGAAGAGCCACAAACACCACACCATATGGAAGAGCCACAAACACCACACCATATGGAAGAGGCACAAACACCACACCATATGGAAGAGGCACAAACACCACACCATATGGAAGAGCCACAAACACCACACCATATGGAAGAGCCACAAACACCACACCATATGGAAGAGGCACAAACACCACACCATATCAGAACAAGGCAGTTCTCATTTTTTCGGGCATGTTATGAGAAGTGGTGGTTTGGTGCACTTTATGACAACGAGAACGAAAACAGGAATGAGAGACAGAGGAAGGCAGAAAGTGAACATGTTGAAAGAATAGCATAAGCCAAAATCAACAACAGAGTTTGTGAACGACACACGTGATAGAAGCGATTGGAGGTCCCTTATCGCGGACGTCAACAGGCCTGATGTCAACCTGTTGTTGTTGGAAGCGATCAGCACTGAGCTGCTTCTTCTTCTTCTGCGTTCGTTCTCAATCTCCCACTACCAAGCCCCGAACAGGGCTTTGCAAGCAGCAGGATGTAAGCAGGAGAACGGAATGTGTTGACGCTAATTTACAGATTGACTGCGATATTTGCATCTTTCGGTCCGATACATCCGTCTTCGGCAGAGCACTGAGCTAATTTCAGCTCTTGGTGTTTCTTTGGTGGCAGATCACATTGGCACTTTCTTAATCACGTAACGTATTTGAGAAGATGGGGCTGTAGTGCAATACAAGGTTCATCGGTAAACTCACCACGATGGGGATCACAGTGTCGACCCCCACATCTTTGGCCAGACTGCTGGGACACACCCTGTTTCTAAGAGCGCTACTCCGGTGTGAGGTGGGGGTCTTAATCAGAATATTTCATATAATCCTGATTCTTCGCTCCAAACCAGCTGACAATGGTTGTTTCGCTTTTAGAAAAGACAGGGCAAAGAGGAAACGATTTTGTCACATCGTGCACTATAAACGTTGATATTTCGTAAAAATACGTCCGTTCTTATTCTCTTTTATATATTAGTCTTCTTTTTTATGTTTCTTCTTATTCTTCTTCTTCTTCTTCTTCTTCTTCTTATTCTTATTCGACTTATTCTTCTTCTTCTTCTTCTTCTTTTTATGCGTCTTATTCTCTTCTTCGTCTTATTTTTTTCTTTTTCTTGTTCTTTGTCTTTTTCTCTTCTTCGTCTTATTCTTCTTCTTCTTCTTTGTCTTCTTTTTCTTCTTCTTTTTCTGTTAAAATTATTTGTCTACTGCAGCGTTTTCTTTTTTATCATATTTCCGATTGAAACTAGACATTTACAGGCTTAATCCAGTACTATGTGTGGAGTATTCTTTCAAGACCATTCTTTGAAATGCACTTACCATGGACACGGAGCCAGAGCCGGTCCACTTCAATCTTGGAGGTTCCAGGGATAACTCGAACGGCAGTAACCTTACATCTCCTAGCCACACATGTACACAGATCGACTACGAAGACCGTTAAAGGGGAGACAGTGGAATCTACATATTCCACCCCAACGGCGACATAGAAAATCACTCATACCAGCAGGAGAGACATGTACTAATTTCAGAGCTGAAGCAACAGCTGTGCAAGAAACGGTTAGGATTCTGATCAGCTAAAATACAATGATCAGGAAAGCGTCCACTAGAACAGTCTTCAAGAGCGTACTTCTAGCCGTCTCAAGTACCAAACAAGATATAATCTCACACGAAAAAAAAAATATGTTACATCGGACTGTTCACCCCTAAAATAAGATCTAGTCCTACAGTGGATTCCGATCCACTGTTGGGACCTTGGATACGAGAAGGCAGATAACCTCACAGAAGTCGGATGTTGCGTACATAGATTTGCCATCCACAGAGCTATAAAAAGGCAAAGACACTCATCAAACGATCTATAAGGATGGAATGAAGAGATCAGTCCAAAGAAAACAAGTCAGGAAAATGACAGCATTGACAAATTTGACAGAGATAGACAGACAAATATTTTGAGGCTCAGAACGGGACATTGCAGACTCAAGGCCGACCTCTACAGAATGGGTCTTAGAGACATCGCAAAGCAAACACCGTAACAGATCATGTACGACTGTCCCTATTATGCAGACTAAAGATAGGCAGTCTGGCCTGGGGAATCGACCAGACAAAAAAGATGTGGGAGTTCGAAAGAAGAAAACGAAAAAGAAGAAGACTATAACCATAGGTATGCTAAGCGGCAGTTCATTGTCCCTTACGATATATTCTCAGTGTGGCAGTGAGCCTTATCCTGTCTCTGTCACACACTAGGCCATCCGTGGATCCACTCGTATAAATGAAGTTTGAATCATTTCATCACCGATGGAATTGTTTGTTAAAGGTCTACGTTTCGTTTATTTCGCTAACACATTCTCAGCGCTAGCCGCACCGTTTCCATGAACAAACGGTAAATCAGAACAAAATGAATAAAATATAAAAGGATCTCGTACGTGTCCTTTTCTTCTTTTCCCTTACCCTGTTATGCCACTCAGTGCCCGGCTATGAAGTGATCTCTGCAACGAGCCCCACTGTGTGCCTCACAGCGGCATAAACCACCTCAGAATTGTGTACACTAGTCAAGTCTTAGTCTACCTGTATTACTACAGGACCCAGGTCTTAGTCTACCTGTATTACTACAGGACCCAGGTCTGGCGTGAGCTGGGTGTTGTCGGGGGGATGATTCACTGCTTGAGGGTTACGTTCGAGCAGTTTATTACTCCCCTGAGTTTGAACAAATGCGAGCCCATCTTAACAGGCTCAAACACTAGAGCAAAGAAGACCCGCAGTCAGTTAGCCGCCATCGACGCTTCTCAAAACAAACCACCTAACCATCGCCGATGCTGTGTCACACAGTTAGTCTCTCTTTACGACATGCTCTCTGTGAGGCAGTAGTGCTACTCTTGTCCTTGCCATACACAAAGATCCCGTCGGACCAATAGGGTACGTGTATGTTAGTAAATGTTACTATGCAAAGAGCTGTCTTGTATTTGCTTTAGACGTATAATCAAGTTCTTACAAGAGTAACAATAATTATTTTATGTACTAACAAGAAACCCCGTTTGTGACTGGCAATTTATTATAAATGGTAATAGAACTCTATCCACACTAAATACACATTCACATAAAGTAAGGTGTTAGATACACTAATACTTCCTACGGGATCATATCACGGACTTTCCTTCCATGCCCTGTCAACTACTAAAAGCTGCTTTCTGATTAGCCGTCATAGATCACTCTAGCTTCTAAAAGTCATACATCAGGGAATTCCCGAGACAAATAAATGCTCATGTATTATAAATGACCGCAAATTGCAAAATTTTTTGAAGAATAATAAAGTAGTGTGGGGAACAAGGTTGGAGGTAAAGAGAAACACAAATACTAAGACGAGGAGAAAGCTAAACAAAGACATAGTGAGCGAAAAAGAGAAAGATAAAGTGAAATATTTAAATTAAAACAAGACGAAAAACAAATGGATCGAACAACAAATAGAAGAACAAAGGAAAAGGCGATGTGAAAGAAAAAGGTAAATATTTGTAGATAAGACAAAGAGAAATGCATAAAGAGAAAGAACAAAGGAAAACTACGAGGAAGAGATATCGAATGGGAAGACGAGCAAAAGACAATTACAAAAACAAAAAGAAACGACAATTAAAAAAAATAATAATGACAAAAGTAAGGATAACAATAAAAACAATGAGAAAAACAGAAAGAAAGATCAACAAGAAGACAATTAGAAAAACAAAAACAAAAAAGATCAAAAAAAAGATATAGAAAAATAATAAAAAGGAAAGGCAAAAGGAAAGATTATAAGAATAAAATAGACAATAATAGGGATTCTAAGAAAGACACAAGAAAGACACAAATGAAGACAAAATGAAAGACAAAAAGACAGACAGAAAGAGAAACAATAAGAAAAATAATGGGAGAACCAAAATAAAAACAGAAATAAAGACAATAAGAAAAACCATAAAAGTGCCATAAAGGAAAAACAAAAAGAAAAACAAAAATGAAGACCAAAAGGCAGAAAAAAGAGAATCAAAGGCAAAAAACAAACAATAATAACGCCCTAAAAAGACAAAAAGAAAGAAAAGAATGAAAACAAAACGAAGTCAAAATGAAAGACAAAGATAAAGACAAAACGAAGGAAATAAGAAAAAAACAAAAGATAAGAATGAATATAAGAAAACCAGTAAAAAAAAGACAAGAAAAACAATTAGATTGACGAAGAAGAAGAAGAAGAAGAAGAAGAAGAAGAAGAAGATTGACAAATAGAAGCTAATAAGAAAAATATTAAGAAATGCAAAAAGAAAAAAAACAAGAAATTCAAAAACAAAGACAAAATGCGTCAGGACTGCCTTTATAATCTGTTTACTAATATTTCAACAGGCAAGCTATTTTGTGCTTATACCATTTAGTCTCTTTGGAAGATCTTCAAAGTCTATTCTAGTGGTTAAGTGGCACGGCTCACAACCAGAAGGTGCTGGGTTCGATACCCACCACAGCACCGGCCGAAGCAAACCCTTAGAAAATGCAGGAGGAAGCAGACCCTTACATAAAATGCATGCTGAAGTCGGATGCACTGGGCCGACAGGCGCAAAATAAAAACCACAGTGCAACGCACACCGCCTTGGGAATTGAGAAATAAGGCGAACGCACAAAATTATTTTTTTTTTTTTAATAACAAAAAATAAATATTCCGGATCAAGACGCTGAGCAGTGCATAAACTGCAGCAGTCAGCGACCCATATCTGACTGCTAGCGTCTGGGCCAGCGACCCAGAGCTGACTGCTAGCATCATGGTCTGCGAACCAGAGCTGCCAAGACCCTTCTACACCTCCATGTAGTGATCCTGGATAACAGGCTGCAGCAGGGTAGACTGGCTAAGTAGAAATGATTAAAGAGGGAGCGCAACCCAGTACTCAAAAATGCTTGCTGAAGTCCGATGTATTGGACCGAAAGGTGCAAATATCGCATTCAAGCTGAAACCCACGACACAACGCATTCCGTTCTCTGTGGACTACATTCCGTTACTTGCAAAGCTTTTTTTCAGGGCTTGGTAGCGGAAGATTGAGAGCGAACAAAGAATAAGAAAGTCTATTCGGCATGGCGAAACATTTGTACTGTAAAAAGATATTACGCCCACAACCTAGAGTACGCTAGGGTGGTTTGTTAGCTGTGAATAAAGTAATCTAATAAACATTGCTTAGATATAATATATATGAATGGGAATATATTACGTAAGACAGAACATTTAACCTACTTTGGCAACAGAATAGCATAAGGCGGAGACAGTGCAAATGAAATCTTCACTAGAATCACATTGGCCTAATTTTTTATTTTGTTGTTGTTCTTGCGTTCAACTTATTTCACTAATCCCCAAGGTGGTGTGCGTTGCACTGTGGTTTTTATTTTGCGCCTGTCGATCCAGTGCATCCGACCAGCATTCATTTTATGTAAGGGTCTGCTACCTGCTGCATTTTCTAAGAGTTTGCTTCCCGGGGTAATGGCCGGTGATGTGGTGGGGATCGAACCCAGCACCTTCTGGTTGTGAGCCGTGTCACTTAACTACTAGCCCACACCGGCCCCCCTGGCCTCATTTGACTTCAACCAATTAGCAAATATATGATGGTCGAAAACACTGAGTAAATATATCAACAACAAGGTGCTCAGGTATAACACAGTGGCAGTGGAAACTGGGATACTAGTCTGGTCAGGCAAACCGTACTAACCAGGATGACGCGTCGTGGTCTGGCACACCATACTGGCTAAGACCACAATATCTCATCCATATAGCGTTCCCTGGAAACAGGCTGTTTTTAAGACAGTCTGGCAGACGAACTGGGAATTGACGCGAGCCCGTAGTAGTGAACGTTACGCAGGTGAAGCAATGCATAGCACAACAGCCTGGAGGACCCCAGTCCACCTTCATGAGCACGCTCGGGGTGTGAGGAAGCTACTACATCACGTCACTTAACGCCATTTTCATGTCCATAACATAATACAACATACTCAATGTGTGCATTAAACAACAGCACAATGTCAGTATTTTCACATGAATCTGAAAAACTATCCTTCACTTTAATCAAATCCATGCGCAAGTCATTTTGTCACGAACTTATTCACGAAAGCAACTGTCTAAAATGAAAAATATAAAAACAGTGCCCTCGATATTTGATGCATGGAATATTAGTACCCTCGTGGATCGGATAAAAGCTAAAAGACCTGAAAGAACATCAGATCTGATTGCCAAAGGGCTTACCAGATACAGAATTGATATAACAGCTCTAAGTGAGACTCGTTGGACAGAAGAGGGCCAAGTTACAGAAATTGATGAGACTCGCTGGACAGAAGAGGGCCAAGTTACAGAAATTGATGAGACTCGCTGGACAGAAGAGGGCCAAGTTACAGAAATTGATGAGACTCGCTGGACAGAAGAGGGCCAAGTTACAGAAATTGATGAGACTCGCTGGACAGAAGAGGGCCAAGTTACAGAAATTGATGAGACTCACTGGACAGAAGAGGGCCAAGTTACAGAAATTGCAGCCCGCTATACTTTTTTTTCTGGAAAGGAGTTGAAGTCGAAGACCGGCGGTAGTCGGGTGTTGGCTTTACTATAAAATTAAGCTTGGTTAGTGGTCTCCCAGTGTTCCAGATGAGATTATTGACCGTCTAATGGTTCTGAGGATCAACTTGAATGGCAACAAACAAGTATCAATCATCAGTGCATATGCCCCAAATATTAGTAACTCGGAAGACACCAAGGAAAAGTTATACCATGATGTGGAGACACTAATCGACGCTGAACCAAAGAAACATAAGTTGTCTATTCTGGGTGGCCAATGTTCGAGTGAGTGCTGACTTTCCTTCATGAGACGGAGTGATTGGCAGGAATGGCATCGGTAGCTGCAATAGTAACGGACACCTACTCTAGAAGACATGTGCGGCGAACGAACGTCTGATTACCGATACAGTGCTTCGTCTCCCTAACCGCAATAAAACTATTTGGATGTACCCACAGTCAAAGTACTGTCACCTGCTTAACTATATCATTGTTCGCAAACCGGATCGCCAGGATGTACGTGTGACAAAGGCTATGTGTGGAGCAGACAGGATCGTCAGGATGTACGTGTGACAAAGGCTGTGTGTGGAGCAGACAGGATCGTCAGGATGTACGTGTGACAAAGGCTATGTGTGGAGCAGACAGGATCGTCGGGATGTACGTGTGACAAAGGCTGTGTCTGAAGCAGAATGCTGGACGGATCACAAACTAAGAATTTCTAAAATGAACCTTCCAATCCAAGCTCCCAGGCGCCCAAAAAACACTATAACCTCAAAACGTCTCAACATCTTCGGTCTCACAGATAACTGCGCACCACAATCTTTTGCTCAAACTCTGACAGATCAGCTAAATAGAATGGACAACGCTATACGTGGCTCAGAAGGCTGATGAGATTCAGAATTGCTGACAGGCATGATAGGAGGAATGTGTACAGGGCTCTGCAGTCTGTCTCTGGTCCGTACAGATGGGATCTGACACCGCTTTTAAGGGAAGATGGCAATTCTGTAATCAGTGAGAAAGATAAGCTCCTGTTAATATGGGCCGAACATTTTGCTAAGGTCTTTAATAGACCCTCTACTGTTAATGAAGAGACAATTGATCATCTACTACAAATAGAAATGTATAAGAACATGGATGTTCCTCCGACCGAGCCGGAAACTTGGGCCGCGATTTACCTTCTCGCAAACGACAACGCTCCGAGAGCTGACACCATCCTAGCAGAGATCTATAAAGATGACACCATCCCAGCAGAGATCTAAAAAGCTGACACCATCCCAGCAGAGATATATAAAGCTGACACCATCCCAGCAGAGATCCATAAATCTGACACCATCCCAGTAGAGATCTATAAAGCTGACACCATCCCAGCAGAGATCTATAAAGCTGACACCGTCCCAGAAGAGATCTATAAAGCTGACACCATCCCAGCAGAGATCTATAAAGCTGACACCATCCCAGCAGATATCTATAAAGCTGACACCATCCCAGCAGGGATCTATAAAGCTGTCACCATCCTAGCAGAGATATATAAAGCTTACGCCATCCCATCAGAGATCTATAAAGCTGGCGCCATCCCAGCAGAGATCTATAAAGCTGGCGCCATCCCAGCAGAGATCTATAAAGCTGGCGCCATCCCAGCAGAGATCTATAAAGCTGGCGCCATCCCAGCAGAGATCTATAAAGCCGGTGCCATCCCAGCAGAGATCTATAAAGCTGACACCATCCCAGCAGAGATCTATGAAGCTGACACCATCCCAGCAGAGATCTATAATACTGGCGCCATGCCAGCAGAGATCTATAAAGCTGGAGGACAAAAAATAGTCCAGAAGCTTACTCAGTTGTTTTGCGAAATGTGGAAGAAAAAGAGCATCCTACAAGAATTAAAAGACGCTACCATTGTTCATTTACATAAGCGTAAATGCAGTAAACACATATGTGATAACCACAAAAGGATATTTCTGCAGTGCGTTGGAGGAAATATGCTTGCAAAAATTATTCTTCGCAGACTCAATCTTGACCTGTAGCAAGGGTTACTACCTGAGACTCAGTGTGGCTTTATGAAGAGCCGTGGGACAGTCGATTTGATCTTTGCTGCAAGGCAGATCCAAGAGAAGTGGCAAGAACAGAATGTTTCTCTCTATACGACGTTTGTGGACCTCACCAAGGTATTTCATACTGTAAATCGTGCTGGTCTGTGGAGCGTTAAGGCCAAGTTTGGGTTCCCGGTAACATTCGTTGCAATGGTGCAACAATTTCATGATGGCATGCGTGCCCAAGTTATTGATCAGGTTAACTACTCTGCCACCTTTAGTGCTACTAACGGTGTGAAGTAGGGATGTGTTCTTGCCCCGGCCCTTTTCAGTATGATCTTTCATGCCATGATGTGGAATGCCTACAGCGATTTTGAAGTCGGAGTTGGGCTTCATTACAGCACTGACGGTGGGCTATTCAATCTGATAAGGTCAAAACGAAAATCCAGAAGGTAACCATATGTGATAATTTTTTTTAATGCGGATGACTGGGTCTTAAATTCCAATACGGAGGTTGACATGCAAGAATGTATGGATCGGTTCGCCACAGCTTGTGAAAACTTTGGCCTCACCATCTCTATCACAAAATAGAAGTCCTACATCAACCAGCTCCAGATATTGTCTGTTCAGAGCCTTCAATCAAGGTACACGGACACTGTTTACAAATGTAAGCAAATTCACAAACCTTTGCAGTTCTTTATCCAAAGTCCTTCCCATAGATGATGAGGTGAATATTAGAATAGCTAGGACAAGTGCGGCAGTTGGTAGACTTCATACTAAGGTGTGGGATAGGCGAGGGATCAGGACCCAAACAAAAATAAAGGTCTACGCTGCATTTGTTCTACCTACCCTCTTATATGCATGTGCAACCTGGACAGTCTTTAGTCGTCATGCCAGGAAATTAAATCACTTCCACGTGCACTGCCTGCGGAAACTGATGAGGACACGATGACAGGACATGGTGCCAAATACAGATGTGTTAGTGCGATCGCGCATGTCCAGTATACACACCATGATATGTGCAGCACAGCTGAGATGGGCTGGCCATGTGGTACGCATGTCGGATCAACGTCTACCAAAAGAAATGCTCTATGCTGAACTCCAAAATTGCAAGAGAGCAAGCGATGGGCAGCGGAAAAAGTACAAGGACAAACTAAAGAGATCACCGATTCAGTGCGGTATTAACCACGAAGACTGCAAAAGTTTCGCCACCAATCGCACAGACTGGCTCAGAACTATTGCTGAAAGTATTCAGAGACATAAGGCGTCAAGAATAGATGAGGCCATCCAGAGACGATCGGTCACCTCACATCAACCCTTCTTCAACCCCGGTGGAAGGAGGTGTCTTATTTCCCTGTACAAAGTGCAAACATACAATTCAAGGCTCAGATTGACTTATTTAACCATCTTCCAACTAATGCGAACAGTGAATGCTGTCAAAGTTGTCCTCATTGATTACGATGGACGAACAACATGAATCTGAAAGCTGGAAAAAGAACACAAATTCAAATAAACTGCATACATTTTAACATTAATGGCTAAGAAACATATTGAACAATTGCTGGAAATAATTCAACTAACAAATAAGAGTAGAGACATAAGAGTCATTTGTTTCTACTCCCATAATGAAAATACGTTGGGCGTACGTCGGTTAAGTCATTAGAATGAACATCAACAGATTACTAGTTAGAGCGATTAAATTGAGACTGAGTGGTCCATCGAGGTCTTTGTGTATAACAAGGACAATAATAACACCACTGCCCTACATAAAGCATGTCATAAGAGGTGACTAACTGTGTGACATGGCATAACACCGGCCACGGTTAGAAGGTTTGTTTAGCGCAGCATAGATGGCGTTTAACAGGCTGTTGGTCTAGTTTTCTCTAGTGTTTGAGTCTATTAAGATGGATTATCACATCGATTAACTTCCCTCTGCAGCATGTGTACCAACGCAGCGGATTATTAAGCTGCTCGAGTCTAGTCCGCTAAACAGGAAACCCTTCTCCCGGCTACTACCAGATCATTCCAGAGCTGGGACCTGCACAAGGGCATACACCCATGTAGAAGTACAGGGCAACTAAGAACTAAGATATGGAGACCAAGTAGCACCAGAAAGAGGACCACGCCATGAGAGAAATACTTCGTAGGACAGTCCCCAAAGAGGGCACCATGGTGGATCTGAACACAATACAGGAAGCACGGCCAGTAGCATTAGCGCATCTACCTAGAGAGAATTTACTTCTGGCTTATGCGCCGCATTTAGCACTGGAAGAACATATTCAGATATATACAGACGGACCGGCCGTCTGACGGAGAGACGGAAATGCAGACAGACATGTCTATTAGATAGATAGATACGAGATAGACAGATAAATGGAATAGATAGACAGACGGACAGGCGGAGGTACGGATGGAAAGATGGGCGGACGGACGGAGAGATGGATGGATGGATGGGATATCGGGTGGGCAGGCTAACGGACGGAAAGACTAACTTTCGATTGACGGACGGACTGACGCAATGACAAACAGACAGACGGACAGTTAAAATCAGGTCAGATCAGGTCAGGCTAGGTCCCATTAGGTTTAGGTTATGCCCGGTCAGGTCAGGTCAAGTCAAGTTAGGTTAGGTTAGCTTATGTCAGGTCAATTTATATCAGATCAGGTCAAGTCAGATTAGCTTAGGTTATTTTAGGTCAGGTCAGATTATGTCAGGTTAGGTTGTTGTTGTTTGCGAATGCCCACAATGAGTAGGTTACTGTTTTGAGCGCCCTCAAAAGGACGTTGAGTGGCGGGTTGCAGTAGTTTTCCTCACATCCCGAGCGTGTTGATGAAGGTGGATCGGGGTCCTCCAGGCGGTTGTGCTATGCTTGGCTTCATCTGTGTTCTCTCACTACTACGGGAATCATGTCGATCCCTCACCTCGTTATCCAGGTTGCCATTAACACAGCCCGTTTCCAAGGAGAGCAACTAGGAATCCTAGCTGAGGGCCTTGACCATTATTTTGTCGATTGACTGACCAACATGTCTGATCAGTATGTTGTGCCTGACACTGACCAACATGTCTGATCAGTATGTTGTGCCTGACACTGACCAACATGTCTGATCAGTATGTTGTGCCTGACACTGACCAATATGTCTGATCAGTATGTTGTGCCTGACACTGACCAACATGTCTGGTCAGTATGTTGTGCCTGACACTGACCAACATGTCTGATCAGTATGCTGTGCCTGACCAAACATTAGTCTTCCTCCCTTTCCCTATCTTATCTATCTTATCTAATCTATCTATCTATATATCTATCTAATCTATCGTATCTATCTATCTAATCTGTCTTATCTATCTATCTAATCTATCTTATATATCTTATCTATCTATCTATCTTATCTATATATATATCTATCTATATATCTATCTACCTACCTACCTACCTACCTACCTATCTATCTATCTATCTATCTATATATATCTATCTATCTATCTATATGTCTATCTATCTATATGTCTATCTATCTATACGTATATCTGTCTATCTGCCTATCTGTCTATCTATCTATTTATCTATCTATCTATATATATATATATATATATATATATATATATATCTATATGTCTATCTGTATATCTATATATCTATCTATCTGTCTATCTATATGTATATCTATCTATCTATATGTCTATCTATCTATTAAAAAATATGTCTATCTATATATCTATCTATCTATCTATCTATGTCTATATATCTATCTATCTATTTATCTATCTATATATCTATCTACCTACCTATCTACCTACCTATTTATCTATCTATCTATCTATCTATCTTTCTATCTATATATATATATATATATATATATGTCTATCTATCTATATATCTTATATGTCTATCTATCTATCTATATATATGTCTATCTGTATATCTATATATACATCTATCTATCTGTCTATCTGTATATCTATATGTATATCTATCTATCTATATTTCTATCTATCTATCTATCTATCTTTAAATACATATATATGTCTATCTGTCTATCTATCTATGTCTTTCTATCTATCTATATATATATGTATATCTGTCTATCTATCTATGTCTATCTATCTATCTATCTATCTATTTATATATGTTATCTATCTATCTATCTAATATATTTATATATATATATATCTGTCTGTCCTTATATATATGTATTTATATATCTATCTATACATTTTTATATCTAAATATATATCTTTCTAGCGTTCTAGCTATTTATCTATCTATCTATCTATCTATCTATAAATCTTATCATCATAAATTATCTTGCCAGTTGGCGTTGGCGATCATGGACCTCCATCCACTTCTAAAACGTGGGTCGTTCGCCAACTCTGTTGTTTATTGTCGCTCGTGGCATACTCCCAGGCTGTCCAGCATCTTCTCTCTCTGTCTTCCTCTATCTTCCTCTGTCTCTCTCTGTCTTCCTCTGTCTTCCTCTGTCTTCCTCTGTCTCTCTCTGTCTTCCTCTGTCTTCCTCTGTCTTCCTCTGTCTTCCTCTGTCTTCCTCTGTCTCTCTTTCTGGCTAATTTTCATGTTGCCACGACGTGCTCCAAGCCGTCTCTTTTAATAAAATCGCCGATAAAGGATGACTGCCTTGTTCTGATCTCTGCACTAAATTGTCTCTGTGTTTGTGCCTCCTCGAGTGCTGTATCATTAGTCTTTGTGTTTGTGCCTCCTCGAGTGCTGTATCATTAGTCTTTGTGTTTGTGCCTCCTCGAGTACTGTATCATTAGTATTTGTGTTTGTGCCTCCTCGAGTGCTGTATCATTAGTCTTTGTGTTTGTTCCTCCTCGAGTACTGTATCATTAGTCTCTGTGTTTGTGCCTCCTCGAGTGCTGTATCATTAGTCTCTGTGTTTGTGCCTCCTCGAGTGCTGTATCATTAGTCTCTGTGTTTGTGCCTCCTCGAGTGCTGTATCATTAGTCTCTGTGTTTGTGCCTCCTCGAGTACTGTATCATTAGTCTCTGTGTTTGTGCCTCCTCGAGTGCTGTATCATTAGTCTCTGTGTTTGTGCCTCCTCGAGTGCTGTATCATTAGTCTCTGTGTTTGTGCCTCCTCGAGTCTGTATCATTAGTCTCTGTGTTTGTGCCTCCTCGAGTGCTGTATCATTAGTCTCTGTGTTTGTGCCTCCTCGAGTACTGTATCATTAGACTCTGTGTTTGTGCCTCCTCGAGTACTGTATCATTAGTCTCTGTGTTTGTGCCTCCTCGAGTACTGTATCATTAGTCTCTGTGTTTGTGCCTCCTCGAGTACTGTATCATTAGTCTCTGTGTTTGTGCCTCCTCGAGTACTGTATCATTAGTCTCTGTGTTTGTGCCTCCTCGAGTACTGTATCATTAGTCTCTGTGTTTGTGCCTCCTCGAGTCTGTATCATTAGTCTCTGTGTTTGTGCCTCCTCGAGTGCTGTATCATTAGTCTCTGTGTTTGTGCCTCCTCGAGTACTGTATCATTAGTCTCTGTGTTTGTGCCTCCTCGAGTACTGTATCATTAGTCTCTGTGTTTGTGCCTCCTCGAGTACTGTATCATTAGTCTCTGTGTTTGTGCCTCCTCGAGTACTGTATCATTAGTCTCTGTGTTTGTGCCTCCTCGAGTGCTGTATCATTAGTCTCTGTGTTTGTGCCTCCTCGAGTCTGTATCATTAGTCTCTGTGTTTGTGCCTCCTCGAGTCTGTATCATTAGTCTCTGTGTTTGTGCCTCCTCGAGTGCTGTATCATTAGTCTCTGTGTTTGTGCCTCCTCGAGTCTGTATCATTAGTCTCTGTGTTTGTGCCTCCTCGAGTGCTGTATCATTAGTCTCTGTGTTTGTGCCTCCTCGAGTGCTGTATCATTAGTCTCTGTGTTTGTGCCTCCTCGAGTGCTGTATCATTAGTCTCTGTGTTTGTGCCTCCTCGAGTGCTGTATCTTCTTTGCCGTCCATGAGAACAGCAGCATTCTTCTGTAAAACCACATCCCCATTGCTTCCAAAAATATATGCACATTCTTGCTGATTGTCCATGATTAACTGCAATATGCCAGTACTGGTTGGACGTAGCATCCAAGGACTCTCTTTATCAATCCCAACAACAAGGTTTTGTTGCACAATATTCCCTTCGTGGTCTGGAGAATCAATTTGACTTGGGCTATTCTGCATTTTATTTCATAATTGTATCTTCCATCTGATGTTATCTATATATCTATTTATCATAAATCCTATATTTATATATCTATAAAATTAACATATATCGATGTATATATATATATATATAAAGGTTGAGGTCATTCGCGATGACAACTATAGCCGTCAGTGATGAAGATAACTGAAGATGAGTGTACACCTTCCGGTTGTTCCAGGTGGTGGTGGATTCGAATTGACAGCTCAAAGATCTATATATTTTTAGAAAAGTATTAGTGTTGAGAATTAATTTGTGTAATAATAACGTATTGTAATTGTAGTATAATGTAGCAAACGTATTGTCAAATATAGTGGTCTGGTTTCAACAGACAGTTAGTGACTTGACATAATTAAATAGCGTGGTATAGTGAGTGGTAGTAACTGTCTGTACTATAACTGTTGTGTAGGCCTAGTATTTTGTGAGAGTTGTTGTAATATAAACATCAACGAGATTTGAATGTTTTAGTGTGTATTAGAAATACATATTGTATTAGGTATTAGTATAACTTATTAGCTAGCAAGTGCAAATGTAATAAATAACTTAATTATTATAGCTAAGACCAGGCGAAATGCGGCGAAAAGTAAAGTGTCAGCGTGTGATTTGTATGGCGGCCATGTTAGTATTAGTGTAGGGTTAGATACAATGTAGGAGGATGAAGTAAAAGTTATATGTAGGTTATGTAGAGTAGAAGAGAGGCAGGCTCGAGGGGAGTGCGGTATTATGATACATAAGAAGAGTTGAGATAGAAAGGCAGATCAAAATAAAAGGGAAACAAGAGAAAATTGAGAAAGTTTTAAAGAAGCTCCAGTTAAGTAGTCAAGCTGATACGGTAAAACAACTGAAGGTTAGGTATGGGTTGGAGAAGGTAATAGAATATGGAAAAAAGGGAGATTCTAGAAAGCTTTTCATATAAGTACGCAAAGATAAGTGAGGGCTCGGTGTTAATAGTAGGGGATTCAATGGTGAGGGAGGTTGGCAGACATTTGTCAGAACAACATAAAATGTTTGAAAAAATGGATATTCGAGGAGCCAAATTGTAGATATAGGGGGTGAAATAAAGTGTGAGTGATTTGAGCATCTGTCCAGAGCTGTGTAGAGCTAGAGGTTAACATGCTGATAAATGATAAGATGCAGTATATTTATAGTCTTAGTCCTCCTGTGCATCTATCACGTCGTTATCCCTTGTGCTGGTCCCGGTAGTAACCGGGTGCTTTATCTGCTAGGCGGGCTGGGCTAGGCGGGCTGGGCTGGGCTGAGCTAAGCGTGCTGGGCTGGGCTGGGCTAGGCGGGCTGGGCTAGGCGGGCTGGGCTGGGCTGCTATGTGTTTTGGTTTTGTGCTGGTCTCATCTTGGTTTCCAGTCGATTCTGTCTCAGGCACGGGTTGTCCAGTGGATGGCTAGCTTGTTTGTTTCAGGATCGCGACTGTTTTGTAGCTCGAGCGAATCTTGCCACCTAGTGGCGAGGGGTCGGCCACGTGATCTTTTCTATCCGCACGCGTACCACACCACGGAGTGGTTGCTGTGCTCCAGCGTTTGTCTTTCCTTTTAACTACATGGCCCGCCCAGTGGTCCTTGGAGTTGTTGGCTTCATGTATGACATCCTTGATGTATGATAATGCCCAGATGTCAATGTTGTGTAAGCCCATCTGGTGCTGTTGACTAAGTGATAGGTCCATGAGACGGCGCTCAAGCGAGGCATGTGTGGTCCTTAAGCTGGTTCTCCGTGGCTTTTGTCAGAGACCTGATTTCACATCCATAGCATAAGACTGGCAGGACCACTGAGTCGAATATGTCTGGTGTCTCTTGTCGCGTCTGTTGCCGCTTTTATCGAGTTGAAGGCGGCCCAGTCTGTTCGACAACGCCTGGCAACCTCGGGCTTCAAGCTATTTTCCATGTTGAGGATGGGGCGAGGTAGAGGTATTCGTCGACATGCAGTATAGTGATGCCGTAATATCCACCAAGAGATCGGTTTTCTGCAGTGAGATATCTGGTTTGGGCTTCTCGGCCAAAGTGAGAGTGCAGGTCCTCGATGAACACAGTCGGGCATACAGAACAGCAACTTCCGTTAAGACCATAGAGATGGATGCAGTGACTGCAGCAGCTCTGAAATGGCTATCTGAGACCTATTTTACGCGGACAGTCATCGTGCCAGACTCCCAGTCCTTTCTTTGGAAAGCATAGATGGATTGATTAAGTGGATGACAGCTGCAGATACAGCACGCCTCCATTGACACGTGTGGGTCTTCTGCCCTGCTCATTCTGGGGTTCAGGGCAACAAAAGAGTTGACATGCTGTAGATATAAACGTAGCAAAAGTGTGTACAACCAACGAGCTGGGGGAACGATCTTACCCCACACCCTTCTCCATTTACTGAGAAACTGAGCACCTATGGGTATACCCGGAGTGCAGTGAAGTCAATTCTTGGGAACCGAACAGAACATCTATACCTTTTTTACACACACCGCCTATCCAACCTTTCTGTAATTTCTAAAGCAAGCATTGAGAGTTTGATGCGATATTGAAACCTGACAAAGACGCCCGAGATAGTCACCTCAAAGCAATATTCACTGCCTGAATCTCCATTCTCATACATGAAACTATTGACACTTACGCTTGGCTCTGCTCAGCAACAACTTTACTTTTCCCTATATCAGATAAAAGATATTCTGATTTCATATCACATCGAATAGATCCATCTGTATATACCTCAGCACCATAATCCTAGGTATTAACACTTATCAGCTGTTTGACCTCATGTTATCATGTCCCACTGAACCACATTGTGCATACATTTATGGGCTTTGTGTAGTCTTCATTCGTCGTTTCCTGTACACGCTGTGCACAAAGAACGGACTATGGAAATTAAAAAGCAGAGATAAAATGACCTTGCAAAATTGGATACACTAAGATTTAGTTAATCCTGCTTCATAGTTATTTAATTGAGAATTAATACGAGGCTTTATGTGAGGCTCAGTGAACCAGGAATGCAAAGAAGGGTGGAAGGAATTTCGGTATAGAGTTTACGTCACAGATCATAATTTTGACTTGAAAGATGGACTTTGGGAACGTTATTTCAAACCAATGTAAGATTGGGAAAATGTTCACAACTCGAACGCCACGTATCTTCATATTGCTTTCGTGTTTGTAAAACTAAAGAGGAAAAAATTCAGGGATAAACTGATTAAAAAAAATAAACAGATTTTCTTAGTCTCCAGAGGCATAACTCCAACGAGGGAGGAAACCAGTACGCCCGGGGGGAGGTGAAACCAGTACGCCCGGATGGGTGAAACCAGTACGCCCGGAGGGGTGAAACCAATGCGCCCAGGGGGAGTGAAACCAGTACGCCCAGGGGTGTGAAACCAGTACGCCCGGGGGTGTGAATCCAGTACGCCTGGAGGGGTGAAACCAGTACGCCCGGAGGGGGGAAACCAGTACGCCCGGAGGGGTAAACCAGTACGCCCGGAGGGGTGAAACCAGTACGCCCGGAGGTGTGAAACCAGTACGCCCGGAGGTGTGAATCCAGTACGCCCGGAGGGGTGAAACCAGTACGGCCGGAGGTGTGAATCTAGGAAAAAAGTTTTTTTCTTAAATACGATAAGCATGTAATATAAGAAGATAGAGGGTTAAACCATTCTAGACATAAAGGAGGTGAACCATCCCATAAAAATATGTGTTAACTTATATAATCGTGGTTCCAATCTTTTTCTTGATTGCACAACCAACAGGGAAAGATCATTCGCCGGACGTCTGCCACAATGTATTTTGCTCTCTTCACATGAGGTAAAATTATAAACATTTCGCTTATTGTTCATATCGTATGACACATATTTTACTTTTATTTAAGAGAAATAATTAGATTTATATTTTTTTTTAAACGGCCTGCGTTAACGAAGCCCGAAAATCCAGCACAGAACAAGTCACGCTGTAACCTACGAGGCACGGAGTAAGACACGATTTCGAAGGGCTGGGCATTGAGATAGATACCTCCATAAACAATAACTACCAAGACAAATACAAGCTGGTTGGTTGGTTGGTTGGTTATTTGGTTGGTTGGTTGGCTGGTTGATTGGTTTGTAGGTCAGTTGGTTTGTTAGTTGTTTGGATGGTTGGTTGGTTATTAATTCAGATACATGTGGGCCTATTCAGTTTGGCCCAATGCCATATAGTGGTACATGCAATTGTTTGTTAGCTGTTGTTTAGTTTCGTACAGTCTCCCATATGTCTGGTCTCGGTGGAAGAAGCTCTTTCCTAGCACGATCACTCAAAAAGATGGTATTCAACCGTTTTGTAGGTATGTGTGCACAGCTAGCACCCTTGAGTCAGTGTTGGTAGCATTCTTTTCTAGAGACGGTTAAGTTGAGTGTGTTGAGTGCGAAACCAGAAAATGGCGATTTGATCTCTACTGTTCATGAAGTTCATGTTTCCTTGGATTTGGGATAGTCTTATATTTGTAGATCTCTCCTTTAAGTATTGCATATAAATCATATATTCAGTTAAGCCTCTTTGTTCGCAGTCTTCAATTATTATTTGACTGTCGGTATGGTTGTTAATGTATGTTATCGTTCCTTACATGATCCATTTCTAGCCAGTCTGTCTTGTCTGTTTTGTCATGTGAACATGAGGGACCAGGGATCCATTGCATAACTAATCTGACTTCATATAGTACGCTGGTTAGTATATTTTGCTTTTGGCTTAATTCCGGACTTGCAATGTCCTCTGGCTTCTAGAACTTGAACGGCCGACATGGAGTCTGTAAAGTTAACGATATTCTGGGCCTTTGATGGGAAGGCATAAACAAACAGTCTTCATGTGACACAGGGTTATGTTCAGGAAACGGCGTATACGCCACACATGAGAAACTGGTTTTAAATAAGTTATTTTAATTAATATGTTTTTTTAAATATGTAGCAGTAATTCAAGAGCCAGGTGGATAGTTGACATTAGAATGTTGTGCAGCGACACGGGCTTACATTGGCCGATACAACTCACGTGGCGCAGGACACAAGACTTAAGATACTTTGAACATTTAATGACAGTGAAAATAAAACTAACTCTCTAACTAACAGTCATTCAACACTCACTGGATGTGAAGGTTATTATTTACAAAAACGTAGAACGTTGTTTAAAATGTTAATAAATCAATCCAAAAAAATGATCACTCCCCACATAGCATATATCCTCAACTTATACAACACCAAGTCTTCCCGCCATGAACCATTCAAGCCAGTTCTTGTCTCTGTCATGATATTGACAACCAGCTACGACTTCAATAATTGTCTCGTTCGCCCACTATTTGTTCTGTCCTGTGGATTCCAGAACAGAGACTGCCATGTAATGGTATTAACTAGTTTCCGTAGTGTGAGTTATAGACAGGGCCAGCGCCTCCTGCGTGTGTTGTGCTCCACTGGTATATATCCTTTCTTTCCAACAGTTCCACATTTATAATCCTATCGTAGCATTTCCATCCTTGTATTCTGTGCAAGCAGCCATTCACGAAGGCTGTACCTTTTCCGTATCGTTGTTTCGAATGCCCACAATAAGTAGGTTTACTCTGTTGTGCGATCTGAAAAGGACATTACGCGGCGGGTTGCAGTAGCTTTCCTCACATCTCGAGCGTGCTGATGAACGTGCACCGGTATGCTCCAAGGGATTGTGCCATGCTTGGTTTTATCTGCGTCGATCCCTAACCTTAATAGCAAGGCTGCTATGACAACCAGTTTTAAGGAAGAGCTACGAGAAAGCCAAGTTAAGGGTCTTGGTCAGTATGTTTTGCCTGATCCTGACTAACATGTCTGATCAGTATATTTTTTTCTGACCAAACGTTAGTCTTCCTTTCAACTTTTTCGTAAGTACCCTTAATGTTCTCCGTTACTCACGGCCATATAGTAGAACGGTCTTTATGTTGGAGTTAAAGATTTTGAAATTGGTGGGAGTTTAAATTTATTTTAATTTCCGTAAGGTCCCTAATGAAATGAAAGCTCCTCTCGATATTTGTATTCGTAACGTAATGTGTTTCTGTTTCTGTTCCTAAGAATCGACGTCACTGCACTCCGGGCTTACCCATAGGTGCTCAGTCTCTCTCTCATCAAATGGCGTACGGTATGGATGCTGATGGTCCCTGTAGATCGCTAGTTGTACACTCCCCTGCTCTGTTTTGTCATGCACCTAACTCCGCTCGAACCTCGTTAAATTTCGATACTTTGCAGTCTGTGGATTGCTGCTTCATTTATTGCGCTGTCATCATCCAGCAGGCGGTCATTGATTGTTTGCAAAATGTCACTTCTATCCATCATTAATGTGCCCATGATGGGAGCTTGTGAAGCCATGATGTCAGCTCTTTCATTGCCCTGAATCCCAGCTTGAGCAGGACAGTAGATCCATGTCAACTCTTAGAGGTGTGAGTCCTTTACAGCTGCTATCCACTTGTACCTAAGCCATTCCTTCTATACCTTCTGAAGTACGGATTGCGCGTGTGACACGATGACTACCCTTGTTATAGATGTCTCAGATATCCATTTCAGTCCTGAGGTCCTAATGTGTTAACGGTTTGCGTGTCTGTCCCGATGACTGCCCTTGTTATAGATGTCTCAGATATCCATTTCAGTCCTGAGGTCCTAATGTGTTAACGGATTGCGTGTCTGTCACGTTGACTTCCCTTTGTTATAGAAGCCTCAGATATCCATTTCAGTCCTGAGGTCCTAATGTGTTAACGGCTTGCGTGTCTGTCACGATGACTGCCCTTGTTATAGATGTCTCAGATATCCATTTCAGTGCTGAGGTCCTAATGTGTTAACGGCTTGCGTGTCTGTCACGATGACTTCCCTTTGTTATAGAAGCCTCAGATATCCATTTCAGTGCTGAGGTCCTAATGTGTTAACGGCTTGCGTGTCCGTCACGATGACTTCCCTTTGTTATAGAAGCCTCAGATATCCATTTCAGTGCTGAGGTCCTAATGTGTTAACGGCTTTCGTGTCTGTCACGATGACTGCCCTTGTTATAGATGTCTCAGATATCCATTTCAGTGCTGAGGTCCTAGTGTGTTAACGGCTTGCGTATCTGTCACGATGACTGCCCTTGTTATAGAAGCCTCAGATATCAATTTCAGTGCTGAGGTCCTAGTGTGCTAACGGCTTGCGTATCTGTCACGATGACTGCCCTTGTTATAGAAGCCTCAGATATCAATTTCAGTGCTGAGGTCCTAATGTGTTAAAAAGTTAAAAGGTTAAAGGCGAGGGCTCATCGTCGCAGGTCTCCCCATATGGCTCGTTTTCTCTTCGTAGAATGGTTAGCCGCCTGCCGAGAGCATCGCACAAAGCACGAACTCCGTAGCTCCAACGATGAATCTAGAGATCTCCGGGAACATTTCAAACCGACCGAATTCAAAACCCCGACCGTATATGTCCACGACGCTAACGGCTTGACCAATTAGCTCCATATTTAAGTTGCTTCCAAGATATATGTAAGACTCCACATTATGAAGCAGGATGTCTCCCAGGACAATTGTATCGCTGTTCATCATCACCATCATCTTATATCAACGTGTGTCGTTATATGTGTACCACGTGGGGAAATATAGCTTTCTGTTAGGTTTGTCGCTGATGCTGTTGTCATTCCATTGTTCCTCAGTCTCTGCCTAGTTAGTTAATTTTCTTTCCACTTGTGCCGTTTAGCGTCGTGGAGAGCTTAAGTCGTCTATACTGCGCCAAGTGCGTTGCGTCGGTCAATATGAGATCTTGTCGCTCTAATTCCATCTATCCACCTACCTCGCAACCACCCTCTTGGTCTGTAACCAGATCTACCAGCATTTTAAGCCCTCAGTGGAAGATGATGAGGGTGCATTCTCATGAGATGACCAAACCAACTTATTTTCTGTCTGGAAATGTATTCGACACAAGACGTAGTGCCGACCAGACTTCGAATGTCGTCGTTCCGCATTCTGTCTCTTCTTGTAACAACCGATGACTTTCCTCAAACACTTCATTTCAGAAGTTCAAGTTCTACTCTCGCGCGCCCTGGTCAGAGGCCATGTTTGGCACTGGTAACACAGAATCGGCAAAAATTTACTGTTTATCAGTTGTTGCTTTGTTGCTAAACTAATGCTCGGGTGTCTAAGCAATGGGAACAGCTGATAAGTCACCGTAGATGCTTTCTGACACCTTGTCTCAATTTCCCTGTCGATCCTACCGTCTGCCGAAAAAAATACTGCCCAAATACTTGAGCTCATCGACTTGTTGAAGAACAATATCATTTATACTTAACTTGAGTGGCCCAGGAGTTCTACTGTTCATCACAGTTTTTTTGTTTCTCACTGACGGCATCTATCCATCTTTTTCGTGGTCTTCCTCTTGCTCTGCAAACCTGATGTTTGATATTGCAGATCCGCTCAGCTGGTAACATTTTTTGCATTCTTATCAGGTGTCCGAACCATTTTCTTCTCTGCGTTCCAATGTATTCCACGCACGGCGAAGCACCCGCTTCCTGTTTGATTACTTTGTTTCAAACTCTGTTCAGCCATGTGACCCCGGCACCCTTGCTCAAACATCGCTGTTAGTTGTGTTTGTTTTCAAAACTTGTGTTTTGTCTCTGCGTATTGTCAGACCCAATTGCAGTGATCTCTCCTCACTTATAATTATCTAAAACAGATGGAAAGTGGCACACTACTGAACGCGTGGTTTCGCTCCTGATAGAATATTTGAGCACACTTAACTTCCTACATCGTTCCATTCGTAGTTAAGCATGTGTCAAAACCATGCATTCGGCCACGGTAGCAAGTGTTACGTAAACCTGATTCCAGTCACATATTTACTTGCAATAGTTGGACTCATGGTATTCAAACAGGAAGATTATCTGGGGTAGTCGTCTCGCCGCCGCGATTCAATTTCAACCAGTGTTCGTAAAGCGATCTCAGTCCCGCCAGGCGGAGCGATAGCGCGGGCTTGCGGAAAACGCTTGCCCGCCTTTCGCCGTTGAGCTTTCGGGATGCGGTTTTTTTTGGCGTCTCCTCCACCGAGGTGCGCTGCTCTGGTCCGTATCAAGAAACGTTGTCAGTCAGTGGTGATTTATCTAAGGCTTATAGCAGAGCTCGACAGTTCGTCTCGCTGGTGGTCAGACTCTCGAAAAGAGCTTGTGACCGGCAAATGGAAAGCAGGAATCGTGCCTGAAGGCCCTATGTTCTCCCGGGGACCAACCTTCGGGAGAAGGGCAGGCCGGCAGGCCAAATTGTCTCTAGTCCCAGTGAAATTCATCGCCGAGGTCGTTGGGATCCGTTCTGCACAGAGCGCTGCCATCCCTCATCGAGCGAGCCCGGTCGGTCGGTCGTCTGGTACGTGTAGGGGGCCCCTGTCAGGCAGTCCTAGGTCGACGGAGTGAGGGACGGGTGGAACAACCGTCCGTCCGTCCCGTCAGTCGGTCCCTGCGGCCGTCCTGGTGAGGCTTTTTACACACCCTTCCTCCGCCGACCGGTGTGTGCTGTACGTACGTCTCCGACAGATATCTGGTTGATCCTGCCAGTAGTCATATGCTTGTCTCAAAGATTAAGCCATGCATATCTAAGTTCACACTGTCTCACGGTGAAACCGCGAATGGCTCATTAAATCAGTCGAGGTTCCTTAGATGACACGATCCTACTTGGATAACTGTGGCAATTCTAGAGCTAATACATGCTTACCAAGCTCCGACCCTCGCGGAAAGAGCGCTTTTATTAGTTCAAAACCAATCGTCCTTTCCCCTCGCGGGGTTGCGGCGTCCCCACTGGTGACTCTGGATAACTTTGTGCTGATCGTATGGCCTCATGTGCCGGCGACGCATCTTTCAAGTGTGTGCCCTATCAAATGTCGATGGTACGTGACACGCCTACCATGTTTGTAACGGGTAACGGGGAATCAGGGTTCGATTCCGGAGAGGGAGCATGAGAAACGGCTACCACATCCAAGGAAGGCAGCAGGCGCGCAACTTACCCACTCCCGGCACGGGGAGGTAGTGACGAAAAATAACAATACGGGACTCTTTTGAGGCCCCGTAATTGGAATGAGTACACTTTAAACCCTTTAACGAGGATCTATTGGAGGGCAAGTCTGGTGCCAGCAGCCGCGGTAATTCCAGCTCCAATAGCGTATATTAAAGTTGTTGCAGTTAAAAAGTTCGTAGTTGGATCTCAGGCGGCTACGGTAATCTGGTCTTAACCCTGCAGAAATCGCAGGTTCCAGAAACGTTGCCATTGACAAACTAAAAGCCCTCTATTGATACGTCCTGGCTATTATTGAACGGGTGCTGGAAATAGACCCTCGGAAGACAGGTCAGATTTACCCTACTAATGACAGGGCGTTGCTACGGTAATCCTGCTTAACTCGAGAGGAGCCGCAGACATTTGGTTCACGTACTAGGCTGATAAGCCAACGGCGCGAGGCTACAAGGTGAGGATTTCGGCCGAACGCCTCTAAGCCAAAATCCCGCCCAAAAGCAGCTCAGCACATATGCAAAGGGAGGCTTCGACATGGTGGGGACCTGGGGCCCCCGCTCCAGCCCCGCCCGGTCGAGCCGCAGAATGAGGTCTCTGCCGTCCGCTGATCAAAGCGGGCTGGAAGCTGCTCGATATTCACCCCATACGGCGATGAGGTATGAAACCATTTGTAGAAGACTTAGTTCTCGGTCGGGGTGCCCTAAGCAGTAGATCAGCTACCTCACTGCGAACTGCTGAGACTCAACCCTTGACCATGAGATATGTCCGCACACCAGGCGAACAACATCTCCGTGCAAGACCAGGCTTGTCCCCTGGTCAAATGCACCATTTCGAGAGGAATCACAGGTCGCTGACATTTGGTCCACGTGCTTGCTGATAAGCTACCATCTGAGGGATGACGGCCGAACGCCTCTAAGCCAGAATCCCGCCCTAAATCTCAGCACCGCTGTGATGGGAGGCTACGACATGGCTGGGGCTAGCGTCTCAGCCCAGCCCGATCGAGCCGCAGAAATGCACCTGGCAAAATGCACTCCTGCCTCGCTCTTTGCCTCTGTCTGCTATCAGTCATCCTAATGGACGCAGAAGAGATGCAGTCCAGCGGACATTGCACCTCCTGCCCTATTGTGACAACCTCCTGGGTGGCGGGGAATGCTAGGCGTACCATCACTGCATATGAGCCGAGAAAATAAAGGGAGCAAAGAGATACCTCACTCACATGCATATGCTACGTTTCTGGCAGGACGTGACGATCCTGGGACAAAGTCACACTGGACTGCCTCTCTTCCGGGATAGTACAAACTAGTACATAGTCCATCATATCATTGCCAAACCCTATAGACACGAGTAGGGAAGACTCGATAGTCCTGCAAGACAACTTCCCAAGAGAGACAACTCTGACCAAAAACAACTGCTGCCTTGCAGTTAGGCTGGGGACAGCCAAAGGCTAAGGAGGGCAACCCTACAGAAATGTCTGTTGAAATCGGATGCACTGAGCCACAGGCTTAACAAAATAAAACAGTGCAACGTAAATATCGCTGTAAACAGCGTACGATGAAGAAGAAGAAGAAGAAACAAGAAGATTATCCCTGCTGCCAGGTAGCCGAAGGAAATCCGTAGCACGTTCTTTATTTTACAATGTTTACTTTCTGCCTCTTACTAGAACTGGGGGGGGGGGGGGGGAGCTATATCGCGTAATAGGTAAGAATTGCGGATAGCAGTCTACTCTTATCGATTATTCACTACTAAGGGTTCTTTTATGTGCATAGAGTGTACATGGGATCTCCGTATTTTGTCAATCTCCAATATGACTAGATGTTGGTCTGACCTACTTTTACAGTGTGTTTTATGAAAATGGTTTTTAAATATTGAGGTTTTCAACTCTATTCAATCTTCTTTTAAGTTGCCTCTTATTATATGCAAATGTAGAAAATATCGGACCTGTTATGTTTATCATTGAAACCATTCTGGTGTAAATGATGCGATGCTGTGGAGATTAGATTAGAATGAAGCGTATGAAAACAAGGGCAACAAAATCACAGGTACCTAATTAATACAAGAACATCCACGAATCATTATGTTGTTGTGCGTATCTCTGAGCGCGGATACCTCCCTCGATGTATCAGAAGACGATGTATCAGAAGACTGGAAAAACCCCGCTTAGTATTAAGTGATACAGTATTCTAAAACAGTTACATATCAAACTTAGATTGTTTTTTTGTTTTGTTTTTTTTTTTGTGTTTTTTTTTGGAGGGGATGGGGGGGGGCTGGGTGGAGGTGGGGGTGGATATCAAGTGCCGACACTTTATTTTATTAATTATCGGCTTTTTATGAAGTGTGTCGCCAGTTCGTTTCGTTTCTGTCTTTCCTTCCCAAACAGAAAATCCATGTATTGATTAAAAGTTCGGTCGAGGGGAGTTTTGATGATACTTTGGATGGAAACCAGCGCTAAAAAGCCAGAAAAACACTGAGCTTAATGACTTAAGAGCAGCACTCTGCAAACTGTGCCAGCAGTCCGCACCAAAAAGGGTAGTGGTACAGTGGGTTCCGTCACACTGCAACATCCAAGGCAACGAGGAGGCAGACAGACTGGCAAAAGAAGGTGCCAGACTACCACAAACAGATACCAGTATGACGTACGAAGAGTCAAAACGGCTTATCAAAGCCAGATACATGACCAAATGGGAAACCGAACATACTGGTTACACCAAAAACGATGCCTATTACCAGTTGAACCGAAGAGAGCAGGTCGTTGTCTTAAGACTTCGCACTGGCCACAACAGACTGAGGTACCACCTATTCAACAAATTGAAGATAGGTGGTACCGACGAATGCCCGTGCGGTACTGGTAAAATGACCGCTGAACATCTGCTGCAGAACTGCCCGACATACGAGGATCAGAGAGAGCAGATGTGGCCATTACCAGTGGAACTGCAAGACAAGCTCTATGGCAGTGGCGAGAGCCTCAGGATGACCGCCGCTTTTTTCGAAAAAATAATGGTTACTGTCTGACTGCGTTCGCAGAAGAAGAAGAAGAAGGATGGAAACCGCTACCTTTTCCGTGAGGGGCAAGTGATCTACTCCTCTGCCCCTCAGACTCAGGTGGTGCAGCGAATTAATTGGCGAAGCTCAAATGCTGTCACCACGTCAAATGATGGTTGTCTTATTTCACTCCCAACAGAAAAACAATATACGCATTACCAGGTATCCGATCCGCTGCCTTTCTCTCAGGCAGAAATCGACACCATTCTCTTCTCACAGAAAAGACAGTGATGTAAAAGGCAATCCAGATTCGAACTAAGGACCTCCGGGTGATAGACGAGCGTTGCCGCTAGAAAAAACTATAGTTAGAGAAATTATCTACTAGACACCTTTGTTGGTTTCATACTCTCTCTTTTCTATATGGAAGAGAAGGCGAGGGAGTGGAGGATGGGGAGGAAAAGAAGGAGAAGAATTAAGAGCAGATGGAAAAGGAGAATAACGGAAAATAGAAGAAAAAGAAAACTCTGTTGAAAATGAAGAAGATTAAAATAACCAAGAAGATAAAAAAGATGAAGAAGAAGAATAAGAAGAAGATGAAGACGAAGATGATGAAAAAAAGAAGCGGCAGAAGAACAAGAAGAAGAGGTAGAAGAAGAAGAAGGATTCGATCCGCTGCCTTCCTGATCCGTTGCCTTTCTTATCAGCAGGCAGGCATCGAAACCATTCGGTCTCGCGCACAGAATAAAGGAACGAGCAAACAGTTTTCGTTGTGGGTTCAGAAAAAGGAAGGGTGCCTGATATCATTTGGATTAGGTGGGTGCGCTAAAACTGCAGTGACGTCACACTCTGCTTGTGCAAGTTTTTCTATAAACATTGAGGAGAAATCGAAAACTCTTGTCTCCAATTCCTCAGAATATTGTGCCCTTTTCAACTGAAGAAATTCCAATCTCCTAATTAAGTTAGGAGCGATGTACAACATTTAGCAGTGTGGTCCAGTTTCACATCCGAGGCGGCATGAACACCCACGCTTTTGTAAACACACGTGAAGGGGTCATCCCGGTCATAAAAGAACTATTACAACAAAATCGAAAACACTTCATCCCCGAATACATTCTACTAACGGACCGCCAATATATTTTACTAGTGAATCCTTGTCCAAGGCCAGTCTGGTGGTCGTCTATGAGACAAGGACGCAAAGAAGACATCGTGTAATAAGGTGTGAAATAATTCACTTATCATGGCAGCCATAAACAAATTTAGGAGCTATATACAAATGAAATAGACAAGGATTTACTATTACATAATGAAACGTAAAGAAATCAATATCAATTAAGTGCAACACAATAAAATTTATTTAAAACCAGCTCCAAAGCTAAGTCTGTTCTATTTTGAAACAAGAAGAGAAAAACAAAAGAAGCAGCCAAAATGCTATAGACTTTCATAAATAAGTACTTGCACAGAATAGTTAATTTCAAATGGTATGTTTCAATTATGATTGTGAAATTATTACAAAGAAGTCTGGACTTGGATGGTAGGTACATTATGGAAACCAACAAGCAGCTTGATGACGTCACCGCAATAGGAGAATCAGCAATTCATAGACTGCAGATCTTTTATATCGAGCGAGGTGGGAGCTGAAGAATGAGATTGAGAGAGAGAGAGAGGAGGGCGGGGGGGGGGGGGGGGGGCAAGAGAGAGGGAGCAGAAGTGTGTGTAACTATCGAGCTGCATGAACCATCAGGGTCCACACCTTTCGCCATTTACGGAGAGACTTAGCATAGTAATGACTTCTCGCAAGAACGGAGGTACAATTGTCGCATATGATTAGTTAGTTAGTTAGTCAGTACAGCAATCAGCCAGTCAGTTGGTCAGTCAGACAGTTAGTCATTCAGTCGGTTAGTCAAACAGTCAGTCAGTCAACCGGTCAAACAGTTAGTCACTCAATCGGTCAGTCTAACAGTTACTTAGTCAGTCAGTTGGTCAGTCAGACAGTTAGTCATTCAGTCGGTCAGTCAAACAGTCAGTCAGTCAACCGGTCAAACAGTTAGTCACTCAATCGGTCAGTCTAACAGTTACTTAGTCAGTCAGTTGGTCAGTCAGACAGTTAGTCAGAAAGTCAGCCAGTCTATCACTTAGTCAGACAGTCATTTAGTCACTCAGTCAGTTAGTTAGTTATCAGCTTACTTGTACCCAGATGGGCGTTGTGGGGAGCCTTTGTCGCCTGTCCTGCGTCACATCTAGCGTCGTCAACAAAGTTTCCCTGGAAAATGATCTTTAAGCCGTCTATCCACCTTCCCCTCGGTCGACCTCTTGCTCGGAAGCCAGACCGCCGAGCACTATAAGCTCGCAAGGGCAGCTAATAAGGGGACGTTCTCATGAGATGACCAAATCAGCGTACCTTCTGCATGGAGAAGTATTCGACATCGGCCCTTTTGCGAAAATCCTCGTTCGCCAATCTGTCTCTTCTGAAGACACCAATAGCCATTCACAGACATCTCATTTCCGCAGATGGAGACTTTACTTTCTCACGCTCTGAACATGGCCCATGTTTCGCTCTGGTAGCACAGATTTGAACAGAGCAAAAAATTAACAAGAAGAAAAATAAAGCCGTATAGAATAATAGTATATTTCTCATTAAGATATAAATGCGGCTGAAAAAGCTGTGAAGGAGTATGCACGTCGAGTAAGCTACCGGAACAATCCACAATTACCCTTTGTCGGAAGAAACTGATCACCTATGGGTCCGGCTTGGACATGGCCCATGTTTGGCTCTGGTAGCACAGATTCGAACGGAGAAAACAATTACAATAAAAATAAAACTGTCTATAATAAAAATATATTTCTCATTAGGATAGAAATGCGACTGAAAGAGCTGTGAAGGATTAAACACGCCCAGCAAGCTACGGGAACAATCACCAATCACCCTTTCTTGAAAGAAACTGATCACCTATGGATCTGCCTGAAATGCAGATACGTTGTTTCTTAACAGAACCGAACATCCGAAATCATTGATTTAAGGCACAAACGTCGCACTATATTCAGCGCAATCCGGCAACGTTAATTACCAATGTTTAGTGCTTCAAGAGAGGTGTAAGCTTCAATAAATATTGGTTCCAGTACCAGACCTCGCTTATTATACTCCTCGACTGTGACCAGGAAGTGTCGCCATTACTCCTGGTTTCATTGCAAAAGGGGAAGTTACTTTTAGCTGTTGTCATGGTAACGGCGTTAAGGCAGTGTTGTTGAAATCAGATAAAAGCGCTGGCTCACGTGACAACCCTTTTTACGAGTGTTTAAGTATTTCATTGGCAATGGAATACCTCGCCTCCAGATACAAGGTGCTCTGTATTGCATGCTTTCAGATATTAAACATCAGAATATAGCCATGGATCGGTCACGATTTCACAAGTTATTTGCTCAATAATACAACATTTTGCTTGGAGCTCAGCTCTGTTTAAGGTTAAGTGCTTTTCATTGATGCCCTAAAGTTGAGGCATTCTTACTCATCTTCACTTCACGATCCCAGGAAAGCGAGTTATCAACTCTTGTATTATTGTGCAATATAGGGCTGAAAAGTGATAATGCGATGGCGTATCAAGGAAAATGTAAAAGGTTCAGTTCCCTGGCATTGACACGTTCCAGCCGACCCAACTGTAAATAGGTACCTGCATCACTGCTGTGGCGGGAAAGACTTTAACACTTGATCCCCAACAGCGGTGGTCATTCTCAAGTTCCACGGAATTGTAGAGTTCTGTGCAAACTAACAATGGGTTCTGGGAGAGATGGAATTTAAAATATTATTTTTTACAGTCGTTTTTATCATTTGTTTGTCTGAGCTAAAGCTAACCTCGCATTTGTGGGCGGACGACCCAGCAGCCTTGTATTCACTGGACAGTCCGTGCCCACGACATAACGGATTGGAATATCAGCTAGGATCTACACAAGACCAAAGAACGCAATTGTATCGCCCCCTCCCCCCAAGTGTGCACCCCCAATGTGCATAAGAGCTGGGACATACCTTAGGGCAACCATTCTTGTGTGAGAACAGGTTGGCAGAGATTAAAATACTTCTTCTTTCTTTCTGCGTATCCTATTATGCCTTTTAGCGTTAGGTCCTGAAGAGAACTCTAGAACAAGCCCGTGTGTGTGCCGGAGGCACAGTAGTATTTACTGCCTCAGATATTTCTACAACGCACCATTTTTATGGCTCGCTGACCACTGCAGCTCATGCGCTGTTCAGCATTTTGATCCCGGTGACGCTGTTTCATCTGATGAGATTATGTTACCCCTGAATATGAAATGGTTCACCTGTTTTACTTTGGTGGTTTGGAATGAAAATTGTTCTTTCTATTAATGTTCTTGCATTTGGCATAACTGCACGTGACAATTGGTTTAAATTAAATACACCAAAGTCGACCTGTTGGAAAGATCTGTGCAGCTTTCAGTGGAACGCGATATAAAGGGAAAACGTTGAGAGAGGCATACTTTGCAAATAGCACCCGAAAACACTGTACAATAGTCGTTACTCTGGAACCTAAAGAGTAAACGAATAGGGGAATCCCAAATTACTCCAGAAAAAAAGAAAATGTTTCAGAATTCAGGGATGGAGAACGGTTGTGGTCTATGTTAAAAATATGTTGATTCTGGACATTCTCCGTAGCAAGCTGAACGATTTTGATTGGTTGGTTTGTTGTTGTTCAATGCCCACTTAAGTAGGTTTACTCTTTTGTGGGCCCTAATAAGGACTTCAGTGGCGGATTGCAGTAGCTTTCCTCACATTCCGAGGGTACTGATGAAGGTGTACCATGGTCCTCCAGTCGGTTGTGCTATGCTTGGCTTCAACTGTGTCGCAAACTACTACGTGATCACATCGATCCCCTCATCTTGTTAGCCAGGCTGCCATAAAAACAACCAGATTCCAGGGTGGACTACACGGAAGCCAAGGTGAGGGTCTTCGCCAGTATATTTTTCCTGACCCTGATTAACATGTCGGTTCAGTATGTTTTTACTGACTAGACGTCAGTCTTCTTTCCCGATTGGTTGATTTAAAATGGCATGAAACCAAACAGAGGAACAGGTAGAATGTATATTCGATTACCAATTCAATAACTGACTGATCAAGCTATCGAACTTTGGCTGTATATATTAGTATGTGTTTGCAAAGTGTTCAAACTCGATAATTCGAATGCATTTCAAGATGTCATGCCTGATAAAGTAAACGACAATACAGTCTGTTCTTTGTAGTACAGGTCCATCAGACAAAGTTTCATCCATTTGTTGTTTTGTTTTTTAGGGTAATTCGTTGAACTGAACCTGCACCCGTTTGGTTACCTATTCAGTCAACTTGAGAGATTGAAACGACTTTATTTACAACCAGTACTTTACATTTAAATATGACCAGTACTTCAAAAGTAGATGCAACAATTTACTTAAAATGCGAACATAACCAGTACTTTATATGTGAGTGTAACCAGTAGTTTATATGTATATGTAACTAGTACTTTATATGTTGTGTTAACCACCTTAATAAGATTAATGCGTACATTGGTCCTGTCAATATTCCTCTATGCTTGTTAGACATGAACAGTTACAGCTGATCGTCAGCGAAGGATACAGGCCTTGGAGATGAGATGATTCCCAAGACTTTTAAGCGTCACGTTCATAGATCGAGTTACAAATGAGGAAATTCGAGATAGAATTACAAGAGCAATAAGGCCTTTTGAAGACCTCTATGCAACTGTCAAAAGAAGGAAACTCGCTTGGTACTGTGACATATGGAGATCAAATGGTCTTGCAAATACGATCCTGCACGTACAAGGCAGGCGAGGAAGAGGCCGCCCCAGAAATAGGTTGGAGAACAATATAAAATAATGGACCAATTTCCTATCAGAAGAGGCACAGGCAGCGGCCGCTGACAGAGAAGTGTGGGGTGGTGTTGTGAGGAGGTCTTCGTGTGTGCCCCAACGACGTCACTGGTTACGGGAGGACCTGACCTAACCTGACCGAACCACCTTTTTTTGTATGCATGCGAAACATGGACAGTCTATAGCAGGCATGTCGGAAAACGTAATGGTTTCCATATAAACTGTCTCCGCAGACTGCTCAGGATCGATTGGCAGAACAGAGTGCCCAACTCTGGTCCTCAGCTGGGCTAGACTCTCTGGCTACAGAGTAGCTACAGAGTAGCTACAGAGAGCTCAGATCAGATCGATAGGGCATGTTGTTCGCATGTCAGATGAGCGCCTCCCTAAACAACTGTTGCACGGTGAGCTTGTGACAGACAGGGCTCGCAGGGAGGATGGGGGGGGGGACAAAAGAAAAGATGCAGAGAAACTCTAAAACTTTAAATGAAGAGTTTCTCCATTGATGTTGCTGACTGAGAGCTGCTTGCCCCGAACCGCTCAGCCTGGCGCACTGCCGCCACACATGGTGCTTGCACCACAAGGCAGAGGCCCATCACGAAGGCGCAGGAAAAGCGAGCTGCACGAAAGAAAAGAATGTCAGACTGCTCAACTACAAATGCTGTTCATGTGTGCACTACGTGTGGTAAAGTTTGTCCCGATCAGATCGGACTGTACAGTCATATGCGGTCACATCTGAATAAACATGTCTGACGCTGTCGCCATCTTCGCTTGCAATGGACAACTTTTATATGTAGATGTAAGCAGTACTTCAAATGTGAATGCAGCCTGCACTTTATATGTAGAGGTAACCAGTACTTTATATGTAAAAGTAAGCAGTACTTTATATCTAGAAATAACCAGTACACTATATGTAGAAGTAACCCGTACTTTATATGTATATGTAACAAGTACTTTATATGTAGAAGTTACCAGTACTTTGAATGTAGATGTAATCAGTACCCGATATGTAGAAGTAACCAGTACTTTATATTTAGAAGTAATCAGACCTTTATATGTAGATGTAATCAGTACCCGATATGTAGATGTAATCAGTACTTTATATTTAGAAGTAATCAGACCTTTATATGTAGATGTAATCAGTACTTTATATTTAGAAGTAATCAGACCTTTATATGTAGATGTAATCTGACCTTTATATGTAGATGTAATCAGTACTTTATATTTAGAAGTAATCAGACCTTTATATATAGATGTAATCAGACCTTTATATGTAGATGTAATCAGTACTTTATATTTAGAAGTAATCAGACCTTTATATGTAGATGTAATCAGTACTTTATATATAGATGTAATCAGTACTTTATATTTAGAAGTAATCAGACCTTTATTTGTAGATGTAATCAGTACTTTATATTTAGAAGTAATCAGACCTTTATATGTAGATGTAATCAGTACTTTATATTTAGAAGTAATCAGACCTTTATATGTAGATGTAATCAGACCTTTATATGTAGATGTAATCAGTACTTTATATTTAGAAGTAATCAGACTTTTATATGTAGATGTAATCAGTACTTTATATGTAGATGTAATCAGTACTTTATATTTAGAAGTAATCAGACCTTTATTTGTAGATGTAATCAGTACTTTATATTTAGAAGTAATCAGACCTTTATATGTAGATGTAATCAGTACTTTGTATTTAGAAGTAATCAGACCTTTATATGTAGATGTAATCAGACCTTTATATGTAGATGTAATCAGTACTTTATATTTAGAAGTAATCAGACCTTTATATGTAGATGTAATCAGTACTTTATATGTAGATGTAATCAGTACTTTATATAACCATATCGAGGATGAGGAGCAGGTGGACGAGTGGTTAGCATCTCGGTTGAATGATAGACAAGGACACGCGTTCATAACCTGGGTAAGACATGCGCTTTACTCAATATAATAGAAGCTTTTCTTCCGCACTGTGCGGCACCTACAAGATAATGGACCTTTTTTCCTCAGCCCTATAAATCCTTCAATTGGATGCAACCGATAGGAATGAAACTCTAAATTGTTGCACATTTTTTTCCTTCACATGCATTGCCCATTACACGCATTTCATATCCAACAAGAGGCACAATCAGTGGTTATCCCAAAGTCATTCACGACCTGCTGATTGTCCGTTCAGACCTAACTGGATCAGCAAGCCGTATACAGATGGGGCAATTCAACCTTTTAAATTCCATTATAGATTTATAGCGTATCTATAGTTAAAAAAAAAAGCTAATAGGTGACAAGAGAAAATTTAACTAAACATTTTAATAGATAGCGTGTGTAATACGATATACTCGTCGCCTACGCTCGTGTTTCCCTAAATACATAAACGTGACGGTCTTGTCTAAAATGTATCCTGTCCCTACGTCGTTTATCATTCTAATACACTACATCTAGTTCACATAAAAGGTTTGCGATCTGCCTCAGACCTCTCTCGCCAACATAGTGTTTATCTATTAAATACGAACATCTTTTTTTTCTCCCCCATAAATGCGACGGTCTATCTCAGACGTTGCTCGCTACCATACATTTTTTTCGTTCAAGTAATCAAATTTATTTCCCTCATAAACTTGACGGTCATTCTAAGATGGCTCTCAATATCGTACATTCTATCCCTGATACAATCTCAATAATTTACATCGTAGTTATGGAAGTCTTTATAAGGCAGGGATCGGGGATTTTGTTGGGTATTCGCCCAAATTTGTTTATGTCGAATGATATTTACTCTCACTCCGGACTTCAAGGTAAACAAAAACAGAGCTAATTACTTTTAAAATGAAGAGTAAACTGCTCTCTAAGTCAATATTCATTTTTCTTAAACTTTAAAAGTTACACATGCTACAATAAGAATAGCAAACATAACAAATTAATTAAAAGGGATGAAGAACGGAAGTATGGTATTCAAAAAATCTACACTTCAGGTTTTGGAAAAATGATACTGTTTCATTTTGGATAGAACGACGTCTACGTTTTGGCTTTTAGATATTAGAACAATTTAGATATTAGAACAACTTAGATATTAGAACAATTTAGATATTGTCACATGTTGTGTCAATTTGTAGCCTGGTTTTCAGTGAAAGTATCTGCTGGTTCCAGATTCGATGCACGGCGTTATTCGACTTGCAAATTTAAAAAAGGCAAATTGAGAATTATTCAAATGATTTTAGTTTGGTATAATTTGACCTATGTAGGATTCATACAGTAGATTTATTGTTATTGAATTAAAAAATAAATTACTATCATTTTCTAAATTGATCCCAATTCGCTTGGCATAAAATAGTCAAACAAATTTTATAGAAAATTAACTGAATTTTTGTAAAACCTTCATTATCTCCAAAATTCTCATTTTTACCCCATTTGGGGTAATTTACTTATGTTCCCCGACCACTGTTCTAAGGTGGGTTTAGTTACGGTATATATTGCTACTCAAAACATCATGTATTTCCATCATGAGCTTGGCGGCCGTTCTAAGGTGACTCTCGCTACGACACATTTCACCACTCAAATAATCACATTTAATTTAGTCACACACTTTGCAGCCTTTCAAAGCTGGCTCTTACTACCATGCATTTTACCCCTCAAATAGCCATATTTAGTTTAGTCATAAGCTTTGCAGCTTTTCTAAGCTGGCTTTCACTGCTATACATTGTATCACCCATATAATCATATCTAATTTAGTCATAAATATGGCGGCCCTTTCTAAGCTGGCTCTCACTGCTATACATTATATGACCCATATAATCATATCTAATTTAGTCATAAATGTGGCGGCCCTTTCTAAGCTGGCTCTCACGACCATACATTTTACAACTGAAGTCATCATCAGTCCCGTAACCTGAAAGGTCACTTGGGCACTAATACTGCAGATTGTTGGATTCGTTCCCGCCAATCCACTGGGTTTTGTGCCACTATGTCGAATCTTCCGCCTGGACAAGTTAGCCTCAGTTGTATGATTGTCATTGTTGTGGATTAAAACGGCTGGTGCATTTCTGATTTTTCTCAATGTGTTCTGCAATATCGGCGTGTCTGGGCCGTTTTGCACCTGGCGGAGCATATCCCTCTCCAGGCAACGTGTCTCTCCACATTGTGAATTTTTCTATGATCTCCCTGTCTACTCAAGCATGACGCCACAGGTTCCCTCTGAAGGTTATGTCTTTCTGTATTCGTTTTCCGGCGCCGTTTTCATCTTGGCCGTTCCTTTCAATCGCTCTTGTGTATTACGTGTTCGACTTTGTCCTATAACATGGTTGTTATATATGGAAACACATCTCGGCGCTTTGGCGGGCACAAGGTTAATTGGAAAAACGCATATATAACACGTTATTCAAGAGGAATCTGTAACACTGCAGTTGAAGACCCAAAGATCACAGAAAAACACACGTGATTCAGGAGTGAATCAGATCAGCAGCTATGTTGTCGCTCGACCCGGTAGGACACTCCAACTGAAATAACCACATCTATTTTATTCTAAAAGGTGAAGATCTATATCAGGTTTTTTTCTTCGCTTCCAAAATGAACGGAGATGATCATTCTGTAGCTACTCTGCTCTTCTGGTGAAGCCGACAGCTGGAATGAACATTATACTTATTAGCGTGTCCACCTTAAATAGAACATGTGTCTGCGTACAAAATGAATATTCTCATTAGAAGAGTGCATGCCAAGTATACCGGGATCTTTTTGTAGCATGAATAGTGTCACTTGATGGCGTCTTGGCAATGAACAACATATTTGGAATACTGGTGTTGAAACAGGAAAAAAAACATGAAAAAAAACTTGTAAAAGTTGATTGAGGTTGAGTTTAATCAAAATTTAACAATGGGTATAGTCAGATACCGCACCGAGACGAGAACACAAACAAAACCTACGTTGTGACCAATATGCCTTCATCAGGGACAACAATACTGAACTAACAAATCAATATATAAGAAAAAATGGTCAACTCATCTGTTTGTGATAGTAGACCCAGTCTGTCTAAGCGACCGGTTGGGCCAGATGCTTGACCGAAACTGAATCGGAGCGGTCAAACACAAAGTGGCCAGGAGAGCGAAAGCAGTGTGGGGGAATGCGCTGGATAAGCCAATTGTGACCCAGATAGGAGAACAAAGAGAAGGTAATATAAGTCGGGAGGGCGTGAGATTAATATAGGTGGGGGGGGGGTGAGAACTGATAGAAGTTGGTGGGGGGGGGGGGAGGAAGACAAATAGATGGGGGCCAGTGTGAGGGTTTAAGAAAAAGTATGGAAGATATTAATGCCAAGTGGTTGGAGACAGCCCATACTAGAGATAAGTATATTCTCAAGGGTGAATCGATGACGATCGTCAAAGAAGCAAGAAACTAGACCAGTGACACTAACGTCAGCCTTACCCCGGTGCTCAGGACCATTGAAGTGGCTGGCAATTGGGGAACCAGTGCGGTTGCGGATGTCGTTGAGGTGTTGGCGGAAATGCTCCCGCAGGTCCATACCAGTTTCGCCAATGTATGTAATCAGTACTGGCGGCAGATGATAGAATAGATGAGGTTACGAGAATTGCATGTGAATCCCTCTTGGATGAAGAATTCTGCTTTAGGAAAGGTGATTGTATTGAAACAGGCATGTCTATTGCCAGGCAGTAGAAAATTATGGGCTATATGTAGCAGGTATTTGTTAACCTCCGGTGCCTTGGGTAAAGTAGATTTTCAACTTGATTTTTTTTCAATTTTGCTCGAACAACGACCGTTAAGCTAACTCTTTTCCATTTCTAACTGCCAAGAAATGTTTAACGTGCTCGACACTGAACACGGGTGTTCGATCTCACCACTGAACACGGGTGTTCGATCTCACCACTAACACGGGTGTTCGATCTCACCACTAACACGGGTGTTCGATCTCACCACTAACACGGGTGTTCGATCTCACCACTAACACGGGTGTTCGATCTCACCACTAACACGGGTGTTCGATCTCACCACTGAACACGGGTGTTCGATCTCACCACTAACACGGGTGTTCGATCTCACCACTAACACGGGTGTTCGATCTCACCACTAACACGGGTGTTCGATCTCACCACTGAACACGGGTGTTCGATCTCACCACTAACACGGGTGTTCGATCTCACCACTGAAAACGGGTGTTCGATCTCACTACTGAACACGGGTGTTCGATCTCAACACTCAACACGGGTGTTCGATCTCACCACTGAACACGGGTGTTCGATCTCACCACTGAACACGGGTGTTCGATCTCACCACTGAACACGGGTGTTCGTTCTCACCACTAACACGGGTGTTCGATCTCACTACTGAACACGGGTGTTCGATCTCACTACTGAACACGGATGTTCGATCTCACCACTGAACACGGGTGTTCGATCTCACCACTGAACATGGGTGTTTGATCTCACTACTGAACACGGGTGTTCGATCTCACCACTGAACACGGGTGTTCGATCTCACTACTGAACACGGGTGTTCGATCTCACCACTGAACACGGGTGTTCAATCTCACCATTGAACACGGGTGTTCGATCTCACCACTGAACACGGGTGTTCGATCTCACTACCCATTAGATCAGAGGGATCTTTACCAGAAGATCCACGTGAAAAAAAGCCCGGTCTCCACTGTGATTCGAACCCGCGACCTTCGGTACACGAAACCACTCGTAACCTTACCTCGAAACCACTAAGCCCCCTCAACAGGAACAGCATGAATCTATCATTTCCGAGGAATTGGGTAGAACTGGCTAGATAGTCCGTAATACAACTTTTCTGACACCAACAATCCACTCGGAAATTCTCTACGTTTGATTTGCGTATACCATTGCTCGGATAACCACGCTGTTGAAGGTATGAGGTCTGGCCATGACGTCCTTAAGCTGCGTGTGTATCGGTTTAAATGTGATATCCCAGGAAAGGTATATTTTATTTTTCTGTTGGTGGAGAAATAAACAAACAAAGCCAGCACACGACGTGGCGACATCAGTGGGGAAGACGCCTGTAATCCTCAAAGTACTGACCCCTCGACTACACCAGAAATGGTAATAAAGTCGTACGACAGACATACAGGTTATCGCTCAGTTTTATATGTATTAGGGAAAACATCAGATCGGTAATAACAGGACAAAACTTGCATGATACAGCATGCTATGCCATACCTTACATATGATATAAGACTACACACCTGTGTTCGTTTTTCTATTACCTGGGATAAAGTTTGTCATAATATTCCTAAATTTAGCTGCAGCTCAGAATCACATATTTTAAGCTGTTATTCCGTGAGAAAGAATATAATCTACCCATAGGTTTTTGATATTTTATCATTTAGGGACAGTTGTATAGTGGTCTGTAATTATGTTCTATTCTGCAAGCGATCCATAATCTCTTGCGCTCAATTTTATTTATGGGAGGGCTGTATTAGCGACATAGGCATAGACTTTAGTACGTTAAGGACATAGCTTAACTAACCGTATGGTGTAACTCTTCTGTTATAGAAGAGCTTTAAACAGTGATACGAATATATCTAAGTGCGAAACTTACAGCATGTAGTTTGTTACACATTTAAGAACAATACCACTGCTACACTAATGACAGAAAACAGAACAGTGTAATCCATTTATGGTAGAATAATCGTAAATGGTTGTGTAACAAATATTAGAATAGTACCACTGCCACACTGATGGCAGTTCGGAATCTCGCAGTACGGCCTAATCCATCTATCGTAGAAGACTGACAGTGCATTACAAAGCACATTAAGAAGACATATGCAAGGGCAGTACATATCATAAGAGTCGATTAATACTGCGATCTTATTGCTCCCAGAAATTTCATCGTGTGTGATAAAGATGTGAATAGGTCTAACGCCACACTGACAAAATGTAGTACGTATGGACCAAAGGCGCGGTTTTATCAGCGCTGGATTTACCATTCAGCACAATCAACACTCGCGTATGGCACTAATATAAAATGGACATCAAGCAATAACAACACATAAACTAAAATTGATTACAAAATTACAAAATGATATGGTCTGATATGTGAAAAGTGTCATCTTACCGTCATGCGCACGAGTCCTGGGCTCCTTGGCTTTGGGAAACTCACTGGACTTACAGGACTATCAAAATATTGATCTGTGTTCGGCTTGAATTCCGTAACTCACGGATTCCAGAGTCCTGACTTCTGGTTGACACATTCAAATACCTTTGGGCTCTGGAATCTTTGTATCGCCACTACCAACTGTACTTTGTTTGGGTAGCAGCTTATCCCTGCCAATTGTACTTTGTTTGGGTAGCAGCTTATCCCTGCCAATTGTACTTTGTTTGGGTAACAGCTTATTCCTGCCAACTGTACTTTGTTTGGGTAACAGCTTATCCCTGCCAATTGTACTTTCTTTGGGTAAAAGCTTATTCCTGCAACTGTACTTTGTTTGGGTAACAGCTTATCCCTGCCAATTGTACTTTGTTTGGGTAAAAGCTTATTCCTGCAACTGTACTTTGTTTGGGTAACAGCTTATCCCTGCCAACTGTACTTTGTTTGGGTAACAGCTTATCCCTGCCAACTGTACTTTGTTTGGGTAACAGCTTATCCCTGCCAACTGTACTTTGTTTGGGTAACAGCTTATCCCTGCCAACTGTACTGCGTTTGTGTAACAGCTTATCCCTGCCAACTGTACTTTGTTTAGGTAACTGCTTATCCCTGCCAAGTGTATTGTGTTTGGGTAACAGCGTATCCCTGCCAATTGTACTTTGTTTGGGTAACAGGTTAGCCCTGCCAACTGTACTTTGTTTGGGTAATAGCTTGTCCCTGTCAACTGTACTTTGTTTGTGTAACAGCTTATCCCTGTCAACTGTACTTTGTTTGGGTAACAGCTTATCCCTGCCAACTGAACTGCGTTTGGGTAGTAGCTTATTCCTACCAACTGTACTTTGTTTGGGAAACAGCTTATCCCTGTCAACTGTACTTTTTTGGGTAACAGCTTATCCCTGCGTACTGTACTGCGTTTGGGTAGTAGCTTATTCCTACCAACTGTACTTTGTTTGGGTAACAGCTTATCCCTGCCAACTGTACTGTGTTTAGGTAGAGCTTGTCCCTGCCAACTGTACTGTGTTTGGGTAGAGCTTATCCCTGCCAACTGTACTGCGTTTGGGTAGTTGCTTATCCCTGCCAACTGTACTGTGTTTGGGTAGAGCTTGTCCCTGCCAACTTTACTGTGTTTGGGAAGCAGCTTGCCACTTTTCTAGTAAATCCTAGGTTGTGAAAAGGAGTGAAAATTGAAGCGCATAGAAGGATGGTACCAACGCTTAGCTATGCTAGGAACACCAGGTACAAATAACCTGACCCTGGGTCTAAGCCAGCTATGGTAGAAGACTTTTCAAATCTGACAATGCTCATCTCTCCCTTCCAAAAGAATTAAAGCCTGCTGGGGGAGAAGTTTAACTCTATTTAATACCTAACTAAGAACGATTTTGCTGAACTAAAGAATTGCTCCTCAATACTGAACACAACCGAACACACAAAGTTCAATATCAGAAATGCTTAAATTAATCTCTCCAAACAAGCGATTATTTCACTGAGCCAAACAACGTGTCCTAACTACTAAACGGAACAGGTAAATACTTTCCAATGACATTAGTGATCAACTTTATAAAAACATCAAGAAAAGAAGAACTTTACTAAACAAAACAAGATCTTGAAATACTTTCCATTTGACATTCCTGAACACAAATCAACATCATCTCAGAGGATGTTCCAAATCAAACCACGATTAAAGTGCAGTAACTTTCTGGAACAAATCGCTTTGAAATGTCCCGCACTAGACCTGCCCCGGAAGACACTACTTCACTTGGTATGATCCAGCTAAATCCTCTTTATTTGTATGTGGCTGCGTAGCTAATCTGTGCATATTTGTCCCTAATGTCTCGTGTCTAATCTTCACCCGGCCATTGGGTACTAAAAAGAAGAACACATGGGGCGTGATCACACATGGATGAGTGGATGCAGTGTAGGATACAAACACAAAAAATCCGCGAGTTGGCTTCTGTCGGATGGGTGTTACAAAATACTTGGCTTTGATAACAAAAAGCAGGGAAGTCGGAATGCAGTTTTCAGTTGACCAAAGTCAACGCCTGCTTGCAATTATTCCTCGGTAGACAATTGCTTGGCTCGGGATGTAACCTTTTCTGGGCGACGTATCTTTTTTTTTTTTTAAGCTCAACCAAGTGTTTAGGACTGGATATTATTTTATGGTGCAGAAAGTGTCGTTCTGGTCAAGATGGCGGAGAGTAAACAGCTTTCTTGTATTTGTTGAGGGTATAATATGTGTTACTTCACATTTTAAAGAGAGCTGTTACCAATGTAAGACCTACAGGAACTATAAACAGTGTAACAATGATGCTCCGACAGGCCCAGCAAGCTGATAGGTGATATACAACTGTCTCAAAAATATATACTCACGTAAAAAGGTAGGTGGGAATTCGTAGGATGAAAGCGACAATCAAGGTGAAGGACACACACATAGAGCTGACATTCAAGGTCACAAGTCTCTCACTTAGCGATAAAATAGATATACGTATCCTACAAGTCTCCCACTTGGCGATAAAATAGATCTACGTATCCCACAAGTCTCCAACTTGGCGATAAAATAAATCTACGTATATCGCCTCTCTACGACGATGTACGGCAAGAGCAGTAGGACAACAGAAGAACAAGAAGCATACGCTGCCATATGGCTAAACCGGGATCAAGATGCTGAGCAGCGCATGAGCTGCAGTTGTCAGCGACCCATAGCTGACTGCTAACGTCAGGGCCAGCGAACTAGAGCTGCCAAGACCCCTCTACACCTCCACGCGGTAATCCTGGTTAACAGGCTGCAGCAGGGCAGACTGGCTAAAGAGAAGGGGTCGAAGAGGGAATGCTAACCCGGTACTCAAAAATGTTTGCTGAAGTCGGATGTGTTGGACCGAAAGTTGCAAATATCGCAGTCAAGCTGTAAAGTACGACACAACGCATTCCGTTCTCTGGACTACATTCTGCTACTTAAGCTCTTTCAGGGTTTGGTAGCGGGAGATTGAGAACGAACGAAGCCAAGCCATATAACTAGACTGACTGTTTGAAGCTGACACAAGTATACTTTCGCCAAATAAAGGTTGAAATCTTAACAAGAAACAACAGGTATGGCAAATAATAATAGTATATCTAAGGTAGTGCATTCAAACCGTGGAGCCACTCACGGCTTACCAGCAGGATTATGTGGCTGCATAACGAATAACATCACAAAGTGGTATCCCAAACAATAAAGGTTGGAGAAGAAACTGATGTTAAACTACAGCAGACTAAATCTTCAAGTCTACACAAGAAAAACGTTTGTAATATCAGCAAATAAAAGGAAAAATAATTGTAAGATTAAAAGTAAGAATGTCAAGGAGCTCGTAAGAAAAGCAAGCAATAACTAGAATGTAACGTGTGCTATTGATGCTACCTCTTCTTCTTCTTCTTCTTCTTCTTGTTCTTCTTGCTCTTCTTCTTCTTCTTTTTGTTATTCTTCTTGTTATTCTTTTTCTTCTTCATCTTCTTTTGCATCTATTTTTTTCTTCTTCTTCATTTTGTTTTTCTTTTTCTTCTTCTTCTTTTCGTTCTTTTTTTTTGCTTCTATTTCTTCTTCTTCTTTTTGCTATTCTTCTTCTTTTTCTTCTTCTTCTTTTTCTTCTTCTTCTTCTTCTTTTTCTCTCTTTTTTTCTTAATCTTATGCTTATTCTTTATTTCTCTTTTCTTTTTTTTTCTTCGTAGGCTTTTTCTTCTTCTTTATTTTTTGGTTATTTTTCGTCTTCTTCGTGTTGTTCCTCTTTTCCTTTTTTCTCTTTTTTCCGCTATTCTTGTTCTTCTTCTTCTTCTTCTGTTTCTTATTTTTCTGTTTCTTTCTGCTTCTTTTTCGTCTTCTTTTTCTTCTTCGTATTATTATTATTATTCCTTTTTTTATTCGATATTCATAATGAACGAGGGACGCTGGGCCACTTTATGTCGTAGTTTGCAGCAAGGCTGTGACATCTGCGCCTTTCAGCGACACATCTGATTTCAGCTGACATTTTTTAGTACCAGTTCCGCATCCCCTTTTCGATATCTATCTCTTAGACTACGCTGGTGACTAGTGCAACCTTTCTCCAGGACCACTACATGGAATCGTAGCACGGTCTTGGTCAGCTACGATTCGCTAATTTTGTTTCATCAACATCGTCAGGTTAGTCAGTCCGGGGACTGGCGTTGAAGTCTTTTGATCATGTCACGCTACTGTCCTCTGCTAGTCAGTCCAGACACTGGCGTGAGTCTTCTGATCATGTCACGCTACTGTCCTCTGCTAGTCAGTCCGGGGACTGGCGTGAGTCTTCTGATCATGTCACGCTACTGTCCTCTGCTAGTCAGTCCGGGGACTGGCGTGAGTCTTCTGATCATGTCACGCTACTGTCCTCTGCTAGTCAGTCCGGGGACTGGCGTTGAATCTTTTGATCATGTCACGCTACTGTCCTCTGCTAGTCAGTCCGGGGACTGGCGATGAATCTTTTGATCATGTCACGCTACTGTCCTCTGCTAGTCAGTCCGGGGACTGGCGTTGAATCTTTTGATCATGTCACGCTACTGTCCTCTGCTAGTCAGTCCGGGGACTGGCGTTGAATCTTTTGATCATGTCACGCTACTGTCCTCTGCTAGTCAGTCCGGGGACTGGCGTTGAATCTTTTGATCATGTCACGCTACTGTCCTCTGCTAGTCAGTCCGGGGACTGGCGTTGAAGTCTTTTGATCATGTCACGCTACTGTCCTCTGCTAGTCAGTCCAGACACTGGCGTGAGTCTTCTGATCATGTTTCGCCACTGTCCATAAGTCCCTAGCAGTAAGTCTGTGCTGTTATTGCACACGTGTACGATGAAATTGTTTCCTTGGCGTCCTCTTTTTCTTTCCCGCTGACTTTTGTCTTCAAGATATTAAATAGCAAGCCTTCAATAAATGTAGAAGAATAAAACCAAAGCATTCTAATTTGGATTTCGTTAAAACGGGACTACAAACGGAGGACGTGGCAGCGACGTAACGAGAAATAGTGAGACAAACTGTTGTTGTTGTTGTTGTTGTTTAATGCCTACAATTAGTAACTTGACTCTTTTGTGCGCTCTGAAAAATACTTTAAATGGCGGGTTGTAGTATTTTTTATCCCTCACATCCTGAGTTGCTGATGAAGGCGGTCCTCCAGACGGTTGTGGGGCGCTCACTACTACGGGGATCACATCGATCCACACCTCGTCAGCTAGGTGGAAAACAGCCTGTTTTCGAGGAACGCAAAATGGAAGAGAGATTGTGGTCCTGGTCAGTATGTTGTACCTGACCCTGACGCCACGTCCTGGTCAGTTTGTTGTGCCTGACCCTGACGCCACGTCCTGGTCAGTTTGTTGTGCCTGACCCTGACGCCACGTCCTGGTCAGTTTGTTGTGCCTGACCCTGACGCCACGTCCTGGTCAGTATGTTGTGCCTGACTGGGCTAATGTCTCAGCTCCCCTAATTTAATCGCAGTTACTTCTATCATTCTATTCTCCGTGTATTTGTGGGAGGTGCCTTCCGTAGCGTATGCCCTATCCGGTCGCATTTGCTTGGCTTAATTTGTTGTTCCAGTGGCTGTTAGTGGTTACAATTCCATAGGTCGTCATTCCTCGCCACTTTATGCCACTTATCCTTCTGATGCATCTGTTAACGAAGGGCTAGCATCTCAGTTCCCCGAGACAAACTACAGACACGACGGATAGAGGTGATGGCGGAGACTGCGCCTGGAGCACATCTACCATTTTCAATATGGCGAATAGACTTTACTTTGGGGGTCACCTGATGTAGAAATAAACCTGGTGAGATGGGGATATATTGACGACAATATCTGTCCATGCCGCGCTGTCCAAGACAGGGAACACCTCATAGCGTGCCCAAATCTACTACACACACCTACGATGGATGACCTGCTAGAGGGAAGCGACAAGGTGGTCAATGTGGCAGAGCACTGGACCTCTGCCGTATGGCATGGTGCAACGGGCACGGAAAGTAAGTAACGGGGTTGTGTCTGGGACTAGCAACATCATCATGTTGTATTAGAGTATACCATGTTTTTTTCTCAAAGTACGACCGGCTACAAGAACAAGAGGGCACAACTACAAATTGTTTAAAGACAGGTCCAGATTAGATATTAGGAAATATTGTTTTAGTCAGAGAGTGGTGAATTTTTGGAATGCATTGACGCAGGATGTAATTGAAGCAGAGTCACTTGATGCATTCAGAGATAGATTAGATGTTCACAGTATTTTCAGTACCCGTGGAGTGAAATAAGCTGATTATAAACAGAATTTGTCGAGCCTTCTAAACAAATATAATGAAGTTCAGTTAAGTTAAACCACTTCTGCACTAGACATGAAAGCTTTGGCGCAGGTTTCGTTCAATGAATCCACATGTATGGTGATTCTATAACACACCTAGAAAATAAAGGTTTGTCTAATTAGTGTAAAGATAAAGCACTCGCTTTTTACGGAAAAGGTACAAACTCCCAAAGCCACCACGCAGAATAAAAAATAATATAACTAGTCAGAACAGAACAATAATATAACAGAACACAACATATTATATTAGACCAAAACAGAATATAATATAACGGAGTAGAACAGAACATAATATAACAGAGCAGAACAAAACATAAAATAACAGAACATAGCTGAACATAATATAACAGACCAGAACATAATACAATATAACAGAGCAGAAAAGAACATAAAATAACAGAGCCGAACAAAACATAAAATAACAGAAGACAACAGAACATAATATAACAGAAGACAACAGAACATAATATAACAGAGCAGAACAGAACATAATATAACAGAGCAGAACAGAACATTATATAACAGAGCAGAACAGAGCATAAACTAACAGAAGACAACAGAACATAGTGTAATAGACTAGAATGTAACATAATATAACAGAGCAGAACAGAACATAAACTAGCAGAAGACAACAGAACATAGTATAATAGACTAGAACAGAACATAATATAACGGACCAGAACAGACCATAATATAACAAACCAGAACAGAACATAATATAACAGACCAGAACATAACATAATATAGCAGCCGGGAACAGAACAAAATATAACAGACCAGAACCGAACATATTTTAACAGTGCATAACAGAACATTCTATAATAGCATAACAGAGCATAAATTCTCCAAAAACACATTCTGTATTGTTAACGTTGTGGACTTGTTTCCCGGTGGATAGTTGTTGTTATCAATCCCCCGTGGGTGAAAGATCCTTCCGCGGATGTGTTATACGAGTCAAACTGGGAACAGCTACAATCCTACGGAAAAATAGATCCTAGATCAGTGGTGATCAAAGTCGTGCCAGGTGAGAAGCGGTATAATATGAAACCGCTGTGAAGCGTCTATCATCGCTGTTGATCTGTTTCCCTGTGAAATTCGTCTGTTGGAATCAGCACACACTTCACTCTATTGTTTGTGCATTCTCTTTCTCCTGAACCAATGTTTGAAAGCCTGGTATTCACAAATGTATATCTGGGTGTTGTATGTGGAGGTGGTGGGAGATATCTGGGTGTTGTAGGTGGAGGTGGTGGGAGATATCTGGGTGTTGTATGTGGAGGAGTGATCGAGATATCTGGGTGTTGTAGGTGGAGGTGGTGGGAGATATCTGGGTGTTGTATGTGGAGGAGTGATCGAGATATCTGGGTGTTGTAGGTGGAGGTGGTGGGAGATATCTAGGTGTTGTAGGTGGAGGTGGTGGGAGATATTTGGGTGTTGTATGTGGAGGTGGTGGGAGATATCTGGGTGTTGTATGTGGAGGAGTGATCGAGATATCTGGGTGTTGTATGTGGAGGAGTGATCGAGAAGTCTGGGTGTTGTAGGTGGAGGTGGTGGGAGATATCTGGGTGTTGTATGTGGAGGAGTGATCGAGATATCTGGGTGTTGTATGTGGAGGAGTGATCGAGATATCTGGGTGTTGTAGGTGGAGGTGGTGGGAGATATATGGGTGTTGTAGGTGGAGGTGGTGGGAGATATATGGGTGTTGTAGGTGGAGGTGGTGGGAGATATCTGGGTGTTGTATGTGGAGGTGGTAGGAGATATCTGGGTGTTGTATGTGGAGGAGGTGGGAGTTATCTGGGTGTTGTAGGTGGAGGTGGTGGGAGATGTCTGGGTGTTGTATGTGGAGGAGTAATCGAGATATATGGGTGTTGCAGGTGGAGGTGGTGGGAGATATCTGGGTGTTGTAGGTGGAGGTGGTGGGAGATATCTGGGTGTTGTATGTGGAGGAGTGATCGAGATATCTGGGTGTTGTAGGTGAGGAGGTGGGAGATATCTGGGTGTTGTATGCGGAGGAGTGATCGAGATATCTGGGTGTTGTAGGTGTAGGTGGTGGGAGATATCTGGGTGTTGTATATGGAGGAGTGATCGAGATATCTGGGTGTTGTAGGTGGAGGAGTGATCGATATATCTGGGTGTTGTAAGTGGAGGAGTGATTGAGATATCTGGGTCTTGTATGGGAAGGAGTGATCGATATATCTGGGTGTTGTATGTGGAGGAGTGATCGAGATATCTGGGTGTTGTAGGTGGAGGAGTGATCGAGATAGCTGGGTGTTGTAGGTGGAGGAGTGATCGAGATATCTGGGTGTTGTAGGTAGAGGTGGTGGGAGATATCTGGGTGCTGTATGTGGAGGAATGATCGAGATATCTGGGTGTTGTAGGTGGAGGAGTGATCGAGATATCTCGGTGTTGTATGTGGAGCAGTGATCGAGATATCTGGGTGTTGTAGGTGGAGGAGTGATCCAGATATCTGGGTGTTGTAGGTGGAGGAGTGATCGAGATATCTGGGTGTTGTAGGTGGAGGTGGTGGGAGATATCTGGGTGTTGTATGTGGAGGAGTGATCGAGATATCTGGGTGTTGTAGGTGGAGGTGGTCGGAGATAGCTGGGTGTTGTATGTGGAGAAGTGATAGAGATATCTGGGTGTTGTAGGTGGAGGAGTGATCAAGATATCTGGGTGTTGTAGGTGGAGGTGGTGGGAGATATCTGGGTGTTGTATGTGGAGGAGTGATCGAGATATCTGGGTGTTGTAGGTGGAGGTGGTGGGAGATATCTAGGTGTTGTAGGTGGAGGTGGTGGGAGATATTTGGGTGTTGTATGTGGAGGTGGTGGGAGATATCTGGGTGTTGTATGTGGAGGAGTGATCGAGATATCTGGGTGTTGTATGTGGAGGAGTGATCGAGAAGTCTGGGTGTTGTAGGTGGAGGTGGTGGGAGATATCTGGGTGTTGTATGTGGAGGAGTGATCGAGATATCTGGGTGTTGTATGTGGAGGAGTGATCGAGATATCTGGGTGTTGTAGGTGGAGGTGGTGGGAGATATATGGGTGTTGTAGGTGGAGGTGGTGGGAGATATCTGGGTGTTGTAGGTGGAGGTGGTGGGAGATATCTGGGTGTTGTATGTGGAGGTGGTAGGAGATATCTGGGTGTTGTATGTGGAGGAGGTGGGAGTTATCTGGGTGTTGTAGGTGGAGGTGGTGGGAGATGTCTGGGTGTTGTATGTGGAGGAGTAATCGAGATATATGGGTGTTGCAGGTGGAGGTGGTGGGAGATATCTGGGTGTTGTAGGTGGAGGTGGTGGGAGATATCAGGGTGTTGTATGTGGAGGAGTGATCGAGATATCTGGGTGTTGTAGGTGAGGAGGTGGGAGATATCTGGGTGTTGTATGCGGAGGAGTGATCGAGATATCTGGGTGTTGTAGGTGTAGGTGGTGGGAGATATCTGGGTGTTGTATATGGAGGAGTGATCGAGATATCTGGGTGTTGTAGGTGGAGGAGTGATCGATATATCTGGGTGTTGTAAGTGGAGGAGTGATTGAGATATCTGGGTGTTGTATGGGGAGGAGTGATCGAGATATCTGGGTGTTGTAGGTGGAGGAGTGATCGATATATCTGGGTGTTGTATGTGGAGGAGTGATCGAGATATCTGGGTGTTGTAGGTGGAGGAGTGATCGAGATAGCTGGGTGTTGTAGGTGGAGGAGTGATCGAGATATCTGGGTGTTGTAGGTGGAGGTGGTGGGAGATATCTGGGTATTGTATGTGGAGGAATGATCGAGATATCTGGGTGTTGTAGGTGGAGGAGTGATCCAGATATCTGGGTGTTGTAGGTGGAGGAGTGATCGAGATATCTGGGTGTTGTAGGTGGAGGTGGTGTGAGATATCTATGTGTTGTATGTGGAGGAGTGATCGAGATATCTGGGTGTTGTAGGTGGAGGTGGTCGGAGATATCTGGGTGTTGTATGTGGAGAAGTGATAGAGATATCTGGGTGTTGTAGGTGGAGGAGTGATCAAGATATCTGGGTGTTGTAGGTGGAGGAGTGATCGAGATATCTGGGTGTTGTAGGTGAAGGAGTGATAGAGATATCTGGGTGTTGTAGGTGGAGGTGGTGGGAGATATCTGGCCGTTGTAGGTGGAGGTGGTCGGAGATATCTAGGTGTTGTGTGTGGAGGAGTGATTGAGATATCTGGGTGTTGTAGGTTGAGGAGTGATCGAGATATCTGGGTGTTGTAGGTGGAGGAGTGATAGAGATATCTGGGTGTTGTAGTTAGAGGTGGTGGGAGATAGCTGGGTGTTGTATGTGGAGGTGGTGGGAGATATCTGGGTGTTGTAGGTTAAGGTGGTGGGAGATATCTGGGTGTTGTATGTGGAGGTGGTGGGAGATATCTGGGTGTGGTAGGTGGGGGTGGTGGAAGATATCTGGGTGTTGTATGTGGAGGAGTGATCGAGATATCTGGGTGTTGTATGTGGAGGAGTGATCGAGATATCTGGGTGTTGTAGATGGAGGAGTGATAGAGATATCTGGGTGTTGTAGTTAGAGGTGGTGGGAGATAGCTGGGTGTTGTATGTGGAGGTGGTGGGAGATATCTGGGTGTTGTAGGTTAAGGTGGTGGGAGATATCTGGGTGTTGTATGTGGAGGTGGTGGGAGATATCTGGGTGTGGTAGGTGGGGGTGGTGGAAGATATCTGGGTGTTGTATGTGGAGGAGTGATCGAGATATCTGGGTGTTGTATGTGGAGGAGTGATCGAGATATCTGATTGTTGTAGATGGAGGTGGTGGGAGATATCTGGGTGTTGTAGGTGGAGGTGGTGGGAGATATCTGGGTGTTGTAGGTGGAGGTGGTTAGAGATATCTGGGTGTTCCAGGTGGAGGTGGTGGGAGATATCTGGGTGTTGTATGTGGAGGTGGTGGGAGATATCTGGGTGTTGTAGGTGGAGGAGTGATCGAGATATCTGGGTGTTGTAGGTGGAGGTGGTGGGAGATATCTGGGAGTTGCAGGTGGAGGTGGTGGAAGATATCTGGGTGTTGTATGTGGAGGTGGTGGGAGATATCTGGGTGTTATAGGTGGAGGTGGTGGGATATATCTGGGTGTTGCAGATGGAGGTGGTGGGAGATATCTGGGTGTTGTAGGTGAAGGTGGTGGAAGATATCTGGGTGTTGCAGGTGGAGATGGTGGGAGATATCTGGGTGTTGCAGGTGGAGGAGGTGGGAGATATCTGGGTGTTGTATGTGGAGGTGGTTGGAGATATCTGGGTGTTGTAGGTGGAGGTGGTGGGAGATATCTGGGTGTTGTAGATGGAGGTGGTGGGAGATATATGGGTGTTGTAGGTGGAGGTGGTGGGAGATATCTGGGTGTTGTATGTGGAGGAGTGATCGAGATATCTGGGTGTTGTAGGTGGAGGAGTGATCGAGATATCTCGGTGTTGTATGTGGAGGAGTGATCGAGATATCTGGGTGTTGTAGGTGGAGGAGTGATCGAGATATCTGGGTGTTGTAGGTGGAGGAGTGATCGAGATATCTGGGTGTTGTAGGTGGAGGTGGTGGGAGATATCTGGGTGTTGTATGTGGAGGAGTGATCGAGATATCTGGGTGTTGTAGGTGGAGGTGGTGGGAGATATCTGGGTGTTGTATGTGGAGAAGTGATCGAGATATCTGGGTGTTGTATGTGGAGGAGTGATCAAGATATCTGAGTGTTGTAGGTGGAGGAGTGATCGAGATATATGGGTGTTGTAGGTGGAGGAGTGATAGAGATATCTGGGTGTTGTAGGTGGAGGTGGTGGGAGATATCTGGCCGTTGTAGGTGGAGGTGGTGGGAGATATCTAGGTGTTGTGTGTGGAGGAATGATCGAGATATCTGGGTGTTGTAGGTTGAGGAGTGATCGAGATATCTGGGTGTTGTAGGTGGAGGAGTGATAGAGATATCTGGGTGTTGTAGTTAGAGGTGGTGGGAAATAGCTGGGTGTTGTATGTGGAGGTGGTGGGAGATATCTGGGTGTTGTAGGTGGAGGTGGTGGGAGATATCTGGGTGTTGTATGTGGAGGTGGTGGGAGATATCTGGGTGTGGTAGGTGGAGGTGGTGGAAGATATCTGGGTGTTGTATGTGGAGGAGTGATCGAGATATCTGGGTGTTGTATGTGGAGGAGTGATCGAGATATCTGGGTATTGTAGATGGAGGAGTGATCGAGATATCTGGGTGTTGTATGTGCAGGAGTGATCGAGATATCTGGGTGTTGTAGATGGAGGTGGTGGGAGATATCTGGGTGTTGTAGGTGGAGGTGGTGGAAGATATCTGGGTGTTGTATGTGGAGGAGTGATCGAGATATCTGGGTGTTGTATGTGGAGGAGTGATCGAGATATCTGGGTATTGTAGATGGAGGAGTGATCGAGATATCTGGGTGTTGTATGTGCAGGAGTGATCGAGATATCTGGGTGTTGTAGATGGAGGTGGTGGGAGATATCTGGGTGTTGTAGGTGGAGGTGGTGGGAGATATGTGGGTGTTGTAGGTGGAAGTGGTGGGAGATATCTGGGTGTTCCAGGTGGAGGTGGTGGGAGATATCTGGGTGTTGTATGTGGAGGTGGTGGGAGATATCTGGGTGTTGTAGGTGGAGGAGTGATCGAGATATCTGGGTGTTGTAGGTGGAGGTGGTGGGAGATATCTGGGTGTTGCAGGTGGAGGTGGTGGAAGATATCTGGGTGTTGTATGTGGAGGTGGTGGAAGATATCTGGGTGTTGTAGGTGGAGGTGGTGGGATATATCTGGGTGTTGCAGATGGAGGTGGTTGGAGATATCTGGGTGTTGTAGGTGAAGGTGATGGAAGATATCTGGGTGTTGCAGGTGGAGGTGGTGGGAGATATCTGGGTGTTGCAGGTGGAGGTGGTGGGAGATATCTGGGTGTTGTATGTGGAGGTGGTTGGAGATATCTGGGTGTTGTAGGTGGAGGTGGTGGGAGATATATGGGTGTTGTAGGTGGAGGTGGTGGGAGATATATGGGTGTTTCAGGTGGAATCAGGATCGATATATCTGGGTGTTGTAGGTGGAGGTGGTGGGAGATATCTGGGTGTTGTAGGTGGAGATGGTGGGAGATATCTGGGTGTTGTATGTGGAGGAGTGATTGAGATATCTGGGTGTTGTAGGTGGAGGTGGTGGGAGATATCTTGGTGTTATAGGTGGAGGTGGTGGGAGATATCTGGGTGTTGTATGTGGAGGAGTGATCGAGATATCTGGGTGTTGTAGGTGGAAGTGGTGGGAGATATCTGGGTGTTGTAGGTGGAGGTGGTGGGAGATATCTTTGTGTTGTATGTGGAGGTGGTGGATGATATCTGGGTGTTGTATGTGGAGGAGTGATCGAGATATCTGGGTGTTGTAGGTGGAGGTGGTGGGAGATATCTAAGTGTTGTATGTGGAGGAGTGATCGAAATATCTGGGTATTGTAGGTGGAGGAGGTGGGAGATATCTGGGTGTTGTAGGTGGAGGTGTGATCCAGATATCTGGGTGTTGTATGTGGAGGAGATGGGATATATCTGGGTGTTGTAGGTGGGGGAGGTTGGAGATATCTGGGTGTTGCAGGTGGAGGTGTGATCGAGATATCTGGGTGGTGTAGGTGGAGGAGGTGGGAGATATCTGGGTGTTGTAGGTTGAGGAGGTTGAAGATATCTGGCCGTTGTAGGTGGAGGTGTGATCGAGATATCTGGGTGTTGTAGGTGGAGGTGGTGGGAGATATCTAGGTTGTTGTAGGTGGAGGTGGTGGGAGATATCTGGGTGTTGTATGTGGAGGTTGTGGGAGATATCTGGGTGTTGTATGTGGAGGAGTGATCGAGATATCTGGATGTTGTATGTGGAGGAGTGATCGAGAAGTCTGGGTGTTGTAGGTGGAGGTGGTGGGAGATATCTGGGTGTTGTATGTGGAGGAGTGATCGAGATATCTGGGTGTTGTATGTGGAGGAGTGATCGAGATATCTGGGTGTTGTATGTGGAGGTGGTGGGAGATATCTGGGTGTTGTATGTGGAGGTGGTGGGAGATATCTGGGTGTTGTATGTGGAGGTGGTGGGAGATATCTGGGTGTTGTATGTGGAGGAGTGATCGAGATATCTGGGTGTTGTAGGTGGAGGTGGTGGGAGATATCTGGGTGTTGTAGGTGGAGGTGGTGGGAGATATCTGGGTGTTGTAGGTGGAGGTGGTGGGAGATATCTGGGTGTTGTAGGTGGAGGTGGTGGGAGATATCTGGGTGTTGTATGTGGAGGTGGTAGGAGATATCTGGGTGTTGTATGTGGAGGAGGTGGGAGATATCTGGGTGTTGTAGGTGGAGGTGGTGGGAGATGTCTCGGTGTTGTATGTGGAGGAGTGATCGAGATATATGGGTGTTGCAGGTGGAGGTGGTGGAAGATATCTGGGTGTTGTAGATGGAGGTGGTGGGAGATATTTGGGTCTTGTATGTGGAGGAGTGATCGAGATATCTGGGTGTTTTAGGTGGAGGAGGTGGGAGATATCTGGATGTTGTATCTGGAGGAGTGATCGAGATATCTGGGTGTTGTAGGTGGTGGGAGATATCTGGGTGTTGTAGGTTGAGGAGTGATCGAGATATATGGGTGTTTTAGGTGGAGGTGTGATCGAGATATCTGGGTGTTGTATGTGGAGGAGTGATTGAGATATCTGGGTGTTGTAGGTGGAGGAGTGATCGAGATATCTGGGTGTTGTATGTGGAGGAGTGATCGAGATATCTGGGTGTTATAGGTGGAGGAGTGATCGAGATATCTGGGTGTTGTATATGGAGGAGTGATCGAGATATCTGGGTGTTGTAGGTGGAGGAGTGATCGAGATATCTGGGTGTTGTATGTGGAGGAGTGATCGAGATATCTGGGTGGTGTAGGTGGAGGAGTGATCGATATATCTGGGTGTTGTATGTGGAGGAGTGATCGAGATATCTGGGTGTTGTAGGTGGAGGAGTGATCGAGATAGATGGGTGTTGTAGGTGGAGGAGTGATCGAGATATCTGGGTGTTGTAGGTGAAGGTGGTGGGAGATATCTGGGTGTTGTATGTGGAGGAGTGATCGAGATATCTGGGTGTTGTAGGTGGAGGAGTGATCGAGATATATGGGTGTTGTATGTGGAGGAGTGATCGAGATATCTGGGTGTTGTAGGTGGAGGAGTGATCGAGATATCTGGGTGTTGTAGGTGGAGGAGTGATCGAGATATCTGGGTGTTGTAGGTGCAGGTGGTTGGAGATATCTGGGTGTTGTATGTGGAAGAGTGGTCGAGATATCTGGGCGTTGTAGGTGGAGGTGGTGGGAGATATCTGGGTGTTGTATGTGGAGGAGTGATCGAGATATCTGGGTGTTGTAGGTGGAGGAGTGATCAAGATATCTGGGTGTTGTAGGTGGAGGAGTGATGGAGATATCTGGGTGTTGTAGGTGGAGGAGTGATAGAGATATCTGGGTGTTGTAGGTGGAGGTGGTGGGAGATATCTGGCCGTTGTAGGTGGAGGTGGTGGGATATATCTAGGTGTTGTGTGTGGAGGAGTGATCAAGATATCTGGGTGTTGTAGGTTGAGGAGTGATCGAGATATCTGGGTGTTGTAGGTGGAGGAATGATAGAGATATCTGGGTGTTGTAGTTAGAGGTGGTGGGAGATAGCTGGGTGTTGTATGTGGGGGTGGTGGGAGATATCTGGGTGTTGTAGGTGGAGGTGGTGGGAGATATATGGGTGTTGTATGTGGAGGTGGTGGGAGATATCTGGGTGTTGTATGTGGAGGAGTGATCGAGATATCTGGGTGTTGTATGTGGAGGAGTGATCGAGATATCTGGGTGTTGTATATGGAGGAGTGATCGAGATATCTGGGTGTTGTATGTGCAGGAGTGATCGAGATATATGGGTGTTGTAGATGGAGGTGGTGGGAGATATCTGGGTGTTGTAGGTGGAGGTGGTGGGAGATATCTGGGTGTTGCAGGTTGAGGTGGTGGGAGATATCTGGGTGTTGTATGTGGAGGTGGTGGGAGATATCTGGGTGTTGTATGTGGAGGTGTGATCGAGATATCTGGGTGTTGTAGGTGGAGGAGGTGGGAGATATCTGGGTGTTGTAGGTGGAGGTGGTGGGAGATATCTGGGTGTTGTAAGTGGAGGTGGTGGGAGATATCTGGGTGTTGTAGGTGGAGGTGGTAGGAGATATCTGGGTGTTGTAGGTGGAGGTGGTGGGAGATATCTGGGTGTTGTAGGTGGAGGTGGTGGGAGATATCTGGGTGTTGCAGGTGGAGGTGTGATCGAGATATCTGGGTGTTGTAGGTGGAGGAGGTGGGAGATATCTGGGTGTTGTAGGTGGAGGAGGTTGGAGATATCTGGCCGTTGTAAGTGGAAGTGTGATCGAGATATCTGGGTGTTGTAGGTGGAGGAGGTGGGAGATATCAGGATGTTGTAGGTGGAGGAGTGATCGAGATATCTGGGTGTTGTAGGTGGAGGTGGTGGGAGATATCTGGGTGTTGTAAGTGGAGGTGGTGGGAGATATCTGGGTGTTGTAGGTGGAGGTGGTAGGAGATATCTGGGTGTTGTAGGTGGAGGTGGTGGGAGATATCTGGGTGTTGTAGGTGGAGGTGGTGGGAGATATCTGGGTGTTGCAGGTGGAGGTGTGATCGAGATATCTGGGTGTTGTAGGTGGAGGAGGTGGGAGATATCTGGGTGTTGTAGGTGGAGGAGGTTGGAGATATCTGGCCGTTGTAGGTGGAAGTGTGATCGAGATATCTGGGTGTTGTAGGTGGAGGAGGTGGGAGATATCAGGATGTTGTAGGTGGAGGAGTGATCGAGATATCTGGGTGTTGTAGGTGGAGGTGGTGGGAGATTTCTGGGTGTTGTAGGTGAAGGTGGTGGCAGATATCTGGGTGTTGTAAGTGGAGGTGGTGGGAGATATCTGGGTGTTGTAGGTGGAGGTGGTGGGAGATATCTGGGTGTTGTAGGTGGAAGTGGTTTGAGATATCTGGGTGTTGTAGGTAAAGGAGTCATCGAGATATCTGGGTGTTGTAGGTGGAGGTGGTGGGAGATATATGGGTGTTGTAGTTGGAGGAGTGATCGAGATATCTGGGTATTGTAGGGGGAGGAGTGATCGAGATATCTGAGTGTTGTAGGTGGAGGAGTGATCGATATATCTGGGTGTTGTAGGTGGAGGAGTGATCGAGATATCTGGGTGTTGTAGGTGGAGGTGGTGGGAGATATCTGGGTGTTGTAGGTAAAGGAGTGATCAAGATATCTGGGTGTTGTAGGTGGAGGTGGTGGGAGATATATGGGTGTTGTAGTTGGAGGAGTGATCGAGATATCTGGGTGTTGTAGGTGGAGGAGTGATCGAGATATCTGAGTGTTGTAGGTGGAGGAGTGATCGATATATCTGGGTGTTGTAGGTGGAGGAGTGATCGATATATCTTGGTGTTGTAGGTGGAGGTGGTGGGAGATATCTGGGTGTTGTAGGTGGAGGTGGTGGGAGATATCTGGGTGTTGTAGGTGGAGGTGGTGGGAGATATCTGAATGTTGCAGGTGGAGGTGTGATCGAGATATCTGGGTGTTGTAGGTGGAGGAGGTGGGAGATATCTTGGTTTTGTAGGTGGAGGAGGTTGGAGATATCTGGCAGTTGTAGGTGGAGGTGTGATCGAGATATCTGGGTGTTGTAGGTGGAGGAGGTGGGAGATATCTGGATGTTGTAGGTGGAGAAGTGATCGAGATATCTGGGTGTTGTGTGTTGAGGTGGTGGGAGATATCTGGGTGTTGTAGGTGGAGGTGGTGGCAGATATCTGGGTGTTGTATGTGGAGGTGGTGGGAGATATATGGCCGTTGTAGGTGGAGGTGTGATCGAGATATCTGGGTGTTGTATGTGGAGGTGGTGGGAGATATCTGGCCGTTGTAGGTGGAGGTGGTGGGAGATATCTGGGTGTTGTAAGTGGAGGTGGTGGGAGATATCTGGGTGTTGTAGGTGGAGGAGTGATCGAGATATCTGGGTGTTGTAGGTGGAGGTGGTGGGAGATATATGGGTGTTGTAGGTGGAGGAGTGATCGAGATATCTGGGTGTTGTAGGTGGAGGAGTGATCGAGATATCTGAGTGTTGTAGGTGGAGGAGTGATCGATATATCTGGGTGTTGTAGGTGGAGGAGTGATCGAGATATCTGGGTGTTGTAGGTGGAGGTGGTTGGAGATATCTGGGTGTTGTAGGTGGAGGTGGTGGGAGATATCTGGGTGTTGTAGGTGGAGGTGGTGGGAGATATCTGGGTGTTGTAGGTGGAGGTGGTGGGAGATATCTGGGTGTTGTAGGTGGAGGTGGTGGGAGATATCTGGGTGTTGCAGGTGGAGGTGTGATCGAGATATCTGGGTGTTGTAGGTGGAGGAGGTGGGAGATATCTGGGTGTTGTAGGTGGAGGAGGTTGGAGATATCTGGCCGTTGTAGGTGGAGGTGTGATCGAGATATCTGGGTGTTTTAGGTGGAGGAGGGATCGAGATATCTGGGTGTTGTAGGTGGAGGTGGTGGGAGATATCTGGGTGTTGTATGTGGAGGTGGTGGGAGATATCTGGCCGTTGTAGGTGGAGGTGTGATCGAGATATCTGGGTGTTGTATGTGGAGGGGGTGGGAGATATCTGGCCGTTGTAGGTGGAGGTGGTGGGAGATATCTGGATGTTGTAAGTGGAGGTGGTGGGAGATATCTGGGTGTTGTAGGTGGGGGTGGTGGGAGATATCTGGGTGTTGTAGGTGGAAGTGGTGGGAGATATCTGGGTGTTGTAGGTAAAGGAGTGATCGAGATATCTGGGTGTTGTAGGTGGAGGTGGTGGGAGATATATGGGTGTTGTAGGTGGAGGAGTGATCGAGATATCTGGGTGTTGTAGGTGGAGGAGTGATCGAGATATCTGAGTGTTGTAGGTGGAGGAGTGATCGATATATCTGGGTGTTGTAGGTGGAGGAGTGATCGAGATATCTGGGTGTTGTAGGTGGAGGTGGTGGGAGATATCTGGGTGTTGTAGGTGGAGGTGGTGGGAGATATCTGGGTGTTGTAGGTGGAGGTGGTGGGAGATATCTGGGTGTTGTAGTTGGAGGTGGTGGGATATATCTGGGAGTTGTAGGTGGAGGAAGGATCGAGATATCTGGGTGTTGTAGTTAGAGGTGGTGGGAGATATCGGGGTGTTGTAGTTAAAGGTGGTGGGAGATATATTGGTGTTGTACGTCTTGTGGGGAAGTGTGTATTGTATGCGTATGTTGTAAATAAAGATATATGTATGATATTAGAGTGTTGTAAATGGAGATTAGTGTGTGGCATATTCTTAGTTCTTAGTGGACCTGTACTTCTACAGGGGCGAGTGTCCCTGTGCAGGTCCCAGCTCTGGTATGATATGGATGTGTCTGACAGGAGGATTTTCTGCTTAGCGGCATAGGCTCGAGGAGCGTATTACTCCGCTGCATTGAGACAAGTGTCGCGGAGGTTTTTAGCCCATATTAATAGACTCAAACACTAGAGCAAAGTAGACTCGCAGTCTATTAGGTTCCATCTAAACTGGTCTAAACAAACCGTTTAACCATTGCCGGTGTTCCGCCATGTGACAGAATTACTCGCCTCTTACGTCATGTTCTCAGTTAAACACAGAAGAGCGTGTGGTATTTTGACTTCTGGCAGTGACACTGGGTGGGTGAATTGTTCTCTTTGCCTTCATTTCCTGGCCAGTCTGTCCGCCCATTTATTCACAGGTATGCCGCAGTGAGCTGGAATCCACCGAAGGGTGATTTTATTGTAATGTTCAAGTCTCAAGAGATGAATTCTTTTACCCCAGACAGGTTAAACCGCCTTGCTGGTCTCATCTTACGACACACTCATCATTTGCTTCGTATCCCATCTGCCAATGACTATCAACGCTCCACTTCACTTTTTTTTCTTTTTCCAGCGAGTCAACTTCTTCAAAACTTTCATAGTCTATGTGTGGCAGTCAACGTCTTTGTGACACACACAGCCTTCATGGATACCCCCTGAGACGATAATGCATTTCACATTCAGAACATTCCTTTACAGCACAGGGTGGAGTTTCGTTTCTCTCGTGTCGTGCTCAAGGATTCAGTATCTAGGTGTTTAGAACCAAAACATTGTCGGAACCCAGTGGGTCAGGACCCCGTTGGGTCGGTATAAAGAAGATGGTGCTCGGTGGCTCGGTACTCGGTGGTCCGTTATTATGGATAGATTAACAATTGCAGTATATCAGAACAAAGCATTTGGTAAATCGAGCACGCGTTCCCTGACAAACATCCAGCTGCATAAAGATATAACATTGTGACCGTTTTTATAACTTGTGAAAATTATGAACTTTTATGCAGATCACAGCTTTATTTAGTGCCTTTTTCGTACGTCCTTCTCCATCTTATTCTTCTCCGTTCGATCTCAATCTCCCGCTACCAAGCACTGAACAGAGCTTTGCAAGTACTAGGATGTAGTCTGGAGACCGGAATGCGTTGTGTCGCTAGTTTACAGTTTGACTGCGATATTTGCACCTTTTGGTCCGACACATCCGTCTTCGGCAGCTTCGTAGAAACAATTCTTGTTAATTCCCCTTTATCCCTCGAAGCAGTGGCCCTGGAGAAAGGATGCATCTGTGTAGTTTCTTAAATCCTATACAAAAAAGTAATCTTTAATCTGATGTGTCGAGGAGAAAGGCGCAGATATGGCAGTCTTCATGTAAGCTACGACACGACGTGCTTTTATCGGGACAAACGATGAAGAAGAAAAAGATGATAAAAAAAAGAAGAAGATGATGATGAAGAAGAAGAAGAAGAAGAAGAAAAAGAGGAAGAGGAAGAAGAAGAAGAAAATAAATATGTCGAAATGTCTTAAGCGTCTATTACTGTTCACAACGACCTCTTCAAGCAGATCAAAAGGAGAAAGCTGACTTGGTATGGCCACGTCTTGAGGTCCAAGCGCCTTGCAAATACGATACTACAGGGTACAGTACAAGGCAAACGAAGACGTCCAAGAAAACGATTGGAAGACAACATCCATGAATGGACTAACCTACGACTCAAGTAGGCCCAAAAAGCAACCGCAGACAGACAGGGGTGCGCAGGATGGCGATTGTATCAGCAGGGGTACCCCGACGATCTCAAGAGGTCACGGGATTAATTGAATCCTCAAATACAATATTTCATTTCAACATTTCCTGGTTAAAAGAAAAGTAGTACTTTCACATAAAAGGTCGAATGTCTGATAGTAGTAAACTGTCAATGATTAAGTGTTTAAAGACTTCAGGGGTAGCTATGATCAAGAGGTATGGCACACACAGCGAAGAGCGGAAAAGAGGCGATCTCGAGTCCCGAAGGTTTCAAGCGACACCTGGTCTCATGGGAGGTGAGTCAAAAGAGCCTGCTTTCTGAGTTACCTCCAGTCGTTTCGACACAAGTCTTGCCACTGGCTCAGGGTAGTTCGGGACCAGAGAGTGAGGCTCTTGAACAGCGCAGTTTCTTCATCACTGTAAACGTAAATACCGCTATCATTGTTTGAGATAGACAACTAATTTCATTTCTGTGTGATTTAAAACTCCAGTCTGGTAGACAGCTGTTTATGAGGTGAAGTAGCCAATTCCCCTCTGCGATGTCTTTACTTCCCCCGATATTCATTTACAGTTGGGTCGACTGGAGTATGTCATTAACGTGGATCAAACCTGGTGCCTTTCCCGAGAGAAGTGTGTGGTCTGCTATTCAGTGATGCCAAGTACAGAGACACGAACCGCTTCATATACATTCCGGATTATTTAGAAAATGATCTTACAATAATGTGTGCTCTGTTTCCACACGAGATACCAATCATTGAGTTTTGTTAGGCTGTTGGACTCAATGATTTCTTTCAAATCAATCCGTTTTCCATGTCTTTATGATTGTGTTTATGTGAGTGTGTGTTGTGACGTTTAGAAGTCTTCGGAAATACCTCCTCTCCCAGCCTGTTTCATTCGCTCATGTCTCGCAAGCAAAGATGAATATTGACAGAACCAGTGTACACATTAATCTGATTTTCGTGCATATGGCTAACCGTTTATTTTTCCAGATCGTGTTAAGTCGTCCAAGCGCCGCTATTGTCTGTGCTGTTTTGGACAACACCTCACATTTTGATCCTTTATCACTGACAATCGAACGCAGATATTTAAAATGGTTGACAACTCCGAGTTCCTGCAATTAACTTTTACACTACTGTTGAGGCCCTCGGCGTTGTTGGTCATTAATTTCGTCTTTCAAAAGACCGAGTTACAAATGAGGAAATCCGAGAAAGAATTACAGCAACAAAAGGGCCTTTTCGAGGCCTCTTGGCAACGGTCAAAAGAAGGGAACTCGCTTGGTACGGCCACATATCGTGATCAAACGAACTTGCTAATACGATCCTGCACAACAAGGTGCAAGGTGGACAACGAACAGCTCGTCGCCAAAATAGGTGGGAGGAAAACATAAAAGAATGAACCATCTCTGACCAGAAGTTTCATCTGCAGCTAATAGAGAGAAGTGACGAGAGATTTTTCTTTTTTTTTTTCTTTTTTTTTTTTTTTGGGGGGGGGGGAATTTTCACGGGTGCCCCGACGACCTCACAGGTTACATGATGACCTGACCTGAAGTTGTGTTCATAATAAGTTCATAAGTGACTCGTTCCTCAACAAGGTAGTTAATCTGGCGCGGGTTTCAACACTGTCGTCAGTCGTTCAGATGTGTCACAATGTGAGTAGTGGACGATTGAATTGTCCATGCCCACTGGAGTCGTCCAAGCGAAACCGCCGGCGCTGTAGGGGTCTAAGCATTGACCATCTCTTTCCTGATCTGGAGCTTGTCAGGATCAGTAAATGTCGAATGTGTGTGTGTATATAATTGTGTGTGAAGATGTGTGTATTTGTGTAGTGTATTTGTGTAGTGTATTTGTATAAGTGTGCGAATGTACGTGTGTGCGTGCATATATATATATATATATATATATATATATATATATATATATATATATATGTATATAAATATATGTATATATATATATTTATTTTTTTTTAAAATCAAGATTGACAAAGAACTTGAACCGTTTACAGTCGGTGGAAATGAAATACCAGAAGTAATATATCCAGATGATACAGTTGTTCTCTCGAAGATGATCATGTCGGTTAAACAACACAGCAAGGAACAAAATCAATTCATAAACAAAGGTAACAATAAGACAATGAGAACTGACAACGCAAAAACCAAACCTGAAGTTATCCTAGAAAAGCAATAAGTTCAGAAAGTCACTAGTTTTGAATATCCCGGCTCTACTATAAACAACGGAGATTGCCAAATAGAAATTAGTAAAAGAATGGACATGGCTATAGAGGATAAGCAAAAATGAAAAACCTATGTCAGAACGCTAGCAACATTTTTTTATAATGGAAAATATCGTGTGTACTTTCGGGTGGCGTATTGTGAATTCGTATAGCATATAAATCCTATGAAAGAAGAATCGTTTGAGCTAAAATGCTACAGAAGGGTACTCAAAATACAATATATAGCAAATAAGAAAAAAACAGAAATCTTACAAGAGCTGGAAATATAACAAAACTGCCTAACAAAAAACATAAGAGTCCAGAAAAATACAATACGTCGAGCACATCAAACGTCACAAAGTCGAAGAAAGAGCGATACTGGAGGTCATGATACCAGGCTAAATATGCAGAGGTAGGCAGAGGAGAGGCTAGACAAGGTACATTACACCTGCTCTGGGGTTGACTGTAACAGAGGCGGAGGAACTGACGATGGATAAGGCGTCTTACAGACCGGCAGTCATGAGAGCGACGTTCTAGAAAGGTCATGCTACATGTACTGTATGCTATTTCTACGTGCTATGAAAACTCACTTTTGCATATCAAACATGCAGAGACACTAAAGTACGAACCTGTACTGGAATGAAGAGAGCTGCAGACGATAGGTTCCAATAGAAAAACATGCTTAGACAACCTAATAAACAGTCTCAGGTCTGATCAACCAGATACTAAAGAAACAGTACACTGGAAGAGTGAGACCAGTTCTCGAGTATGGCATTGCGGCATGGACAACAGCAGCAAAGGCGAACTTCGATAAAGTTAACAAACTCCAAAACCAAACCATGAGAGTTATAACAGGAGGCATGAAGTCAACGCCAATTGTAGAACTTGAAAAGATTACAAAACTGCAATCCATGGCCGACATAAAAGACTGCAGAGCCCAGCTGCAATCAGAGAAACTCAGAAGACTGACTGACCACCCAATGCACAAGAGACTAAACAATTTCGGAAATGGGAACCTAAAGCGAAGAAACGTTGCAGAAATAGCCAAAGCAAAGATGCACGAAGACCCTATGAACGCACTAACCACACCAAAGCCCATACCTACTGTACGAAAACCTACCTGGAGGCAGCATATATTTCCAGAGGTGGCAGAAATTATACCAGGTATTAGAAACAAAAACTGCCAGTCTGAAAAAGAAAGAAGAGATACTACCCTGAGTTTCATTACGGAAAACTACCCAAGCATGGACTGGACCCATGCATACACCGACGGTTCCGTAACAAATACAACGCAGAACGGAGGGGCAGGAGCATTCCTGAGCCTACCAAATGGCAGAAAAATAACACTGTCATTCGCTACTGGAAAATTCACAAGCAATTTCAGAGCGGAGGCAGAGGCACTGAGGGCGGCTGTGGAAGAAATGGTGACAGGTAAAAGGAATGAAAGCCATAAAGTCCTGCTTACAGATGCCCTGGCCGTAGTCACAGCACTGAAAAGCCAGAAAAATACTGAACTTAACGATTTCAGAGCAGTACTCTGTCAACTATGCCAGCAGGCCGCACCAAAAAGAGTAGTGGTGCAGTGGGTTCCATCTCACTGCAACATCCAAGGCAACGAGGAGGCAGACAGACTGGCAAAAGAAGGTGCAAAACTACCACAACCCGATACTAGTATGACATACGAAGAGTCAAAACGGCTTATTAGAGCTAGATACATGACCAAATGGGAAACCGAACATACTGGTTACACCAAAAACGATGCCTATTACCAGTTGAACAGAAAAGAGCAGGTCGTGGTCTTCAGACTTCGCACTGGCCACAATAGACTGAGGTACCACCTATTCAACAAATTGAAGATAAGTGGCACCGACGAATGCTCGTGTGGTACCGGGAAAATGACCGCTGAGCATTTGCTGCAAAACTGCCCGACATACGAGGATCAGAGAGAGCAGATGTGGCCATCACCAGTGGCAACACTAGACAAGCTCTATGGCAGTGTCGACAGCCTCAGGATGACGGCTGCTTTTTCGAAATAATAATGGTTACTGTCTGACTGCGTACGAAGAAGAAGAAGAAGAAGAAGAAGAAGATGATCAACCAGATGATGTTGATAATGATGTGTGTGCTTGTGTGTGTTTGTGTGCTTATATGTGTGATGTATGTCAATGAGCGTGTGTGTATTTATGTTAGATTATTGCCAGTTTAGTTACGATCCTCGCCAGCACCGCTTACGGTGGCTTGGTCACGTGTATAGAATGGAGACCGGGCGAATACGAAAAGATATCCTATACGGAGAACTGCCCACGGGCAAGCGTAACTAAGGTAGACCTTCTCTCCGCTGTAACGATGATTGCAAGAGTGACCTGAAAGCGTTGGATATGAACACCTGCATCAGGGAGGAACTTGTAACAGATAAACCGCTGCTAAAGGCCTCGTCAAAATGCAGACTCCAAACGTGTGCTGCGAAAGCAAGGGCAACAACAGACTAAGTCCCCTCTCTAGCGTGAAGTCCATTGTCTCTCGAGACTGACAAATCAATCAATCGATCATACACGTACTTATGTGGGTATGTATGTAAGCATATATGTGTATGTCCCTACGCGTGTATGATGTGTGTATGTATATTTGTTAATGCACATATTGGTGCATATGTATGTACATGTAGTGTGCTGTTATGTATATATATATATATATATATATATATATGAGAGGATGTAGACGTTTTTTTTTTATTGCTGACTACAAGACCTTTCCCGGGCGGTTTTAGTAAGGACTTGCGTCTGACAAAGGATAAGATCAAAGAAGACTGTCCATCTTCCGGCTTTCTGTAAGGGAGCAGTGTCGCCTTATCCCTATATGATTCCATAGCGTGTCTAAAGTAACGATAATAAGTCCTATGCCACACTTGGAGCCTGTCACAACAGGGCGACTAATATTGCTGTTCAACCTCTATGTTGAATATCTGTTCACAACTATCAAAAGGCGAAAGATGGCCTTGTGCGGGCCGGTCGCGAGGTCCAACGGAATTCCCAACTCGATACTCTTTGGATCCGTACCAAGGAAGAGATGGGTGGAATACATCGCTGAGTGGTCAGGCCTTCGTCACGGTGAGATACGTCAGGCGGCGACAGACAGAGAGAGCTGGCGTGGGATTTTCATGTCTTCATGTGTGCCCCAACGACGTGAGGGTTACGGGATGAACTGAACTGAACCTCTATGTTCTAGAATATTCACTATTCTTGAGACAAGAATAAGAACACTGCCACCATGCCGTAATGGAGATTTTAATAGTGCGGTTTAACTCTCCTTATGTAGAAGATTTCAACATATGGTATTGCATATCTCGTAATTAACAGAGCTTTAAAAGATTCCGAGCATGGAGCAATAGGGCTGATTTAAATTAAAAAATTAGAGACACGGTACAGGTAAAACCACTGGAAAACTCGTTTGCCAACTTCAGACGGATACATGCTGATCAGCACCTACATTTTCAAAGAAAGATAGCTAGATTAAATTAGAGAAGAGTAAGTCATCAATAATCAAATCAATCAATAAAATAAATCAAAACACTTCAACGAGCTGTTGAGCATATGTACTAAAAACAGATAATCGCCTATCTTCCTGTCGTAACGCTCCCTATCGTAACGCTCTCTGTCGTAACGCTCCCTGTCGTAACGCACCCTGTCGTAACGCTCTCTGTCGTAACGCTTCCTGTCATAACGCACTCTGTCGTAACGCTCTCTTTCGTAACGCTCCCTATCGTAACGCTCTCTGTCGTAACGCTCTCTGTTGTAACGCTCTCTGTCGTAACGCTCCCTGTCGTAACGCTCCCTGTCGTAACGCTCTCTGTCGTAACGCTCTCTGTCGTAACGCTCCCTGTCGTAACGCTCCCTGTCGTAACGCTCTCTGTCGTAACGCTCCCTGTCGTAACGCTCCCTATCGTAACGCTCCCTGTCGAAACGCTCCCTTTCGTGATGCTTCTTGTCGGGATGCTTCTTGTCGTGATGCTCCCTGTCGTGATGTTTCTTGTCTTTACAAGATCTCGAGAGACTGTCCGTCAACAACTACATGATACGCAGCATGTCTGGCTCAGTCGGAAGGCTGAAGAGATTCATTCTGTTTCTGACAGTCATGATATGATTTGTTACACTCTGTAGGGTCCGTAAAGATCAGAACTGGTACCACTCTAAAGTGAAAATGGAAATTCTGTAATCCATTGTATTTATTCTGGGGGATTTAGACGCCAGTTTGTTTATTGCTGACTTCAAGACCTTACTCGATTGGGTTTTATTAGGTATCTGAGTTTGACAAAGACTAGATTATAGACGCATGCCACCCTGCGGACTTTCTGATAAAGGATCAGTAACATTCCAGTCATATCCCTAAAGGGTTCCATGCCATGTATACAGAAATGATAATATGTCCACTGACACACTGTGAGCCTGCCACAATGGGACAACTTACATTGCAGTCTGACCTCTATGTTGTTGATTATTCCCTGTCCTTGATAAAATTATGTCCAGCCTGCTACACAGAGACCATGCTGTAATGGTGGAACTAATTGTGTTGTTTAACTCTACTTCCACATTGGTGGAAAAAGTTGGGAAATGAAATCCATCTGATGGCTAAAAGCAATAGAAGAATAAAGAAATTAAGCCTGATGCAAGAATACAACCAAAATAAGGAATAGGTGGCAGAGTAGCAGTTCTAGCCATGAATTAATATGGAACTTCCACAAACAAATAAAGTGTATCGACCATTGATAACATCTGTCCAATATCCTGGGCTGATCTTTCGAGATCTCTCTAGGTGTAATCATTTAATCTTGTTGTTTAATGCCCAAAATGAGTAAGTTTACTCTTGTTTGCTCCCTGAGAAGGACGTTAAGTGCAATAGCTTTCCTCACATCCCGAGCATGCTGATGAAGGTGGATGGCGGTCCTCAAGGCGGTTGTGCTATACTTGGTGTCATCGGCGTGGCGCTCACTACTACGGGAATCACATCGTTCGACAACACGTCAGCCCGGCTGCCTTGAAAAAAGCCTGTTTTCAGTGAATGTTAGATCGAAGAGAGATTGTGGTCTTAGTCAATGTATTGTTCCTCACCCTGACGTGACGTCCTGATCAGTTTGTTGTGCCTGACCCTGACGCCACGTCCAGGTCAGTTTGTTGTGCCTGACCATGACGCGACGTCCTGGTCAGTTTGTTGTGCCTGACCCTGACGCCACGTCCAGGTCAGTTTGTTGTGCCTGACCCTGACGCGACGTCCTGATCAGTTGGTAGTGCCTGCCCCTGACGCGACGTCCTGATCAGTCTGTTGTGCCTGACCCTGACGCGACTTCCTGATCAGTTTGTTGTGCCTGACCCTGACGCGACGTCCTGATCAGTTTGTTGTGCCTGACCCTGACGCAACGTCCTGATCAGTTTGTTGTGCCTGACCCTGACGCGACGTCCTGATCAGTTTGTTGTGCCTGACCCTGACGCGACGTCCTGATCAGTTTGTTGTGCCTGCCCCTGACGCGACGTCCTGATCAGTTTGTTGTGCCTGACCCTGACGCGACGTCCTGATCAGTTTGTTGTGCCTGACCCTGACGCCACGTCCTGATCAGTTTGTTGTGCCTGACCCTGACGCCACGTCCAGGTCAGTTTGTCGTGCCTGACCCTGACGCCACGTCCTGATCAGTTTGTTGTGCCTGACAGGACTAACGTCTCAGCTCCCCTCATTTAATCTGAGTTTCTTCTATCATTCTCTTCTCCGTGTATTTGTGGGGTCTGCTTCTTTGTCTTCCGCTGAGGATTCTAAGTAAGAGCCTGTCTTTCTATGCTGGACGGTGCCGTCTGTAGCGCATGTCCTATCTAATCTCATTTGCTTCGCTTAATTTGCTGTTACAGTGGCTGTTGTTGGCTACTTTCCCATAGGTCTTCATTCCTCACCATGCCCTGCCTCTTTATGCCAATTATCCTTCGGATGCGTCTGTTAATGAAGGACTGGAGTCTGTTGTATTGTCCCTGTGCCTTCATCGTGTCTCCGTTCCAGCAACTTGTACTTGACTGACTTTGAATATTCTCATTTTGGTGTGAATCTTGATTTCTTTGAATCTCAACATGTTGTGTAGTGTCAGAAATGTTTTTCTTGCCTTTATAATTCTAGTCCTTATATCTGCATATGTACCTCCTGATGTGTCAATTGTGCTGCCCAAATAGGTAAAGGTATCCACTTCAGTCCTGGAGGCCAAAATGGAGCATCGGCTAAGAAATTCCGAGAAAGAAAAGACAGAGACTGATCAGTTAAATAAACTCATTTTTGGAGAGGATCAATGTCTACTTTACGAAAGTGAAGATGAAATGTAGCAACATATGTGCTCAACTCTGTATGTGAAAGAAGTACTTGAGCAGTGTTTTCACACAAGATGGAGGTCTAGACAGAGAAATTGAGATCAAGTGTCAAAAAGCAAACGCAATTGCATAGCAGCTGTCATTATTATTGAAACACACTAACATAAACATGTCCACACAAAAAATGCAGATCAACAGTATAGTCATGCAAAATCTGTGTTACCAGTGACAAACATGAAATGTCAGCGGAAAACAATCAGCGTGACTAGGAGAGACAGAACGCGCAATGAAAATGTGAGAAGAATAGATGAAGAAAGACCTTGCGTATTGATAAGGAAAGAATCAAGTGGTTCGGCCACCTAATGAGAATGCAGCCTGACCTACTACGCCTGTGTGCCTATAGCGTACGAAATTCGGGTTTTCGCAACCGTGGAAGACCAAGAACTAGATGGACAGAAAACGTCATGGGATGAAGATTACTTCAGTGACGAGTCTGGCCATGGACAAAAAACTACGGCTCTTCACGGCACAAGTGGAAAAGACAAGACAAGCCATTCACTTCTTTCATCGGCTCTTCTGCTGGCAGTTTTGCGTTTAAAGAGCTTGGTTTTTTCTTCATGTTAATATTCAGTCCCAATTTGGCTGATTGTTTTTTCGTTCTATCTATGGTACGGCATGTCTCTCGCAGCAAGTGATACCAAATTCAAACCGATGTTGCGACACACTCCAGTCTAAGTGGCTGTTATTTTTTTATGTGAAATGGTCCTCACTAGATTACTGGCAGCAGTGTCTATCATGCGATTGTGTTTCTTGTGTGTGTGTGTGTTTCACATATTAAAGTGACCGCTATCATCGAAAATTACTTATCTTTTCTTCATCTTCTAATTCCTTGTCGAAAGTAATGTATTCAGGATTGTGTTACCTGTTTCAGATAATATTTTAAAAGATTTTCCTAGAGCTTTATTTCTTCTTCTTCTTCTTCGTACGCAGTCAGACAGTAACCATTATTTTTTCGAAAAAAGCGGCGGTCATCCTGAGGCTCTCGCCACTGCCATAGAGCTTGTCTTGCAGTTCCACTGGTAATGGCCACATCTGCTCTCTCTGATCCTCGTATGTCGGGCAGTTCTGCAGCAGATGTTCAGCGGTTATTTTACCAGTACCGCACGGGCATTCGTCGGTACACCCTATCTTCAATTTGTTGAATAGGTGGTACCTCAGTCTGTTGTGGCCAGTGCGAAGTCTGAAGACAACGACCTGCTCTTTTCGGTTCAACTGGTAATAGGCATCGTTTTTGGTGTAACCAGTATGTTCGGTTTCCCATTTGGTCATGTATCTGGTTTTGATAAGCCTTTTTGACTCTTCGTACGTCATACTGGTATCTGTTTGTGGTAGTCTTGCACCTTCTTTTGCCAGTCTGTCTGCCTCCTCGTTGCCTTGGATGTTGCAGTGTGACGGAACCCACTGTACCACTACCCTTTTTGGTGCGGACTGCTGGCACAGTTTGCAGAGTGCTGCTCTTAAGTCATTAAGCTCAGTGTTTTTCTGGCTTTTTAGCGCTGTGACTACGGCGAGAGCATCTGTCAGCAGGACTATATGGCTCTCATTTTCACTGTGTGTCACCATTTCTTCCACTGCCGCCCTCAGTGCCTCTGCCTCCGCTCTGAAATTGCTTGTGTACTTACCAGTAGCGAATGACAGTGTTATTTTTCTGCCATTTGGTAGGTTCAGGAATGCTCCTGCCCCTCCGTTCTGTGTAGTGTCTGTTACAGAACCGTCGGTGTATGCATGGGTCCAGTCCATGCTTGGGTAGCTTTTCGTTATGAAGCTTAGGGTAGTATCTCTCCTTTCTTTTTCAGTCTGGCAGTTTTTGTTTGCAATACCTGGTATATTTTCTACCACCTCTGGGAATATATCCTGCCTCCAGGTAGGTTTTCGTACAGTAGTGATGGGTTTTGGTGTTGTTAGTGCGTTTATGGGATCTTCGTGCATCTTTGCTTTGGCTATTTCTGCAAAGTTTCTTCGCTTTAGTTTCCCATTTCCCAAATTGTTTAGTCTCTGGTGCATTGGATGGTCCGTCAGTCTTCGGAGTTTCTCTGACTGCAGCTGGGCTCTGCAGTCTCTTCTATCGGTCATGGATTGCAGTTTTGTAATCTTTTCAAGTTCTACAATTGGCGTTGACTTCATGCCACCTGTTATAATTCTCATGGCTTGGTTTTGAAGTTTGTTAACTTTATCGAAGTTCGCTTTCGCTGCTGTTGTCAATGCCGCAATGCCATACTCGAGAACTGGTCTCACTCTTCCAGTATACAGTTTCTTTAGTATGCCTTCGTCTGCTCCCCAGCTTGTGCCAGCAAGTTTCCTCATGATTGCCATTCTTTCTCTGGCTTTCATTCGGTTTCTCTCAATCAGACTTTTCCATGTCATGCGCCGATCAAATGTGACTCCCAGATAGGTTGGGTTGTCGTTTGGCTGCAGGATTTTGCCATTTAGACTTAATTTGGTACTTTGGGGTTTTAATGAAAGCGAGAATATTGTGCATGTGGTTTTCTCCTCGTTTATTTTGACCAGCCATGAGTTCGCCCACTCTTCCAGCGATGTTAGGGCCGTCTGCATCCGATTTCTTGCTATGGTGAGATTCTTTTCAGAGGTCCACATAGCCAGATCGTCTGCAAACATTGATCTATGGACTCTTCTTGGTATATTCTCTGTAATATCGTTTATATATACCAGGAAGAGTGTGGGTGACAATACTCCCCCTTGGGGTACTCCCTGCTCGAGTGTCACCTTTTTGCTCATCTGCCCTTGTACTTGGACTCTGGCCGTTCTTTGTTTGAGGTAGTGGTTGATCCACTTGTACATCTTCCCACAGACATCACTTCTTCTTAGTTTGACTCTAAGTCCATCCTTCCAGACTTTGTCAAATGCCTTTTCCAGATCCACCCAAACAGCTACTGTGTGTTTCTGTGCCTGGTAGGCATCTTCTATCTCCTGGGCTATGAGGATGACCTGGTCCTCAGTGGATCTGTGCTGTCTAAAGCCGGCTTGCTGTGGAATTAGTATTCGTTTTTCTTCCAGATGCCACATCAGTCTGGTGTTTATCATCCGTTCCATCAGCTTGCCGACACAAGAGCTTTATTTCAAAAATTCTGATTCTGTTTTACATATATATATATATATATATATATATATATATATATATATATATACACATACATATACATATATATACATATATACATGTGTGTGTGTGCGCGCGCGCGTGTATTGTTTCTATTCTATACCATTCTTTTCTACAAGCTTCTATTTATTGTCTCTATTGTGTTTGGATATTGTTTCTATATATTCTACCATTTTTTTCTTTCTTATTCTAATTGTCTCTATAGTATTTAGCAATTGTTTCTGTTCTTTCTAAACCTTTCTTTCCCATATTATTCTTCTAATTGTCTTTATAGTATATATTTATCTTTCTATTCTATACCTTTCTGCCCTAAATTCTTCTTTTAATTCTTAATATACTTTATTTTTTCATTCATTTACAGAACTATCTTTCACCCATTGTCAATTGCTTCTGGTGTATATGTATTTATATATCTATTCGAGAGGTTTCTTTCACACATTATTAACTGTTTGTATAGTGTATGTGTATAGTTTCTATCTGTTCCAGAGTTCTGATTCAAACCCAGAAGGCTATTTCACACTCACTTGACGTTTGGTTTGTGTGAAAGAAAAATTACTGAATGCTGTAACGGGGATGATTCTGTCCTGCAAGAGTCAAAATACTGTCGCTTGTCTTTTACAAAAAAGCTCTTGGTATGGCAGTGGACATATTTTCGTCAATGTCCAACAAGGAAGTTCTCATAAACATCTCGACTACCATCCATAATCTTTCAGCTTTTTCATGGCTTCTGTAACAGGAGAGCACAGCTACAAATTAATTAAAGAAATGTCCAGATTAGTTATTAGAAAATATTTTTTTAGTCAAAAGAGTAGTCAATGTTTGGAATGCATGGCCCAGGAAGTATAAGGGCAGGGCACAGCCTACTGTAGATACAGGCCGTCTGACTCACGTTTGAAACGTCTCATTCTACGGCGGACTAAATGACGGAATTTGCATGTGTTAACTATCAGTGCATAGCGTGTCCGGAAAACAAAATTAGATTTACAGTTGGATTCAGGGCAAGATTCTATGAAAGGATTTGTGATTTGGACAGTGATTTGTTGTGATTTTTATAGTCAATTTGTTTGACTTTTCTGTGTGGAGTTTGAATTGATTATGAACCTTGGCACAATATTCTTTTATTTGGTCGGCGGTGAAATTTGACGTTTCAAACGGTTTTCCTGGTGGTTCAGACAGTTTATCTACAGTTGGCTGTGTGCAAGGCCAGTTAATGTATTCTTCTTTTTTTTTCTTTTTTTTTTTTTGCTTTTGCCTTATTTCTCAAATCTCCAAGGCGGTGTGCGTTGCACTGTGGTTTTTATTGTGTGCCTGTCGGCCCAGTGCATCCAACTTCAGCATGCATTTTATGTAAGGGTCTGCTTCCTCCTGCATTTTCTAAGGGTTTGCTTCCCCGGGGAAACGGCCGGTGCTGTGATGGGGATCGGACCCAGCACCTTCGGATTTTGAGTGGTGCCACTTAACCACTTGGCCACGCCGTCCTCTAATGTATTCTAAAATAGATTAACTTAGTTATTTTTATATCAAATTGTGTAAAAAAAACTGGTTGTATACCGACTCTGCAGTGTCTTCTAAACCAATATAAAGAAGTTGAGTTCAGTAAGTCCATGTTCTGTTTTTATTTTATATTCTTGACTGCTCATTTAAACAGTTGGTCAAGTCAGCTATAACGTTCTTTGAGAGTTATTATTATTTTCGTAGTTGACAAACACTCTCAGGGCAAAAGTCTACTACCAGGCTCGTGTATCGTCATCTTGTCCTCTAGATAACTAATGTGCACTGTGTTATTCGTGTACTATATGTGGGATAATCTTTATATTTATGTCATTTTGATGTACCATTTATAAGATATTGTTCTAGAGATTCATTTTTTTTCTGTACCATAGATAAGATGTTGGTTCTAAATGTTGTTATAACCGGAGTGGGGTTGAGGATGAACTCTCATGGCGTGCGTTTCATATAACCTCTGACTACTGTCCATCTCCTGGCCTTCGCTACTGGCGCCTTAAAACCAGTAGTTTCGGGCAGATGGGGCTCGAAAGCCTAGAAAGGCAGCTCATCTAGGAGAAGGAAAAACTCTGATTTCAAACCATCTCAAGTCTTGCAGATAAGATACTGGCGTTTCTTGTCGGGTTTTGTCAGATGTGGCTGTGCAACCTTTTTTCTGATCATTCTGAAAGTTGGACAACGTCTGCCAGACCTGACAACCGACTATGTGCGAAGAAGCACATGCAAAAGGATGCAATGTCTTATCCTGGAGCGAGAAAAGGCAACATCAGCTGTGTTGTGGCAGGGCAGACCAGGCCGTTAGCCTTGGTTGGCTGCTGGTCTAGGAGTGAAGCCCTGATAGGCGAACATAAAGAGCATTGATCTGCTGATTCGGCAGCATCTGCAGCTTGCTTTGTCCCAAATGTATTGGTATCACATTTTCCTTGGAGCAAACAAGGCTGACCGAGAGAGGAACCATACTGCATGGGCAAAACATGGTCTCTATATTTTTGCCCAGGCTTTGTGCTAAAACCACAATTACTATCGTCTGACAAGACAAAAAAAAGCCAATGATGATATGAGCTATTGGTCTAGAAATTTATTTTCTCTACATCATACATGTCATGTTGTTCTAGATATGTCTTTTTCTATATCATATATAAGATATTGTTCTAGAGCAGTGCTCTTCAATCTGACTCCTAGTGGGCGATTTCAGCTTTCAAATGGATGGTAGCATAATAATTTCATTCGGTGTTGAAACATATTAGTATTATTATGGCAAACAGAGGCTACACAACCTGAACAAACTATGGCAGAATATCACCATACCAACAAAACTGACAATTATGAAAACCTGTGCTGTTCCTGTTACAGTATAAGCTGTTAATCATGGGCTTTTACCTAAACGTCAAGGAAAAGAATTGAGTCCTTTAAGTCAAAATGTTATATAAAAGTTCCCAAAATACTATATACCGAAGAAACAAGAAATGCAAACATTCTTCTTCTTCTTCTTCTTCATCGTCCGCTGTTTACAGCGATATACGTTACACTGTTTTATTTTGTTAAGCCTGTGGCTCAGTGCATCCGATTTCATCAGGCGTTTCTGTAGGGTTGCCCTGCTTGGCCTTTGGCTGTCCCCAGCCTAACTGCAAGGCAGCAGTTGTTTTTGGTCAGAGTTGTCTCTCTTAGGGAAGTTGTCTTGCAGGACTATCGTGTCTTCCCCACTCGTGTCTATAGGGTTTGGCAATGATATGATATGATGGACTATGTACTAGTTTGTACTATCCCGGAAGAGACGCAGTCCAGTGTGACTGTATCTCAGGATCGTCACGTCCTGCCAGGAACGTAGCATATGCATGTGAGTGAGGTATCTCTTTGCTCCCTTTATTTTCTCGGCTCATCTGCAGTGATAGTACGCCTAGCATTCCCCGCCACCTGGGAGGTTGTCACAATAGGGCAGAGGTGCAATATCCGCTGGACTGCATCTCTTCTGCGTCCATTGGGATGACTGATAGCAGACAGAAGTAAAGAGCAAGGCAGGAGTGCATTTAACCAGGTGCATTTCTGCGGCTCGACCGGGCTGACGCGAGCCCCAGGTCCCAGCCATGTCGTAGCCTCCCATCGCAGTGGTGCTGAGATTTAGGTCGGGATTCTGGCTTAGAGGCGTTCGGCCGTAGATCCTCACATGGTAGCCTCGCGCCATTGGCTTCTGAGCCTAGTACGTGGACAAATGTCTGCGACTCCTCTCGAATTGAGGAGGATTACCGTAGCAACGCCCTGTCATTAGTAGAGTAAAACTGACCTGTCTTCCGAGGGTCTAATACCAGCACCCGTTCACTATTAGACCCAACGAATCAATAGAGGGCTTTTTAGTCAGTCAATTACCAAGTGTCTGACACCTGCGATTTCTCTATGGCTGAGCAGGATTACCATAGCAAGGCTCTTTCATTTAGAGAGTAAAACTGACCTGTCTTCCGTGGGTCTAATTCTAGCACACGTTCCCTATTAGACCCAACGAAAGTGCTCTCAGTCTGTCAGTCATTTTACAGTGTTGGCATGTTGAGTCAAATTAAGCCGCAGGCTCCACTCATGGCGGTGCCCTTCCGTCAATTCCTTTATCGAACACTGAATGCGGGCCAATTAAGCCACAGAGAGCTTAGCCCCAGAATTCCGAGGGTCTAATTCCAGCACCCGTTCCATATTAGACCCAACGAAAGTGCTCTCGGCCTGTAAATCCTTTCAGTGTTGGTCGTGTTGAGTCAAATTAAGCCGCAGGCTCCACTCCTGGTGGTGCCCTTCCGTCAATTCCTTTAAGTTTCAGCTTTGCAACCATACTTCCCCCGGAACCCAAACACTTTGGTTTCCCGAAAGCTGCCCGCAGAGTCATCGAAGCAACTCCTGCGGATCGCTAGTCGGCATCGTTTATGGTCAGAACTACCACGGTATCTGATCGTCTTCGCGCCTCTGACTTTCGTTCTTGATTAATGAAAACATTCTTGACAAATAATTTCGCAGTAGCTCGTCTTGCGGCGATCCAAGAATTTCACCTCTAACGCCGCAATACGAATGCCCCTGTTTGTCCCTTTTGATCATTACCTCCAGTTCCGAAAACCAACAAAATAGAACCGAGGTCCTATTCCATTATTCCATGCACCATTATTCAGACAGCCGAGGCCTGCTTTGAACACTCTAATTTTTTCTAAGTAAACGCGCCGGCCACCCGAGACGCTCAGCGAAGAGCACCCACGGGAGAGAGCCGGCAGACTGTAGGGCAGGAGACAACAAGCACTGAACCGGCGCAAGCCGGACCGCCCGCCTGCGCCTGAGATCCAACTACGAGCTTTTTATCTGCAACAACTTTAATATACGCTATTGGAGCTGTAATTACCGCGGCTGCTGGTACCAGACTTGCCCTCCAATAGATCCTCGTTAAAGGGTTTAAAGTGTACTTATTCCAATTACGGGGCCTCGAAAGAGTCCCGTATTGTTATCTTTCGTCACTACCTCCCCGTGCCGGGAGTGGGTAAGTTGCACGCCTGCTGCCTTCCTCGGATGTGGTAGCCGTTTCTCTCAACCCTCTCCGGAATCGAACCCTGATTCCCCTTTACCCATTACAAACATGGTAGGCATGTCACGTACCATCGACATTTGATAGGGCAGACATTTGAAAGATGCGTCGCCGGCACATGAGGCCATGCAATCAGCACAAAGTTATCCAGAGTCACCAGTGGGGACGCCACAACCCCGCGAGCGGAAACGACGATTGGCTTTGAACTAATAAAAGCGCTCTTTCCGCGAGGGTCGGAGCTTGGTAAGCATGTATTAGCTCTAGAATTGCCACAGTTATCCAAGTAGGATCGTGTCATCTAAGGAACCTCGACTGATTTAATGAGCCATTCGCGGTTTCACCGTGAGACAGTGTGAACTTAGACATGCATGGCTTAATCTTTGAGACAAGCATATGACTACTGGCAGGATCAACCAGATATCTGTCGGAGACGTACGAAATACACACACCTGCCGGCGGAGGACGGATGTGTAAAAAGCCTCACTAGGACGGTCGAAGGGACCGACTGACGGACGGACGGTTGTTACGTCCCTCACTCCGTCGACCTAGCACCGCCTGACAGAGGCCCGTACACATACCAGACGACCGACCGACCGGGCTCGGTCGGGGAGGGATGGCAGCGCTCTGTGCAGAACGGATCCCAACGGCCCCGGCGATGAATTTCACTGGGACTGGAGAAGAATTTTGCCTGCCGGCCTGCCCTTCTCCGACGGGTTGGTCGGGCGAGGACAGGGCCTTTAGGCACGATTCCTGCTCTGCATTTGCCGGTCACAAGCTCTTTGCGAGAGAATGACCACCAGCGAGACGAACTGTCGAGGTCGGCTATAAGCCTTCTAATAACCACCACTGACTATCAATGTTTCTCGATACGGACCACAGTAACGCACCGTTGCCAGCGGTACGACGCCATAAATTTGCTGTACGAATACTGGATGAGAGTTAATCGCGGGGCGAGAGACCAACCCCAGATTACAAACATTCAAAAAGAGTTAGGCATAGAGGAGAACTGGTTTTTTATTCCATCATGAACACAAAAATTGAAATACTTCGGCCATTTCAGAAGACACAGCGATCCTGAGTGAACGGTAATGGAAGGTATGGTTGCTGTACAAGAGAGGCAGAGGCAGACCAAGAAGACGATGGCACCAAGATGTCAAAGAATGATTGGGCATGAACCAGGCTGGAGCTTTGGCAAGAGATCGAGATTCTTTCAGACGGGCTTTGATGGAGCGGCGTTCTGCAAATGACATGCACATGATGATGATGATGATGTATTAAAATTGCTGTTCTACGACATTTTTCCTATTGCTGGGGTAGTCGTGGGGTTTAGAAAGCTGAGGACTACAGGCCGCTTCGCCACTGCTGTCGCCACGTCGTGTGCTGGCTATGTCTGTTTATCCCCCCCCCCCCCAACAGAAACACAACATGGGCCATACCGGGGATTCGAACCGCTGCATTCCTTGTCGACAGGCAGGCCTTGAAACCATTCGGCCACGAGCTCCACGATGTATTAAACTAACAAAATACACAGACTCGGTGGACTAAACTTTCTTCAATTTTAATTTTAGTGAGAGGTAAGAAACATTTTATCTGACGAAAGTTATAAAAATGTGACAATATTGAAGAGCAGTCCTGTATAGATTTCCGTTTTCTGTATAATATAAGATATGTTGCTAGAGAGATTTCTTTGTTTGTGTCGATAACGTCTAAGTGAAATAGAACCATCTTTGCGCCATATACTATTTACAACGATAATTCTCAGTTTACTCTCTGTGTATCATTTACTAGTTGTAACACTGAATCCAGAACTAACTTTCTCTGTATCATACACTAATTGTGGTCGATTATTCTAGAGCTTGCTTTCTCTAAATTATACACTATTTGGTGTAGATTATTCTAAAACTTGCTTTCTCTGAATCATACACTATTTGGTGTAGATTATTCTAAAATTGCTTTCTCTGAATCATACACTTTTTGGTGTAGATTATTCTAAAACTTGCTTTCTCTGAATCATACACTATTCAGAACTATTTTTCTATAACTGTTATTATACCTACTAGTTTATCCTATTTATTATTACATTATCTATCTATTACATAATGACAGGAGCTTGTGACAACAATAGACACAATAAGTCAAGAGTTTGGATTAGTCATAAATATCAAGAAAACAAAGATGATAATTGGGCAAAGAGACAAGAAACCAGGTAAGCAGATAAAAATTAAAGATCAACAACTGGAACAGGTACAGAATTTCTCCTATCTAGGTCATATAATAACGGAAGATGGCAAGAGTAAAAAAGAAATCAGAAATAATATAGGTATGGCCAACTTGGTATTCAGCAACATGCGACACGTACTGACATCCAAACAAATTAATCAGAATTTGAAAATGAGAATTGTCAGGTGTTTGGTATACTCGTTACTACTTTATGACGCAGAAACTTGGAAAATGAATAGCAAGTTGGAAAAGAGTATTGAATCCATCGAAATGTGGGTATATAGAAGATTGGGTCGTATTTCTTGGAATTAGAAGAAAACAAATTTGGAGGTATTAAAAAAGTTGGAGGTGAAAAGAGAATAAATGACCGAAATCAGGGTTAGACACTTACGTTATGTTGGTCATGTAACAAGACATACCTTCTTGTTGAAGACCAAACTGGAGGGTAGGGTGTAAGGCAGTCGCTCAAGAGGTAGAAAACGTTTTAAGTGGGTGGATTACATCAGAAAATGGAAAACGGAGATGGAAAAAGCCTGTCAGATTGCACCATTACGGATAGAGTATACTGGAAATCAATTGCATCCGACCTTCGATGCGGAGATGACACTTGACCTAAACTATATCCATCTATATGTATAAGCTTCTGAATACGGTGTTTCATTGTTGCATTAGTGTATTTATGGGCATCACACGTGAAAGTATTGGGAGTGTAGAATGAACTAGAACCTCACGGTGTGTGTCTCAGTTTCTTAATCAGCTGAACTAGTATTACATCAATCATGCACATATCTTTCGACCAGAGCAAACTGCGAGGCTTCTTCAAATGAAATCGGACCAAACTGCAACAAGGGAACATACGCACGATGCGCATGACCAGTTGGCATTCATCGCAGAATGCAGGCAGTGTATGGTAGCAAACAGTGTGTAGAAGACAACGGAGAAAAAATGGATAGCGATGTTTAAAGAAGGACGTGAGTTAACAAAAGATCTTCAAAGATCAGGTCAGGCGCATATTGTTACGTCAACTTACGTCCTTTTTTAAGAACTTCGTTGTCAATTTCTTCACTGTTGTCTTCGACCCACTTTTGTCACCACACACTGCCTGCATTCTGCGATGAACGCCAACTGGCCATGCGCGCATCGTGCGTATGTTCCCTTGTTGCAGTTTGGTCCGATTTTATTTGAAGAAGCCTCGCAGTTTGCTCGGGCTGAAAGATATGTGCAAACTGGTCGACATCCTTCAACCGTTAGAAACCGAATCACCGATCTCGGATCAACTCTGGACGGATTATGTATCACATCGCACAATGATTGCAACGGTCTGCTGAGGAAACTGTGAGTCACAGGATAATGAAATTTGGCAAACTTGACGGTTGGTATGTGCTGTTTACACCAGAAGTGACTTCACGATGGGCACCGTATTCACTTGTCGCGGATTGGTCCAGTTTCATTTGAACACGTCTCGTAAGTTCCTTTAATAAGTACTGTTCCATCAGAGCTTGCGATATGTGTGCAAAATGTCTCTGGAACTGGTAAGTTTGAGGTCACATTATTCCAACACGGAACGCTGATCAATTCTAAGGCTAAACACTGGGGCTGTCTTTTCATTCAATAATTCACTCGCGGCTTCGAATTCGGCTTTCTTATAGCCGCAGAACCGGCAGAGCACGCAGAAGTGGCGGGCGGGTCTTGTGGGAGAAGACGGAAACATGCTTCATCAATGACAGGATTAAGCATATACAATAAATTTGTTGGCTTTGTGTGAATACATCAGGATGTGGGGTGGGGGAGGGAAGGGGGCAGCAGTAGCAATAAGGTTATAAGTATCAACCAGTTGTAGTTGCATTTCACAAGATGGATGGCAAGGTGGCATTGCTCATTTATACAGGCGAAAGTCCTGGCGAAGGGGGAGTAACCAATGTTGATTTAGAGTGAAGGTCTTAGAGACATCAGTCATAGAATGATATAGGGACAACAGAGACAACATAGGTTCTCCGGGGCTTCGAGAGGAGAAGAAGTAGAAGATAGCAACAAAATAAGAAGGATAATATCCAGAGGGAGGAAAGATAAGATGCCGAAGAAGAAAGAAAAAGATGCAGAAGAGGAAGGATTAGATGCAGAAGAAAGAAGAAGAAGATGTTGTTGTTGTTTGCGAATGCCCACAATGAGTAGGTTACTCTTTTGTGCCTCATGAAAAGGACGTTAAGTGGCAGGTTTCAGTAGTTTTCCTCACATCGCGGACGTGCTGATGAAGGTGGACCGGGGTCCTCCAGGCAGTTGTACTATGCTTGGCTTCATCTGCGTGTCGCTCACTACTACAGGGATCACGTCGAACCTCACCTTGTTAGCCAGATGTTGTCCTCGACAAGAAAGTTAACAACAAGGAGACGAGAATTTTTGGGTTGACACTTTGAAGAAAACAACAAAGAGACGTGAGTTTTTGGGTTGGAGGTTGAAAGATGAAAGAAACAGCAGTAAGACGAGAATATACCTATAAAAAAAATTATAGAGGGAAGTGAATACAACAAAGACAGAGGAATGGACCGATGTGAGGGCTTGAGTGCTCTAAAAAGACGATAATGGGCGGAGTATGAGAGGAAAGCAAAATCCATAAAGGGCGGAGTATGAAAGGAAAGAAACTATTTTTGAGATGGCATGCTTTAAGGTGTTTGATCTAGCAAATGAAGTTCCAATGAAGTTCCCATGAAGTTCTCATGAATTTCTCATGAAGTTCTCATGAAGTTCCCATGAAGTTCTCATGAAGTTCTCATCAAGTTCTCATGAAGTTCTCATCAAGTTCTCATGAAGTTCTCATCAAGTTCCCACGCTTAGTTTCCATAAGGGAGAGTGGAACGACTTGGAAAAGACACTATAACTTAAACCTCTTTTAGGGCCACATGAAGATAAGTGCAAACGCCCAATGACTGCACTAGAGCGTACGTCAGTTCAGTTCCTTTCGTCTCAGTCTACTGCATTCGTGATTCAGCGTCATACTTCCTCATTTGTTATACAGTCTTTGAAGGTGACATTTAGGAGTCTTCTAAAATAGCTCATCTCGATGGCTGGTTTCTTCTCTGTAGGTAGATGTTTCACGGTGATTCTAACAGACTACAGGAAGTACCCTAAGCCTTTTCATGCCCAAAACAAAGTAGACTCTTCAATGAAAAAATATATAACATCGTGTTGCTGTCTCAAAAGACAGATAGAGTCATGCAGTTGATTCCGGCATACTGTAGGACACTTGGAAACGAGAAGGCACATGAGCTCGCAAAGGCCGGAAGCGCCGGCATGCAGTCTCGCCATCAACGGAGCTATTAAACCATCGTTTAACCATGCACACGGACGGAATGGAGAGATCAGCACGCACACAAAAATAGCAGCATGGACGAACTTGACAAAGATGAGCAGACAGATTTTAACACTCTGAACGGGACATTGGAGACACAAGGCCTACCTCCACTGAACGGGACATTGGAGACACAAGGCCTACCTCCACTGAACGGGACATTGGAGACACAAGGCCTACCTCCACAGAACGGGACTTTGGAGACACAAGGCCTACCTCCACAGAACGGGACATTGGAGACACCTCCTCATGCGAATACAGAACACCCAAGTATACACTAGAACATATCCTGCAGTACTACTCTACGTATGCAAACCAAACATAGGCAGTCTCGCCCGGGGAAGCCACCATGTTTGAAATGATGTGGAAGACCAGTCAATACCCGAAGCTCCCAATTTCATTTGTGAACCTCACCGGCTTAGAAGCATAGCATCAACCGATCAAAGAAGAAGAAGAAGAATTTCCATGTTTCGCGGGTGTAGAGACATTTTTTAAAGATCCAGTGAACGCGTTAGTCTGACCTTAATGGACAACTTTGTCTTTGGAACATGGAATGTTAGAACATTGAATGCGCGCACAAAAATTGAAGAACTAACACACGAGAGGGATTAATACTGACGGAATGTCCCCGGCACATGTGAGACTCGTTGGAAAAACTTCAGCGCAGCGCAGAGGAATAATAAGCTGCTCGAGTCACTCTCGTCAACAGAGCTCACACCAGAAATGGCACCTGCACAGGGCAATCTGCCACTGTAGAAGTGCAGGTCGACTAAGACTATATTAATAAATAAATAAATATATATATATATGTATCATCATGTCCTTGGCAGAACGTCGCTCTCATCACAGCCAGTCGATAAGAATATCGATCAACAGTCAGTCTACTTGCCTGCTCCATGTTCTCTATCAACAGTCAGTCTACTTGCCTGCTCCATGTTCTCTATCAACAGTCAGTCTACTTACCTGCTCCATGTTCTCTATCAACAGTCAGTCTACTTGCCTGCTCCATGTTCGTGTTCACGGTATCCTTGAGGTATTGTGTCTTGGTCGGATATATGTACGACGCGTGTTCAAATAAAACCGAATCTAACTGCACCAAGTGAACATACGTACGATGTGCATGATGACGTCACTTCTGATGTAAACAGCACATACGAACTGTCAAGTTTGCAAAATTGCATTATCTTCCGACTCATAGTTTCCTCAGAAGACCATTGAAAACACAGCGGGTGTGATACGGAATACGTCCAGAGTTGATCAGCGAGCGGTGATTCGGTTTCTAACAGCTGAAGGATGTCGACCAGTTGAAGGATGTCGACTAGTTAAAGGATGTCGACTAGTTAAAGTATGTCGACCAGTTGACATTCATCACAGAATGCAGGCAGTGTGTGTTTACCCGAATTGCTGCATCAATGTTGACGATGGCATCTTCTGACGCAACAATATGAGTCTGACCTGATGTCGGAAGATCTTTCGTTAACTCACGTCCTTCTTTAAACATCATTGTCCAGTTCTTCACTGTTGTATTTGACACACTTTTGTCACCATACACTGCCTGCATATTGCGATGAATGTCAACTGGTCGACAACCTTCAGCTGTTAGAAACCGAATCACCGCTCGCTGATCAACTCTGGACGGAATCCGTATCACACCCGCCATGTTTTCAACTGTCTACTGAGGAAACTATGAGTCGGAGGATATTGAAGTTTTGCAAACTTGACGGTTGGTATGTGCTGTTTACACCAGAAGTGACATCATCATGCGCATCGTACGTATGGTCACTTGGCGCAGTTCAGTCCGGTTTCATTTGAACACGCCTCGTATATATAAGCACATAATACAGGCGCACATCTATGTGTTTGAAAAGGACAGTTTTTTTTAGGTGTCGTTCCAGCTCTATTCTTTGCTGCCTTTCCTTCCTTAACATCAAGGCAGGTACCATTACAAGATGGATATACTGGAGCGTTTCGAGATTGGGGATTGGATCAAGCATCCTTACCCTGAGAATTCAGCGTTCTCACCACTCTGCTACTCAAACTTTGTGTAATGTGGATTGCGTTGTCCAAAAAAAAAACTGTATACCACAGCTCTGCACTTTGTACATTAAAAATCTGTTTAGAAAAGCCCAAAGTGCAACACATCACTACATTGACTCTTCAACTCACGTTTTAGCTTTTGGTTTCTATTCTTCTTCATCTTCTGCGTTCGTTCTCAATCTCCCGCCACCAAGACGTGAACAGGGCTTTGTAAGTAGCAGAATGTAGTCCGGAGAACGGAATACATTGTGTTGCTAGTTTACAGATTGACTGCGACATTTAAACCTTTCGGTCCGACACATCCGTCTTTGGCAGTATCAGTTTCCTTAAATTAAGTCCTCAATTCATATTTTACCTTCCAGTTTTCATACATTATCTCTTCAACTCACATTTTACCTTTCAGTGTCCCTACATTAACCCCTCAACTCATATTCTACCGTCCAGTGTCCCAACATTAACCCCTCAACTCTTTTTTTACCTTTCAGTGTCCCTACATTAACTCATCAACTCATATTTTACCTTTCAGTGTCCCTACATTAACCCCTCAACTCATATTCTACAGTCCAGTGTCCCAACATTAACCCCTCAACTCTTATTTTACCTTCCAGTGTCCCTACATTAACTCATCAACTCATATTTTACCTTCCAGTGTCCCTACATTAACCCCTCAACGCATATTTGTACCTTCCAGTGTCCCAACATTAACCCCTCAACTCATATTCTACCTTCCAGTGTCCCAACATTAACTCATCAACTCATATTTTACCTTCCAGTGTCCCTACATTAACCCCTCAACTCTTATTTTTACCTTCCAGTGTCCCTACATTAACCCCTCAACTCATATTTTACCTTCCAGTGTCCCTACATTAACCCCTCAACTCATATGTTTACCTTCCAGTGTACCTACATTAACCCCTCAACTCATATTCTACCTTTCAGTGTCCCTACATTAAACACACTACCCCTCTGTTTACCACAAAACCCGTGTAATGAGGGTTCATTGTGAAGACGACTTTCCTGAAACACCAATCATCCCCCCTGCGTGAGAGTAATCCTCCTTAAACCTAGCCTCATCCACTACACACAGTCTCCAGTTTCTCTGACAAGTTTGCGCGACCACTGAAGGTGAACAGTGGGGGAACATGACCGGAAAGTTGTTTATTGCCTAGCATCTTTTCATATCTGGATACTGAAGTGCTTGTTGGCAATAGCAGGGTGTTGAATAATTTAGGGGAAGTGAAATAAACCGTTTGAGGCAGTACTAAAATAATCGTAACGATCAGGTCACAACATGTACTGCTGATTGGCGATAAAAAGCGTCAAAGAATTCATTGAATTACCGTTGTCTTTATTACTAGGTGGAGAGAGCAGTCCTATTTTAGGTTCCTTGTAATTCCTTAACAGTTGTTGTTGTTGTTGAATACCTGCCAAAGACGGGTGCGTCGGACCGAAAGGTGCAAATATCGCAGTCAAGCTGTAAACTAGCCACACAACGCATTCCCTTTTCCAGACTACATCCTGCTACTTGCAAAACCCTGTTCAGGGCTTAGTAGCGGAAGATTTAGAACGTTCAGGGCTTAGTGGCGGGAGTTTGAGAACGTTCAGGGCTTGGTAGCAGGAGTTTGAGAACGTTCAGGGCTTGGTAGAGGGAGATTGAAGATGTTCAGGGTTTGCTAGTGGGAGTTTGAGAATGTTCATGGCTTGGTGGCGGGAGTTTGAGAACGTTCAGGGCTTGGTGGCGGGAGTTTGAGAACGTTCAGGGCTTGGTGGCGGGAGTTTGAGAACGTTCAGGGCTTGGTGGCGGGAGTTTGAGAACGTTCAGGGCTTGGTGGCGGGAGTTTGAGAACGTTCAGGGCTTGGTGGCGGGAGTTTGAGAACGTTCAGGGCTTGGTGGCGGGAGTTTGAGAACGTTCAGGGCTTGGTGGCGGGAGTTTGAGAACGTTCAGGGCTTGGTGGCGGGAGTTTGAGAACGTTCAGGGCTTGGTGGCAGGAGTTTGAGAACATTCAGGGCTTGGTGGCGGGAGTTTGAGAACGTTCAGGGCTTGGTGGCGGGAGTTTGAGAACATTCAGGTTTTGCTCGTGGGAGTTTGAGAATGTTCAGGGCTTGGTAGCGGGAGATTGAGAACGTTCAGGACTTGGTAGAGGGAGATTGAGAACGTTCAGGACTTGGTAGAGGGAGATTGAGAGCGTTCAGGACTTGGTAGAGGGAGATTGAGAACGTTCAGGGCTTGGTAGAGGGAGATTGAGAACGTTCAGGGCTTGGTAGAGGGAGATTGAGAACGTTCAGGGCTTGGTAGAGGGAGATTGAGAACGTTCAGGGCTTGGTAGAGGGAGATTGAGAACGTTCAGGGCTTGTTAGAGGGAGATTGAGAACGTTCAGGGCTTAGTAGAGGGAGATTGAGAATGTTCAGGGCCTGGTAGAGGGAGATTGAGAACGTTCAGGACTTGGTAGAGGGAGATTGAGAACGTTCAGGGCTTGGTAGAGGGAGATTGAGAACGTTCAGGGCTTGTAGAGGGAGATTGAGAACGTTCAGGGCTTGGTAGAGGGAGATTGAGAACGCTCAGGGCTTGGTAGAGGGAGATTGAGAACGTTCAGGACTTGGTAGAGGGAGATTGAGAACGTTCAGGGCTTGGTAGAGGGAGATTGAGAACGTTCAGGGCTTGGTAGAGGGAGATTGAGAACGTTCAGGGCTTGGTAGAGGGAGATTGAGAACGTTCAGGGCTTGGTAGAGGGAGATTGAGAACGTTCAGGACTTGGTAGAGGGAGATTGAGAACGTTCAGGGCTTGGTAGAGGGAGATTGAGAACAAACGAAGAATTACCTGAATGTCCATAATGAGTTCAGAAGTTGTACTCACATTCCGAGCGGGCTGATAGCAATAGACCGGGAATCCGAGTGCGGTTGTGCTATGCTTTACTACATCTGCGTGTCGCTCACTACTACGGGGATCACGTCAATCCCCCATCTCGTTAGCCAGTCTGTCATCAAACAGCGCGTCAGAAGGATAAACAAGTAGGTAGTGTTGGGGGTGGGTTCTTGGTTAGTATATTTTACCTGACCTTAACGGTGGAACTGAAACGCTAGCCAAGTCAGGTACAACATACTGACCAGGACGTCACGCCAGGGTCGCACACAACATACTGACCAGGACGTCGCGCCAGGATCACACACAACATACTGACCAGGACGTCGCGCCAGGGTCACACACAACACACTGACCAGGACGTCGCGCCAGAGTCACACACAACACACTGACCAGGACGTCGCGCCAGGGTCACACACAATACACTGACCAGGACCTCGAGCCAGGGTCAGACACAATACACTGACCAGGACGTCGCGCCAGGGTCACACACAACACACTGACCAGAACGTCCCGCCACACTGACCAGGACGTCGCGCCACACTGACCAGGACGTCACGCCACACTGACCAGGACGTCGCGCCACACTGACCAGGACGTCACGCCACACTGACCAGGACGTCGCGCCACATTGACCAGGACGTCACGCCACACTGACCAGGACGTCACGCCACACTGACCAGGACGTCACGCCACACTGACCAGGACGTCACGCCACACTGACCACACTTTCTCTTCCATGTAGCGTTCCTTGTAAACAGGTTGTTTTCAAAACATCCTGGCTGACGAGATGTTGATCGACGTCCTCTCCGTAGTAGTGAACGCCATGCATATGAAGCCAAGCAAAGCACAACCACACAGAGGACCACGGTCCACCTTCATCAGCATTCTCGGGATGTCAAGAAAGCTACTACAACCCGCCACCTAACGCCCTTTTCAGGGCGCACAATAGGGTCAACTTACTCATTGTGGGCATTAAACAACAACAACTTTACCCTGGCTAGCATATCTAATAAGTATATTATTCCGTTAGTCTCCTCTCCCTTAACAGTAAGCGCGTTACCCATTTACGTGTGGGTTGACTGAAAACGTGTTGCTAATGATGTAAAGGAAAAGTTGAACTAGGTCCATTTGTTATAGAATAACGAGAGCTTTACAACTGCACTATTCTAGCGCTTGTAGGGCACTATACAATATTATGTATATTATTATAAATACATGAAATAATTGAAGTCTTGCTTTGCAAACAGGTATGTTGTATTTGTCTGCTTCCAGGTAACCGAAGACAATTCGTACTAGCCGTCCTTGCGATGTTCTTCCTGCTTTTTACTAGATCGAAGGGGGAGGGGGTGGGGGGGGGGGGGGGGGTAGGTGGCGTATTCGGTAGCAGTTGAATAATTTTTTTGAGTTACTTGTCAAAACAGAGGCTACTCGTCTGTTCTTTTCAATTCTCAATTGCAGACTGCTCCTTTACGTGCACAGTGTGTAGTTGTGTTCTCCGTGTTTATCTTTCGTCTCCGATAGAATTAGATACTAAATCTACTTCCTTACGACCAGGGGCCTTTGAAACCTGCGAGATTCGAACACCTACTCTTTCGTGCTATCGTCCTCGAGAGCATAGTGCCTTATCTCTATGTATTATATGAATGTACATTTATACTGCGACTAGATGTCAGAAAGCATCAGCTGTCCCCACTGCTTAATTAAGCACCCGAGCATTCGTTTGGCAACAAAGCACCAACTGATCAACAGAATATTTATGCCGACTCTGTGCTACCAGTGCCTAACATGGCTTCTGTCCAGCGCACGTCAGAGTAGAATTTTACGTGTGAAATGAAGTGTTTGAAGAAGGATCTGTGATACCAGGAGAAACAGAATGCGGAACGACGACATTCGAAGTATGCTTGTGCCGAATAATTTCCAGGCAGCAAACAAGTTATTTAAAGAAAGCAGCGATGACCATGAGGCTATCGACACTGCCATAGGGCTTGCTCAGTGTTGGTACTGGTGATGGTCACATATGCTTTCTCTGGTCCTCGTATGTCGGGAAATTTTGGAGCAGATGTTCAGGGGTATTTTTGCCCGTACAACAAGTGTATCCGTCAGTAGAACACACCTTCATTTCATTGAAACGATGGTACCTCAGTCTGTTGTGGCCTGTGTGAAGTCTGAAGACCACCACCTGCTCTCTCCTGTACCTCAGTCTGCTGTGGCCTGTGTGGAGTCTGAAGACCACCACCTGCTCTCTCCTGTACCTCAGTCTGTTGTGGCCTGTGTGGAGTCTGAAGACCACCACCTGCTCTCTCCTGTACCTCAGTCTGTTGTGGCCTTGGTGGAGTCTGAAGACCACCACCTGCTCTCTCCTGTACCTCAGTCTGTTGTGGTCTGTGTGGAGTCTGAAGACCGCCACCTGCTCTCTCCTGTACCTCAGTCTGTTGTGGCCTGTGTGGAGTCTGAAGACCACCACCTGCTCTCTCCTGTACCTCAGTCTGTTGTGGCCTGTGTGGAGTCTGAAGACCGCCACCTGCTCTCTCCTGTACCTCAGTCTGTTGTGGCCTGTGTGGAGTCTGAAGACCGCCACCTGCTCTCTCCTGTACCTCAGTCTGTTGTGGCCTGTGTGGAGTCTGAAGACCACCACCTGCTCTCTCCTGTACCTCAGTCTTTTGTGGCCTGTGTGGAGTCTGAAGACCACCACCTGCTCTCCCCTGTACCTCAGTCTGTTGTGGCCTGTGCAGAGTCTGAAGACCACCACCTGCTCTCTCCTGTACCCCAGTCTGTTGTGGCCTGTGCAGAGTCTGAAGACCACCACCTGCTCTCTCCTGTACCTCAGTCTGTTGGGGCCTGTGCAGAGTCTGAAGACCACCACCTGCTCTCTCCTGTACCTCAGTCTGTTGTGGCCTGTGCAGAGTCTGAAGACCAACACCTGCTCTCTCCTGTACCTCAGTCTGTTGTGGCCTGTGTGGAGTCTGAAGACCGCCACCTGCTCTCTACTGTTCAACTGGTAATACGCATAATATGTTGTGTAGCCAGTATGTTCGGTTTCCCTTTTGTCCATGCATCTGGCCATAATAAACCCTTTAACGCTGTTTATTTTCTATGTCAAGTTGCTACTCCTGAACGTATCAGAAACTTGTAGAATAATCAAGGCTATACAGAGAAATGCGTGATCGTTTGACAATAAATGTCTACGACGGATAATGGGTATAAGCTAGCAAGACATGATGAGGAACGAAGACCTTTGGCAATAAAGCCAACACCAGAGCATTACATTAAACGAAGTAAATTCATCTAATGGGACACACGCTAAAAAAGGCACAATCAAACGTGGCGAGAGAGGCCTTGACACAGAATCCACAATGAAAGAGGAAGAGAGGAAGGCCAAAAAAACACACGAAGAGGAATTTGAAAATAAACTTCATTCGCTGGAGCTCATCTGCAGAGAGTCAGAAATTACAGTTCAACATCAAATTTACTAGAGTAAGAGGTTGTCAATGTATAATGCCCAAAAAGGCTACAGCAGAAATGTATGATCTTCTGCAATAAACTTTCGTGTAGCATATTGTGTGCTAGCTAACCTAAAATAATTTGCCTTTGTCAACCCGTTAGCAACTTCTTTCTCGAGGCCTACGAGTTTCAATAACGTGCTAGCCAGTCACTAAAATGTCTCCGTAGCTTCTAGCAAATGGCCCATTACTGTTATCACTGGCGCCTAATACGTCCTACCTGGGTACATGACCTCATTTTGATTGATGCTATCGTTTAGACCACAACTGCAAACAATAAACACCACAAATAGCTCACAATTGTTCGCTTTCCATTTTTAACCGAGACTATAATGTAGCTAGAACTTTCGCCAGCGTGAAGACAAGAGTAGTAGAGTTCTACCCTTCCTATGATTGCTTAAATGGCGAATAAAAGAGGTTTAGCAACATCATCATGAAAAGCAGATTACAACGTTAGCTACCATTATAACTAAAAGAATGAACATGTTTGAGCTTTTTGAATTATGCAAATATATTAAAATAGTATGTATTCTATGTTAGGTCATGTGTGTAAATGGGACCTAATGACTGGTGAGGTCAAACATACTGATTAGACATGTCTGTCAGGGTCAGGCAAAATATACTGATCAGATACGTTAGGCAGGGTCAAGTAAAATATACTGATCAGATGTGAAAGCCAGGATCAGGCAAACCATAATGATATGGTGGGGACATTGGTGGGGACTTTGGTGGGGACATTGGTGGGGACGTTGGTGGGGACTTTGGTGGGGACATTGGTGGGTACATTGGTGGGGACTGCTGGGGACATTGGTGGGGACTTTGATGGGGACATTGGTGGGGACTTTGGTGGGGACATTGGTGGGGACTTTGGTGGGGACTTTGGTGGGGACATTGGTGGGTACATTGGTGGGAACGTTGGTGGGGACATTGGTGGGGACGTTGGTGGGTACATTGGTGGGAACGTTGGTGGGGACATTGGTGGGGACGTTGGTGGGGACTTTGGTGGGGACACTGCTGAGGACATTGGTGGGGACTTTGATGGGGACATTGGTGGGGACTTTGGTGGGGACATTGGTGGGTACATTGGTGGGGACACTGCTGGGGACATTGGTGGGGACTTTGATGGGGACATTGGTGGGTACATTGGTGGGGAAATTGATGGGATCATTGATGGGGACATTAGTGGGGATATTGGTTGTGGACATTAGTAGCTACATTAACTAAATCATTTTGAGGACATTGAATACTAATATCAGTGAATGGCCCTCCGTTAGATAATGACACTGCACAATCTGAGTTAACCACATAGTGTTAAGGACTCCATAATCAATAGTTGAGAGCTCGCCGTCAATCTAATAACATACTCACGCAAATGAGCATTTGTGCAATCAAAGACAAGTTTCACGTAAGTACTGCATTTGTAACACGCATCAGATATAATAAAAGTTCGAGACGTGTTCAAATGAAACTGGAACAAATAGCAACAAGTGAACATATGTACGATGCGCATTGGGACGTTACTTCTGGTGTAAAGAGCAAATACCAACTGTCAAATTTGCTAAATTTATTATGCACAGACTCATAGTTTCCTCAGCAGACCGTTGAAAACATGGCCTGGGTCATACGGAATCTGTCCAGAGTTGATCAGCGAGCGGTGATTTGGTTTCTAACAACTGAAGGATGTCGACTAGTTGATATTCATTGCAGGAAGTCTATGGTGACAAAAGTGTGTCGAAGACAACAGTGAAGAACTAGAGAACGATTTTTAAAGAAGAACGTGAGTTAACGAAATATCTTCCGAGACCAGGTCAGGCGCAGGCACATTTTGTTGTGTTAACTCATGTCCAGTTCTTTACTGTTGTCTTTGACACACTTTTGTCACCATACACTGCTTGCATTCTGCGATGAATGTCAACTGGTCGACATTCTTCAGCTGTTAGAAACCGAATCCCAGTTCGCTGATCAACTCTGAACGGATTCCCTATCACACCCGCCATGTTTTCAACGGTCTGCTTAGGAAACTATGAGTCGGTGGATAATGAAATTTTGCAAACTTGACGGTTGGTATGTGCTCTTTACACCAGAAGGGACGTCATCATACGCGCCGTACGTATATTCACTTGTTACAGTTTGGTCTAGTTTCATTTGAACACGCCTCGTATTTCTCACGGCTATACACGACCTTTGTATTCAAGGATCAGAAAGAGACAAAACAAGAATAGAGGAGCCAGGATCACAATATGTATTAACAGGATCCCATTGTACACAGTGGCAACTGAGCATTGCATTAACTCATATTTCCATTTTCAGGTATAGAGTGAGCTTATGTTAATATACACACACACATACACACAAATATACGCATATACAACCATTACACACACACCTACACATACGCACACAGAGATTCCCACAAACACTCGTACATTCACAAACCAACATACACACAAACACACTAACACAGTCGTACATACACCCCCCCCCCCCACCCCCCCCCCCCCCCCCACCACCAACAAATACACACGCACAAACCTTCAAACACGCACAAAAATACAACACGCACTCAAATACACTATCACAAACAAACACCCCCTACATACGCCCACAAAGACACACATATAGACACACAAACACCCCCACCCCCCAAATACACGCAGTCAAAACACCTCAACAAGCACACATATACACACGAACACCCACAAACACACACACAAAAACACCGACAAATACACACACGCAGAACAGGCTAGCTTTAAACACTGGAGAACCCGGAGTGATCAAGACAGATATCTGAATCTCCACATGACGCATAGAGGCTGTCGACTGATAAGGAAACTATTTCCCAGGTAGAAAACGCAAAAATGTAAAAGACTGAAATGTCACGACGATGTATAGTCTCTGGAGATCGGAGTAGCTGTCCACTTTTTAGAAAACAGAAAATTTAGAAATAATATGTAACTCAACTTGAAAATTCATATCTGATTTCTGTGGCTGCTTTGATCTTTCATTTTAATTAGTAGAACTGCTGTAGCTGATTTTGGTTTCATACCAGTGGCAATAACAGTAGTAGTAGCAGTTGTTGTTGTAGTGTAATAGTAGAATTAATAGTAATAGTAGTAGTAGCAGTAGTTCTTGTTTTTGTCGTATAAAAGTAGATGTAGTAGTATTAGCTGCTGTTGTTGTTGTATAAAAGTAGAACTAGTAGTAGTGGTAGTAGAAGTTGTTGTTCTTGTTGCTTTTGTTGCTACAACAGTAGTAATTGTAGATGTAGTAATAGTAACAGTAGTAGTAGTAGTAGTAGTGGTAGTAGTAGTAGTAGTAGTAGTAGTAGTAGTAGTAGTAGTAGTATGTAAGTAGTAGTAGTAGTAGTAGTATGTAAGTAGTAGTAGTAGTATGTAAGTATTTAAGTATATATGTGTTTAAGTATTTAAGTGTTCAAGTATTTAAGTGTTGAATTATATTTGTATTTAAGTATTTAAGTATTTAAGTTTTCAAGTACTCAAGTATATAAGTATTCAAGTACTTAAGTATCCCAGTACTTAAGTATTCAAGTATTCAAGAAAGACAATTGTCCATGACATGAGTAATAGAAGTAATAGAACGCTATAAGGTTTACGGAGACATGTATCGGTCTTCCTAAGGCTGTATCGTCAGCCAACCATACTTTTGTGTGGGCATAGTAAGATTATTTGGGAAAATGTCAATCTTAGCTCTGGTTTTATGGTCTCAAATTAAATACGCTTGTAACTTTCGGGCATGTGTGGGTATGCATAACATCGCAATGATAAGCTACTTTCGGCTGAATTACAGATGGCGCCTTACAAACCGCGGGTTTAATTTTGATCTCGTGTTTTAGTCCATCTTGGATGCCGACAGGCCATGGATTAAACTGTGATTTACACTAGTTTACGACTTACACTTGGGTACAAAGAAACATACTGGAGTTTTAATGTGGATTAGTTAATTCCTTAATTTCGTGGTGTTTTAACTTCCGAGTATCTTGGCATGGTCATCGGCTATTTGCCTTGGCTTCGTTCGTTCTCAATCTCCCGCTACCAAACCCTGAAAGAGCTTTAGTATCAGAATGTAGTCCAGTGAACGGAATGCGTTGTGGCGTAGTTTACAGCTTGACTGCGATATTTGCACCTTTCGGTCCAACACATCTAACTTCAGCAAGAATTGTTTTAGTTCCGGGTTAGCATTCCCTCTTCGGTCCCTTCTCCTTAGCCAGTCTGCCCTGCTGCAGCGTGTTATCCAGGATCACCGCGTGGAGGTGTAGAAGGGTCTTGGCAGCTCTGTTTCACTGGTCCTGACGCTGGCAGTCAGCTATGGTTCGCTGACTACTATAGCTCATGCGCTGCACAGCATCTTGATCTCATCGGCTATTTGAAATAGTATTTCGATTGCTCTTGGTTGTATTTCTACGATCCAGTGAACACGGCTGAACTTGGCGCCTTTCGCTCTGTTTGATGACAGGGCCAGTGCTGGTGTGGCTAAGAAATGAACACACGGACCAATGATTGGACTAATACATCGCCCGGGAGAGATTAAACTCTGCCGCACGGATAGCAAGATGTCCGACATGCATCGCTCACATGCTGAGTAATGCCATTACTACCTCTTGGGGTTACGGAAAAGACAAGACAATGAGTCGAAGAGACTGATAGTGTACAGAAGAGACGATTCTGTCTTCTAAATCCACATTTTGACATTAAAGTTAACAACCCTTTGCTCTTAACTATTGCATTTTAAACACATTTAGCGTTGATAGTGTAATTTTGAGGAGTATCATAGAACGCAAGCGTTACATAATGTAGTTCTTGTTTGCAAATGGCCACAATGAGTAGGTTACTCTTTTATGCGCCCTGAATAAGCAGGTTGGAGTAGCTTTTCTCACATCCCAGGCGCCGGTCGTGCTGATGAAGGTGCACGGGGGTCGTCCTCCATGCTGTTTTGCTGTGCTTGATTTCATCTGCGTGTCATTCGCTACTACGCAAAGCATGACGATACGTCACTTCGCTATCCACGCTGCCATGAAAACAGCCTGTTTTCAGTGAGGTCTTCTAGGAAGTCGAGGTGAAGATCTTGGCCAATATGTTTTGCCTGACTAGACGCTTTGATCGTTTTTAATTTCCAAAACTGAGTTTCTTCTTTTCTTTCTTGGACTACTTGTGTCTGAAAGTTACACATTGTTGAACATCTTCAGTTTTTGAAAAGTAGGTGTTCGAAGCATTAGCAAAATTCTTCACCACCACTCGTGCCTTTGAAAACCATTGCTTTTATTCCAAGTGATTTAGTCATTTCCCTGACCTTCAATTGCATCGTCTCACGATAAATGGTTAATCGTATGGTTAATAAATGGTTTTTAACATCTCAATGTCTTTATACTGATTTAGAAGACTATGCAGAGTATGTATACAACCAGTTCCTTTTACATTGACTTGATCTAAAAATAACTATTCACATCCAACTATTCTTAAATGCATTAATTGACTCTGCCTCAACAATTTCTTTTAGCAATGCATTACAAGCGTTAATCGCTCTCTGACTAACAAAATATTTCGTGCGATGTAATCTGGACCCTTCTTTAATTTGTATGTGGCTGATCCGTTTTTGTTTTGTTTTTTGGGGGTTTTTTGGGTTTTTTTGTGTTATGTGACCGACTTCTTTACAAAACATCACAGTTTCAGCTACTTGTGGAAATCATCTTTTTTCATTACGCTCTATAAAGCCTTTGGTTGCTGCTTTGCACAAAGATGTGGAAAATCGTTAATTTTTTTTTTTTTCAGAGACGAACTTTTGGTTCACTAATCTCACATTTTCTCCCTGGCCTTATATTTCTATCTTCCTCTACATACACAATAACTTCTCTTTTCCAAACTGCTTCGAAGTACAATCTTTTCAATAACATTTTGAATTACAATAAGGGATAAAAATGAACGAAACTGAAATCATACAACAATATTACGAGTATAACACGACGTACACCGGATGTTTCACTACCAGATAGATTTGCGCTGTGTTAGGCAATAACAATGGTCGCCTGAAAACTCGACAACTTGACGCCAGACAATTTCTTTACAGCGATTTTAACACAACTTCGATTGTAAGACGCGGTATGATCTTAGAGACGTTTAAATGGGAAAGGTGCGTCTTGGAATCGATGAAACACGGATAGTACAATCAAGGTCCTTTATCGGCGACCGCAATATCTTCATTTGATTTGCATCTGTGTTCGCTCGTTGATTTTTACACCGACAGACGAGTTCCAGTGGTAAACTCAACGGCTGTCTGAGACTCCTCTTTGGCTTGGTAAAACTTTGAGTTAGTGTTGAATCATTTGGCTAGCGAGTCTTCATATATACAATTGGTAGTCCTGTAAAACATGCTATGCAATTTGTTCGCTCAATCTACCAGCCTACAGTTGTGAAGCCGACACACGAAGCCTGTGTATGTGTTTATTCAGTCTGTTATGCCCTGTACTACTGAGGTGAGGAATGGTGGTCCGTCTCGCTGGTCCAGTGTGATAATTGTCGTTTCGATTTTCTCGAAGTCATTCATTGGTTCTGTCCGTCGTGTCAGACGATAGTAAGTTATGCATTGAAAAAAAGGAATTTAGCTAGTCCATGACGATAACGAATTTGGCTCGTAAGACCAATCCCAGTAGAGAAGTGGAAGGAAAATAAGGACTGTATACGTCATCGCAAGGTGTGGATTGTCTTCTCAAACGCGGAGTTCTTAGCTTATCGAGAATCAGTATCTCCTTTGTCTGTATTACATACTTAATCATGCCCCTCCATGTAACACGATCCATGGCGTCCTGTTCCCATGATTCCAAATCGATAACTGCCTCATTCATATCCCGCTTGCACACATCCTTGTACTGAAGTAGTGGCCGGATCCGGACCTTTTTCCGGACCGTAACTCCCCATAGAGAAAATCTGTTGGTATTCTGCCATGATCCACCCTCCGAGTGTGTCCCAACCATCGGAGCCTTCGAAGACTAAGCATGGACAAGATGGTGGCAATGCCAATTCTCTCCAATACCTCTATGTTGGTGATCTTGTCCTGCCACCCAACTCCCAGGATTCTGCGCAGGCACCTCATGCGAAAACTGTTTAGTCATCTCTCCTGGTGTATGTAGGTAGACCATTTTCTTGTACTAAATCTGACAGACAATTACGGACCAGAACTGGATTATTCTTCGAACTCATGTGAACAGTGAGTGTTGACAAAGTGGTCCTTATCGATTGCGATGAACAAGCAGCACAGGTAGACCATGTTTCACTGTCATAAAGAAGAGTGCTGAGGACACAGGCCTGGTAAACAGGTGCGTTTTATTTTAAAAGTGCGCTTCATGTTCACCAAGACCTTTGCATTAGTATATCCATTGTTGTGGTGGCCTTGCCTATCCTGATATTGATCTTTTGGTTCAGCAATAGTTTATTATTGACTGAGGATCCTAGATCAGTAAATCGATCTACTACCTCGATCTCCTCATCATAAAGGGAGATTACTGGTGTCTTGTTAGCACCTTGTATCCTAACTTGTTATTTTCTTTTTGCGGGATGTTAGTCCAAACTCACAGCCGACATCCGAGAATGCAGACCGTATGTTTTGCAGTTCCTCCTCTGATTGAGTCGTAATTGTGGCATTCTCTGAAGTTCTCTGATAAGCACCCTGTTAATTTCGATCTTGGTTTTCAGCCTTTGGGCATTGAATAGGCCACCATATGTGCAATAATTAATGAATATACCACCGGCCTGGTCACGGAAAGCATGTCTGAAGAGCGTTGAGACATATATTCTAAAGTAGGTTGGGGCAATTACAGTCTTGTTTAACTCCATACTCCAAACTCCTCTGAGGATGCACCGTCAAAGTTAATGGTGCCCTTCAAGTCATCGATAATCCTCAGCAAAACTAGTGAGCAACCGATCCTAGTACCAGACACGAACCCCAGACAGGACTTTCTTTCTGTGCGCCCGTGAACTCGAACCTCTAGCACGCTGTAATCCCAGTACAGTAAGTTCGCTCACTGTCGACTAGGATAGACGCTCAACAAAGAAGACAAAGGCCGTGTACCGGAAACTGAGAACATATAGTCTTTACTAAAAGATACTTTTAGAATATACAAAACATTATACGCTCAATCAGCAGAAGTGATACTGGTACTTATAGTTCTATGTAGAACCAATGTTGCTTTATGAATGACATCAGGTGTCAGACAGAGTTTCGTTTTCTCTCAATCTTCTTTGTCACTTAAATGAATGAAATCAAGAAAGGAGGCAAAAACAGAACAGGAAAGTATCAGGGAATTGCTTTTTGCTCCACTCCATTAAACAAAACATAAAAAATCGTGTTGAGTCACTCTACTGAAACTGTCAAAAGTACGATAGGAATATCAACACATCTAAAACAGAGGCCATGAAAATAGGTAGAAAGCATAGCACATTTGGTTTTTATGTCAATGAAACAAAAATAAAGCTGGTACAAGAATGTAGGTATTTATGGACTGTTTTTACTGAGGATTGCAGACTCGAGACAGAGATAGAGACGAGAGTGCAAAGGACAAACGATGTCACCTACCAGCTGTCTCCAATACTAAGACACCCCAAGATTTCCTTCAAAGGAAAAAGCAGATGATAATTAGTATCTTCGTTCTAACCCTGTGCTACCAGTGCCAGACATGGACAATGAGTAGCGCCCAGGAACGAACATTAGCCACCTGCGATATGCGGTGCCTATCAACGGTCACTAACAACACTAGAAGAGACAGGATCACAATTATAAGTATTCGGTAGAAGGTTGGAACAATTCCCTGCCTACAGTACATCGAGCAACAGCAGAAGAAGTGGTTTGATCACATTGTGAGAATGCAACCAGACCACATTGCTCATGCAACCTTCTACAAAAGAACATCAGGAAGAAGGGCTAGAGGTAGATCAAGGAAAAGATGGATAAACAGCGTAAACGACGTAAAATATGGAACAATTTTACTTGGACCACGAGAGAGGCGACAGACAAATACATACCACGATACTGGGCTACAACCTGGTAGGAGGTGAGACGACACTGGGGTACAATCCGATAGTAAGTGAGACGACACTGGGCTACAACCCAATAGAAAGTGAGACGACACTGGGCTACAACCCAATAGAAAGTGAGACGACACTGGGCTACAACCCAATAGAAAGTGAGACTACACTGGGCTACAACCCGATAGAAAATGAGACGACAAAAGAAGAAGACGAACATCGGACAATAGACAAAAGCCGAATGAAATTCCAGCTTAAAAATTCATCACAATTGGTTATTATTGGTTATTGATCCAGCGGCATAAGAGCTTCTGCCCTTTCGCCCAATATTTACCACGAGAGGTGTACCTCAGAGAGTAGATAATTTCACTGCATATGATTAATAAATATTCTAAAACACGCTTTCCAGTAAAAACATATTTATTCAAATAGATGTTTTTTTCTTATTTTTTTCGGACTTTACTAACAAACTTCAAGCCAAAATTTGTGAAACTACAGCGTGACGAGAAATCATGAGATTATAAGCGAGGGGAACTAAACATATATATATATATATAGAGATTCCGTGGCGAAGTGGTTAAGCCGTCAGCCTCGTGATCAGGTGATGTGGGTTCGACTTCGGACTCCGCGGTCTTTTTCACGGGCGCTTGATGCGGAGTGCTCCCACATATAACAATATATATATAAGTAAATATAAAGAAACTGCGTTTTTCGTAAAACCTTTTGAATCACCTGTCCAATATCTACCACATTTGGATAGATTAACAGGTTTTACTAGTGTAGTATACAGACACAATCTTAGATCTCTAAGCTGTCGGGAGGTTGGTTAAAATTGAAGAAATCGAAAGACACGCTGGCGATACACATCCGGACAAAGGTTATGTCAAGTTAAATACAAAGGGCATGTCAAGTTAAATACAAAGGTAATGTCAAGTTAAATACAAAGGTAATGTCAAGTTAAATACAAAGGTCATGTCAAGTTAAATACTAAGGTCATGTCAAGTTAAATACAAAGGTCATGTCAAGTTAAATACTAAGGTCATGTCAAGTTAAATACAAAGGTCATGTCAAGTTGCATTTTTTAAAACTTTTTAATGAAATAAATAATTATTTATCATTAAATCTTGACTAACGTCAAAAAGTCACACACAATTAATTAAACAAACTCAGAACGGAATGGGAGTGGGGGGGGGGGGGGGGGTGGAAGGCTAGAGGGGAACTTTGTGACAACAATAAAGGTTGATGGTAAGAAAGTCAGTGGAAGACAGAGAAAAGCGATCTGGGATATACAGCAAGAAATAAGAAAGATTCAAAGTGCTGATCCGCTCACACGATAGATGGTTGTGGAGGACAATGGTCGCTATACCATGGTACAAGATGGTGAATATCTTTCAGCCTTTTGAATATTTATTTTCGGTGATTCTATTTTCAAAACAGTGCTAGTAAAAATATTCAGCACTATCATTCCTATTGCTACTTCTTCAGTCGGCATCGTGAATGTATAATACTGACGAACAAAGTCTGTTTCCCTGGAAGGCGCTGTGCAGTGTGCAGGCAACGCTTTTGCTTTACTCCTGAAACAACTAAATCTAGGTCATATCGTTGTAGTTAACTTAACAGAGAGAACCTTCTTGGTATCTTCTTCTGGGTTACATCTTAAGTAATCATTTCTGTTTCCATGATACAATTGGAGATCTGTTTCTGTTTCTGTTTGTTTCTTAGAATCGCCGTTACTGAACTCCTGCATACTTATAGGAGCTCAGTCTCTCTCGGTAAATGGTGCAACGTCTGGAAGCTGACGTTCTCTGCTGATACACTCCCCTACTCCGTCCTCTATTGCGTCCACTGTACCATGCGATTCACTGCTAGAAAACAAAACGGAATGTAAATGAAAGAAATAATTTCAATTGAAAATGGACTGCACAATAAATTAGAATAGCTGGATACGAAGACGTGTAGCGTCAGAAAATGATGAAGGGAAACAGGTAAAGGACCAAAGGCACTCTATGTTTGGACACCAGGTGTAGTGCACAAGACTGAAAACTAGACAAAGTTTCGTTCAGTCAACACAGAACCTATTCACTAGTCCGACATAATATGTAAATCACAAAATGGACTGAGCATTTCATTTGTGTATCAAGATGCAGGAAAAACTTTAAGAAATGTGATATAGAGATGATGAGAAATACGATAGCGGAGCAAGACAAGATCCAGATTACCTGATGATCTGCCCAAAACCTTCTGGAAGCATGAAACATAGATGACTTGTTGAGGAGAATTGACAAGGTAATCCGGGACGATGAGGTTAACGTCTGGTCAGGCAAAACACACTGGTCAGAGAATGTTAGCCAGGATCAGGAGAAATATACTGGTCAGAGAATGTTAGCCAGGGTCAGGAGAAATATACTGGTCAGAGAATGTTAACCAAGTTCAGGAGAAATATACTGGTCAGAAAATGTTAGCCAGGGTCAGGAGAAATATAACTGGCCAAGGTCCTCACCTGATCTCCTCGTTGGTCGCCCTGGAAACGGGCTGTTGTCGAGGATAGCAGTCTGTCTAACAAGGTGAGGTTCGACGTGATCTCCGTAGTAGTAAGCGACACGCAGATGAGGCAAGCATAGCACAACCGCCTGAAGGACCCCGGACTACCTTCACAAACACGCTCGAGTTGTGAGGAAAGCTACTGCAACCCGTCACTTAACACCCTTTTCAGGGCGCACATAAGAGTAACCTACTCATTGGGAGCATTCGAAACAACAACAAGGCAATCCATGTGGCCGAACACTCGAATCATAACGCGCAAGCCACAGAAAGTAAGTAAGTTAGTTTATAAATGTGGAGATTTCTTTCAGGCTTCTTTCAAAATCGTATATTTAATTTTGTCAGCGTGATACCCGTAGCGGTTAACGATACACAGAAGAAGCCAAGCATAATACAACCGCCTGAAGTACCGTGGTCCGCTGTCATCAGCACGATCCGGATGGGACGAAAGCTATTGCAATTCGCCGCTTAACGCCCTTTTCAGATCGCACAAAAGAGTAAACTTGTTCATTATGGACATTCACAACAACAATAACAAATCCATAATCGCATCAATGTCTCTCATGTCCTCCTTTGTCATCGCTTTCAGGCTTGGAAAATAAAAATATACAATGTATTTTTATTTCTGTCGTACGACTTTATTTCCATTGCTGCGGTAGTCCGGGGGTTTGAAAGACGGAGTACTGCATGACGCTTCGCCAATGTTGTCGTTACGTCGCAGGCTGGCTTTGTTTGTTTATTTGACCCCAACGGAAAAAAGCAACATATGCTTTACTGGTGATTATATCCACTGCCCTTCCTGACGGCAGACAGGTATCGAAATCATGAGGGTACTCGATCCTCGTACAATGTATCCCTCAGTAATCACAAAATGTATAAGTCGATATACTATATCATTCAAATAATCACACCTTTTCTCAACATTAACTATACCATTCAAATAATTGAACGTGTTTTCATCTTACACTATACCATTCAAATAATCGAACGTGTTTTCATCTTACACTATACCATTCAAATAATCGAACGTGTTTTCATCATACACTATACCATTCAAATAATCGAACGTGTTTTCATCTTACACTATACCATTCAAATAATCGTACCTGTTTTCACCTTATACAATATAATTCAAATAATAGCACCTATTTGTACAAAAAACTTTCCGATCTTTTGTATGCATATAACTTCAACATACATTTAAGCTCTAAAATAAATGGATTAACTGTTTTCATAAATTTGTCAGTCTGTTTCATGTCTTTGTTGTTAGAATACATACACTGTATAAGTCAAACTATGACATATGTTTTCTTCAGAACAAATGCTGATTTGTGTCAGAACTATGTCGTCATTATACAATTTATCCGAGAAATAGTCAAATCTGTTTCTTTCAAATGTTTATCGATCTTGACCATGCCTCTGCTGACATCATTCAGTTTAAATGTCAAGCAACCTGATCTGTTTCTCTCCTTAATTTTGCCGTCTTTTTCAAGTTTCTGACCACAACGTACTTAAAGTATTCCTCAAATAATCACATCGTTTATCGTTCAAACTTGATACTGTGTTTCATGAGATCCCGGGCATGCAGTTCAACCCTCAAGTAATCACATCGTTTATCGTTCAAACTTGATACTGTGTTTCATGAGATCCCTTGCATGCAGTTCAACCCTCAAATAATCACATCGTTTACCGTTCAAACTTGATGGTGTGTTTCATGATATCCTTGGCATGCAGATCAACCCTCAAATAATCACATCGTTTACCGTTCAAACTTGATGGTGTGTTTCATGAGATCCCAGGCATGCAGTTCAACCCTCAAATAATCACATTGTTTACCGTTCAAACTTGATGGTGTGTTTCATGGTATCCTTGGCATGCAGTTCAACCCTCAAATAATCACATCGTTTACCGTTCAAACTTGACGCTGTGTTTCATAAGATCCCGGGCATGCAGTTCAACCCTCAAATAATCACATCGTTTACGGTTCAAACTTGATGGTGTGTTTCATGGTATCTTTGGCACGCAGTTCAACCCTCAAATAATAATTTACTGGCTAACTTGTTTAGAACATCTATCTGTTAGCAAACCTGAACAATGTGAAAGAAATACGAATGCTATTTGAAATGTTTTACATCCAGCGCCATAACCATGACAACACTGATGAGAGCCTTGTGACGCTTATGTGAAAATAATATCTAATAATGCAAATATATGGGCATGTAGTAGGATACGCCTGCCACGTAACACATTTGCACAGCAGACAGTAAAATGGCGGCTTACATGGAAATACGGTTGAAGCAATGTGATGTGATTTAATTCCTGACGGCGTAAGGTTATGTGCCCACCGACATGCATCGAAGAATGGCTGCGGTAAATGGTCATGCATGTGTGGATGTCAGTATTATCAGGAGGTTGGCACGTACTGCACAAGACGATAATCCAGCCCCGACGAACCAACACCACAATGATTGCCACGGACGACCGATCACAGCTGTGGATACACAGCACCAAGTTGGCGCAGGCGAACTCATTCGTGTCAATTGAAGTGTCAAGCACAAATATATGCTGATGATTTTGATTTTTCTAGTCTTCTTCTTCTTCTGCGTTCGTTCTCAATCTCCCACTACCAAGCCCTGAGTAGGACTTTGCAAGTAGACGGATGTAGTCCAAAGAACGAAATGCGTTGTGTCGCTAGTTTACAATTTGACTGCGATATTTACACCTATCGGTCCGACACATCCGTCTTCGGCAGAGATTTTTCTGTAACTTCTGCCTCTTCCCTAAGCAGAACAGACTTCAAGGTCCACCGTTACGCTTCTGGCCAGGAGGTATGCAAGCAGCTCTGCGTTCCTGATTTCGGAAGAAGACGTCTGATTTTTGTCCTCGACTGAATGAAACAGTCCCCAGTGGTTTGCCAGGGTCTATGTGTATGCCAAGGACAAGAACAGCACCACTGCGCCACAGAGAGCATGTCGTAAGAGGCGACTAACTGTGTGACATGGCATAACCCCGGCCATGGTTAGGGTGGTTTGTTAGCATAGATGGCGCCTAACATGCGGGAGGGTTTACTTTGCTCTAGTGTTTGAGTTTATTAAGATGGACTCGCACATCAATTAACCACCCTCCATTTGGGAGTAATAAGCTGCTCAAGCCTAGCCCGCTAAGCAGGAAATCCTCCTCTTGGCTACATCCAGCTCACATCAATAATGGGACCTGCACATGGGCTTATGCCTCTGTAGAAGTACAGGTCGACTAAGACTAAAACTAAGACAAAAACTGAGACTAATACTAAGAACTAATACTGAGACTAAGACTAAGAACTAAGACTAAGACTAAGACTTAGAACTAAGACTAATACTAAGGCTAAGACAGACTAAGAATAAGAACTAAAACTAAGACTAAGACTTAGAACTAAGACTAAGACTGAGACTAAGAACTAATACTAAGAACTAAAACTGAGACTAAAACTAATAACTAAGACTAAGAATAATATTAAGAACTAAGACTGAGACTAAAAACTAAGAATAAGAACTAAGACTAAGCCTAAGAACTAAGACTAAGCCCAAGAACTAAGACTAAGAACTAAGACTAAGAACTAAGACTAAGCCAAAGAACTAAGACTAAGAACTAAGACTAAGACTAAGACTAAGAACTATGACTAAGAACTAAAACTAAGACAACGATTAAGACTAAGACTAGGAACTAAGACTAAGAACTAATACTTAGAACTAAGACTAAGACTGAGAACTAATACTCAGACTAAGACTAAGACTAAAACTGAGAACTAAGACTAAGACTAATAACTAAGATTAAGACTAAGACTAAGAACTAAGACGAAGACTAAGACTAAGAACTAAGACTAAGAATTAAGAACTAAGACTAAGACCAAGACTACAACTGAGACTAATACTAAGAACTAAGACTAGGACTAAGAACTAAGACTAAGAACTAAGACTAAGACTAAGACTACGACTGAGACTAAGACTAAGAACTAAGACTAAGACTACGACTGAGACTAAGAGTAAGAACTAAGACTAAGAACTAAGAACTAAGAACTAAGACTAAGACTAAGACTAGGACTGAGACTACGACTAAGAATTAGAACTAAGACTAAGAACTAAGACTAAGACTAACTACGACTGAGACTAAGACTAAGAACTAAGACTAAGACTAAGAACTAAGACTAAGACTAAGAACTAAGACTACAAACTAAGAAATAAGACTGAGACTAAGAACTAAGACTAAGAATTAAGAACTAAGACTAAGACTACGACTGAGACTAAGACTAAGAACTAAGACTAAGACTAGGACTAAGAACTAAGATTAAGACTACGACTGAGACTAAGACTAAGAACTAAGACTAAGACTAAGACTTCAACTAAGACTAAGACTGCGACTGAGACTAAGAGTAAGAACTAAGACTAAGAACTAAGACTAAGACTACGACTGAGACTAAGACTAAGACTAAGACTAAGAACTAAGACTAAGAACTAAGAACTAAGAACTAAGAACTAAGAACTAAGACTAAGACTACGACTGTGACTAAGACTAAGAACTAAGACTAAGACTAAGACTAAGAACTAAGACTACAAACTAAGAAATTAGACTAAGACTAAGAACTAAGACTAAGAACTAAGAACTAAGACTAAGACTACGACTGAGACTAAGACTAATAACAATCCTAAGAATGTAGCAACTTGTCCGACGTTGACGTGTGTGTGGGTGTACCAGGACGGTGACTAAGTTGAAAAATAATGGATAATCACCTAAAATAATGGCACATCACCTAAAATAATGGCATATCACCTCAAATAATGGAACATCACCTAAATAATGGCACATCGCCTAAAATAATGGCACATCGCCTAAAATAATAGAACATCACCTAAAATAATGGCACATCACCTAAAATAATGGCACATCGCCTAAAATAATAGAACATCACCTAAAATAATGACACATCACCTCAAATAAGGGCACATCACCTAAAATAATGGCACATCACCTAAAATAATGGCACATCACCTAAACGACATCCAGAGCATTCAGTAAATGTATAGCTGATGTGTAAATTGTGCACATTAACGAAATTATCTCCTCAAAGGCACGACATTTCAAATCGCCTTCGTAATATCATTGTTATAATTAAAACCAGAGCCTACGCACCTTTCTATTCAACTCTACAGTACTACCTGCAATATGTTATGCGGCGGAAACAAGGTCACTCACGAACGAGATGGAGTCCAAACTGAGAGTGACACAGCCTCCCTCGAGAGACGCATTGGTCGGCCTCACTCTTCATTAGCCAGAGCAAGAAAGGTCTTCACAACTCGGACATACGTCAATTGTCCCTGGTGGAAGATGCAGTTTTTTTATGCAGACAAGTTGAAACATCGCTGGGGAGGCCACTTACTGCGAAGAACAGACGATCGTTGCTGACAGCAATATGGTACCCTAGAGGTAAGAAACGACCACGAGGGATGCAAGGGAGATGCACGTTGGTCCGACTCCCTTGCATCCCGCAACAACATTTGCAATGCCACAGATGGACAACTCTTTCTCCACTGGTCCCCCGAGGCCCGCGACAGAGACCTTTGGAAGAGAGGTCGGGACGCGCAACGGTGTAACCGCCGCTGAAGAACGGGTCGTCCAGTCCAGTAATCCAGTGATAATTAAAACAACTATAACTTGTAACATTGATTATTGCCCGATCCACATCCATAACTGGGTAATAGGAAAAAAGGAAAGTCAATTATAAGAAAATATAACAATACAAACAATGCAGACATTGCATTCACATTTTGAACTGTGGTAGATAGATGGATCGTGTAGCCTAGTCGACAGTGGGCTGGCTTGCTAAGACTGAGATGACGACTCCAGTCGATCAAGCTGTGAATTGGTAGATGAACGAAGGGCCATACCACCTCAAATAGGCTGCTGCGTAGTCCATGAAGAGCCTATCTTCATCCCCGACGGCAACCGTTACCTTTTGATAGAATGTTTCAAGTTATCTGTACATGGCATTGAGCACTGACATCATTGAAACAAGAATCTATTTGAATGAATAATAAAATAAACATCGAATTGGAAATTGGAGAAAATCAATTATAAAGATAAAATTGACATTTCCCATTACATTTACTTCCTGTATTATAGTGTTTCCAAAATAATAAAGCCACGAGGCACATAGAATTCTTAAAATTATTGTTTGAAAATAAATTCGTTGTTTTACAAATAAAGCAAATACTGATTTCCATCTATTCAATGGAGGACATTAATTTTAAAAATGAATGAAACTTCGGCAACCATCAAAATGAATAGGTGATCCATAAAGAGACTTCGTCTAAAAATAGTTAAACTTTACGTTTAATATATTTGATTAAACCTACAAATAGACATTGTGTATACAAAATAAGATTTATAAACCACCCACGTATTTCAGTATTTATGTAACGTTCATCATTTTTATATATCGAGAAATCAGATTAGTAATTTGTTTTTATAAACACAATTTCTTCTAGAACGATATCGTAATTTTTCTTCTGTACAGGTAAAAGAACACTTTATTTAATCGCTGTTCTTGTGGCTTAACGTTAAAGGCGAGGGCTAGAATTCCTGGAACATTTCCCTCCAGAACAATTCAGAAACTGAATAGTATGCAAAATGTGTCGCGCAATATTAGCAAAGAATTAAAATTGAAGATCTTAAGAACACATGTATTCTGGGTGCATGTGTACGGATGCGAGCCATATGGATCGGTCTCTCTCCATCGAACGGTTCCCCGCCTGTCGAGAGCATCGCACTAAGCACGAACTCTGTAGCCCCAGCGATGAACCCAGGGACCTCCAGCAATGAATCCATAGATCTCCAGCGATGAACCCAGGAACCTCCAGCAATGAATCAAGAGATCTCCAGCAATGAATCAAGAGATCTCCAGCGATAAATCAAGAGATCTCCAGCAATGAATCAAGAGATCTCCAGCAATGAATCAAGAGATCTCCAGCGATAAATCAAGAGATCTCCAGCAATGAATCAAGAGATCTCCAGCAATGAATCAAGAGATCTCCAGCGATAAATCAAGAGATCTCCAGCAATGAATCAAGAGATCTCCAGAGATGAATCAAAAGATCTCCAGCGATGAACCCAGGGATCTCCAGCGATGAAACCAGAGATCTCCAGTGATGAATCAAGAGATCGCCAGCAATGAACCCAGAGATCTCCAGCGATGAACCCATTGATCTCCAGCGATGAACCCAGGGATCCCCGGACATAAATTGCCATCATGAAACGACCGCCGCAGCTCGACTTCGAACCCCGATCGTCTGAACACGAGGTAAACGACTTGACCACTTCGCCGCGTAGTCTAATTGAGTTAAGATTTATGCTAATCTAACCGGAATTGTTTAGTTGTTTAAAATATTTAAAGCACGATGTTTGTTATGGAAAAAGTGAAATTATCAAAATGATAAAATCTTCAGAATTAATTAAATCGATACTGTTTACTTCAATTTGTGATTTTGTAATCGTGTAACTGTATACCCGCCGGTTTGACAGTTCGTATGATGGATCAAAATTCGTCAGCACAACAATTACAATACCTACGTTTAATTTTAGTGTGTGTGGAGACATTATTACTAAGTTTAATTTCAGTGTGTGGAGACGTTATTACTAAGTTTAAGAATGTCTCTGGGTATGATAATTGATCTGTCAAATCTTCGTCTACGGGGGTGTCTAGCTACACTTTTTATAATGTCTCACTTCTCCTTGTTTGCGATCATAGCGCCATTATTTAGTTCAAGTGATGCTTTGTTTGCAGTTGTCAGAATAGCTTTTTTGTTTAAACTGTTTATGGAGAACTATATTTAAATCTACAGGGGAACTGAGACGCTAGTCCGGTCAGGCTTAACAGGCTATACATAATATACTGGCCAAGACTATTATCTCTGTATACTCTTTTTAAACATGTTGTTTTCAAGTCAGTCTAGATGACCGAGATGTGGATCGGTAGGGTCCTTGGAGAAGTTTGCGTCACGCAGATGAAGCCAAACATAGCACAACCGCATGGACCACCTTCATCAGCACGCTCGGGATATGAGGAAAGTTACTACAACCAGCCACTTAGAACCATTTGTATTGTGCCCAAAAGAGTAAACTTATTCATTGTTGACATTAAACAGAACAACAAATGTACAGAGTGGAGTTAACAAGTCCATGATCTCTAATGGTTTATAAATGCGGCTGGGAATAACCGGATTGTTATTAAATTTTGATAAAATAATCAGCAAATGTTTGTTTACATTTTGTCTATTTCATCTGAAAACCAACGACTTGTTGGACCGTGCAAAAGTGACCAGTTTATTTACGATCCTCCGCCAGAGCCGCTTGCTGTGGCTTGGCCATATGTGCAGAATGGAGGATGGGCGAATACCAAAAAATATTTTATACGTAGAGCTGACCAAGGGCAAGCGAAACAAAAGTAGACCCTTTCTCCGCTACAAAGATGTTTGCAAACGTGACCTGAAAGCGTTGGATTTGAACATCTACAACTGTGAGGAACTTGCTAAAGACAGACTCGGTTGGAGGCAGGCTTTGTGTGTTGGCTGACAAGATGCGTTAAGATGAAGACTTCAGACGTTTGCGGCGAAATCAAGGACAATAACTGTCTGTTCCCTCTCTAAAGTGAAGTCCATTGTATCTCTAGACTGACAGGATACCAATCATCATTTGAGCTGATGTTTTAAATGTTTCCCGGCAGCTGCAAACATATGCCTGAAGTCAGATACGACACATTATTATTGACAGGTCAATTGTGCCTTGTTATAGATCATCCAATGGATGCTTTATCTGCTCTGGTAACTCATCCATGTTGTCAATTTTTATTTCCTTTAACATTCTCTTGTAAAACAACCCAAATATGACAGCCGACGTGGTTAATATCTGGACTATTTTGTGGGCACACAACCACTACAATGATTTTAGATATTACAAAAAGGAACAATTTAATCATCGAGTACTATACAGAGAAATCAAGAACATCATCCGAAATCAGTATTTACACCAATGGAGAGAAGTCAGAAACATAAGCAGTTCACCAGACCCAATTTACCAACTCAAAAGAAATCAACAAACTACCTTATTTCGCCTGAGAACTGGACACTGCAGACTACTAGAACATCTATACCGAATGAAGATCTCACACACCGATAAGTGCTCATGTAGAACAGGATGCCAGAACCCTGAACATATTCTACAGGAATGCCCAATCTATAGAGAAATGGAATACCAGACCATGGCCAAAGGGTGCGGAGCTGAGACGAAAGCGGTGGGGCAGCCGCTCCGACCTGGTGAAGACTACAGCTTCATCATGGCGACTGGTCTTGAGATATAAAATGATCAAAAGATCCTGAACGCAGACAACCAGACAGATATCACCTGAGTGAGCAGCAGAACTTTAGTTGTAAAGCGATGAGTAAGGCTTCATTCTTCCTTGAAGACAACGAGTTCTGACAGTTTCCTCGTGTCAGGGTTCAGGCACTTCATTGGCAATTCCCTGCAGGTAGAAATCGCTAACAATCATGGCACCAGGTTCAACAAAATGAATTTCAAGCCGGCTATCGCAGTGAAGAGTGGTTCAGGCGCGAACTGAAACCTCCAATACGAAAATGGAGATGGAAGCGGTGACTTCGGCAATGAGATGACTCTCTGGGACCCCTTTAACGGGCTGTCATATTGTTTGACCCACAATCATTGCTTCAAAAGGTACAGAAGTGCTGGATACGGTATGAGTGGATGTCGGCTGTAGAAGCATCAGATCTGCAGGGGTTGGTGTCGATCTACTGCCCTGGCTATTGTGGGATTCAGAGAAACGAAAGACCTTAATTCACAAATTAGGGGTAGGCTAGATATGGACATGAGTGACATGATAAAGTCTACCAGTGACCGTCTGTTAGATGACGACATCGAACCAGTGACCGTCTGTTAGATGACGACATCGAACCAGTGACCGTCTGTTAGATGACGACATCGAACCAGTGACCGTCTGTTAGATGACGACATCGAACAAGATCAATCAGCAATTCAAAGTGCTTTAAGCGGACTGCGGAGCAACATCGTTGTCCAGCTCTTCCCCGTTGTCTTCAACAAACTTTTGTCCCCATACACTGCCTGCATTCTGCGACGATTGTCAACTGGTCGACATCCTTCAGCTGTTAGAAACTGAATCACCGCTCCCTGATCAACTCTGGACGGATTCCCGTCTGCTGAGGAAACTTTGAGTGGAAGGATAATGACATTTTGCAAACTTGACGGTTGGTGTGTGCTGTTTACACCAGAAATGACGTGATCATGCGCATTGTACCTATGTTTACTTATTGCTATTTGATCCGGTTTCATTTGAGCACGCTTTGTATAAGGACTCTCCACGCCTTCCTGTCTTGTATTGCATTTCGTCCAGTGCCATTTGCTAGAGATGCTCAGCATAGCTCATTCTCCATCGCCCGTCTCCAAGTAGATGTTGGTACACCTTTTTTCCATTTTCCCTCCGTTGTCCACACAAGTACAATGTTTGCGGGCATGTCCAGTCTCATTATCATAACATGATACAGCCATCTGCAACTTGTCTCTGTTATAAAGCTATTCATATCTCTTAAGTGGGCTACTGTAATTCTTCCTCTTCTTCATCGATCAACTGAGGCTATGCTTTTAGTCCGGCGAGCTTCACGAAGGAGACTGCATTTCAGGTCTTCGCCGATCCCCCACAGCTTTTCGAGCATGGTCGTTCCCCCAGGTCAGACTGTCTCTTTTTGGTCTGCATACGTAGGGCATTCCTGCAGAATATGTTCTGGTGTTTATTTGGGTGCTCCACAATCGCTCGTGGCAGTGTCTGAGACCCATTCTGTTGAGGCGGGCAGTGAGTCTACAATGTCCAGTTCTGAGTCTGAAGATCCTTGTCTTCCCATCTCTGCCAAGTTTGTCTCTGCTGTCATTTTCTGGCTTTTATTCTTTGTGCTGGTCTCTCCCTTCTGTCCCCATGGATCGTTTAATGAGTGTCTTTGCTTCTTTAGAATTATGTAGATTGGGGGGAGGGGGGAGGGCTATCTGCGTGCATCCACTTCCTGCATTTGCGAGCTCATCTGATTTCTCTTTTCCAGGGATCGGACAGAAGGCAGCAATCCACTGTATAACTAAATATGTTTTTTGAGACAGTAATCCTATGTTGTATTTTATTTCATGTGAGAGTCTATCTTGTTTGTGGTTTGATATGGCTTGCAGTACACTCCTGGTGTCTGTTAGAATGACCGTTTTTCTTGTAGTTATGTTTTGGCTGGAAAGAATCTGAGTTGCCGCTTGCACAACTCTTGCTTCAGTTCTGAAACTGGTACAAGTCTCTCCTGCTGGTACAAGTCTCTCCTGCTGGTACAAGTCTCTCCTGCTGGTACAAGTCTCTCCTGCTGGTCATGTAATAAGCGTTTGTTATGTGTCTAGCCAAAACACTAAAAACTCTACGAAGGAATGGAAGATTTGTTAATTCTCCAAGTATCCCTCTTTGTCATCCGCCAGCATTCCGAACCATATATCAGTACCGGTAAGACAATATTATAAAAGTTTTTATAAAGCTCAAGTTTAGTTTTCCTACTATTCTTGTATATACGGAATTTCCAAATTCCTTTCATCATGGCAAAGACAGTTGTGGTCTTATTTATGCGAGATGTTATGTCCTCTTCCGTCATTCCTTGGAGTGGTACCACACTTCCGAGATACGTAAATTTATTTGTGGCTAATATTGTATTATGTATTTTGTTGAAAAAAATCCGCAAAATAAATTAATACTCCTCCACACACAAAATTATTTTTTCAATAAAAAAATCTAAATACGAGTGGTTGTTCCTTGACTCGGGTAAAATCTGTACAACTGTCTGTATACCAGTTAGCTATTCTGGTTTGAATACAATGAATGGACTCTTTTGTAAATGTGTCAATGACTTTAGAAGCAATGAGGTCCTATTTCAGAAGGTGCTGCGATTTCTGCACCCAAAGTAAACGAACGCTATTACTACATTGTTATTTCTCATATGTGCTAGATAATAATAAAAATAATAATAATGTTCACTTAGGCGTCTAAGGCCCATTGCGTCGGTTGACTTCATCCATGACCCGTTGCTGCGGTGTGATTCCAGCTGCCGTACAGGGCGGAGGGGGAGGTTGCTACTTGCTGGAGCTGTGCGGTGACGGCATCTTCTGCGCTTCCAGTCCGTCGGGAGAATACTTGTGGCTCTGTGGAACGACGTGTGAAGTGTCTTGTGAGCCGGGGTTTCCTGGTCCAGCTGTACAACATGACCGAACAAAGCAACTCGACGCCGGTCAAGTGTTTCTGAGATTGTTGAAGGACTGTTTTTGAAGAGAACTCCCCATTGCGGATGTAGCCATGCCAGCGGATGCCCAGGATATGCCGCTGGTTGCCTATGTGAAAGACTAACAGTATCGACATGTCATGTTTCAGCAATGTCCAGGTTTCGGAGTCCATAAGCGGGACTGGGATCACGCAAGACTGGTAGATGTGGATTTTTGTTTTAAGGGAGATCTTGCCGTTACTCCACACATGCCTGAAGTTGTGCATGGGAGACACGGGTAGATCTATCCGTTAGATAATATTTAACCTTAACTACATTTTCCAGTCCATAACTCTTTGAGTAATTTCCAAGAGAAACATAGCAATCATAACAATATTATGTAAATTTTTAGCATTACTGACTTCACTAGGACAGCAAAATGCACAATAAAAATTGCAGGTCGGCATTAAATTTCCGCAATTAATTTGTTGATTATCAGATGCTGTTGGAAAATTGTTCACTTCCGGTACGTAATGACACCTCTAAGTACCTCTTGAGCTTCTTCTTCTTTTGTTTTCTTCTTCTTTTCTTCTGGTCATTCTCACACGACTATTTCATTGTATTTCTTCTCCTGGTTCGTTGGTTTATGTCTTGGTCATTCCCATTATCACAAATATCTCTGCCGATTCTCTTCATTTCCATTTGCATTCCATTTGTTTGTTCACTAGTTTTATTTGGTATATCATTTCTTCTTCTACATTTATAACTGTTTTCATCAAATTTGATCTATGAGAAAAACTCCACTTTCTCTATCAATTTCAGATCTACTTGTTTGTATTTCGCAAAGCTACTATGTTTCTTTAATTTAAAAAAATTTTTAAAACAGGTAAAAGGTTAATGCTATCGTTAGAAATCAACTGCAACAAAAGCAGTTCATCGTAATGTAAGTTCTTCTCTTTGTTAACCAACAATTTACTTATGAGACTGACTCGTGCTTTGCTGCGTAGCTGACTAATAAGTGTTCTGCAATAAACAAAACCGTAAAATGCCAGTAGCATAGTCTTACAAAGCAAATGAATAATGTCATAGAAATAGTTAATACTTGCAGTTTATAAAATATATTAAATTCATTTAATTAGTTGAGCCATTTATTATAATTAAATTCAATGGTAAATATGAAGTGCATATATATATATATGCAAAGTCGTCCATCGTAGACAATGATGGCATTAATAATTTTGCTAGCGCTATTTTTAGTAAGTATTAAATGCGCTACATTTGATCCTCATTCTCTCGTTTCGTGCCGCCCGACCCAGTGGCAAGTCAAGGACAAGACGACTTGGGTGCGACTACGAGATGCAGGGGACTCCGCATCAAGCACTCGTGAAAAAAACGGCGGGATTCGGAGTCCAACCTACACCCCTTGATCACGAGGCCGACGGCTTAACCACTTCGCCACGGAATATATATATATATATATATATATATATATATATATATATATATATATATATATATATATATATATATATATATATATATATATATATATATATATATATATATATATATAATATTCAATGCTGCGTACGTATAACCTTAGCAAAGGTGTTTGATGCTTTTTTTTTTCTGACTGTAAATTAAATTATTGCAAAAGTAAATAACATTGCAAACATTTATATCAAGAAATTCCGACTTTAACTGTCAAGTAATAATTGATGCACTCAGCGCAAACATTTCTTTGAGGAAGATATTGTTCTTTGTGTATTTTTGTCCTTCAAACAGTTTAACTTTTGTGAATTTTTAAATAGACCAGATATCCACACGATTGCGTGGGCAAATTATGTTCTTATGTCCATTCCGTAATAGTAAAGATTTTTCAGAACACTTCAAAACATACATTGGTGTTGTTTATAGTTACCATCTATATAGATCAAACTCACTGAAGGTTTTACTATGATTGAATATTTATATAATAACATTTACCCTGATCTCTGAGTAATGAGATAAGACAGCCGTAACCGTGTGCAGTGGCGTTCACGTTAAAACCCCATTGGCAGTTGAACATCGAAAAAAAACTGTGTTAAAGCCCGTTCCTCTGGCAAAACTCAAGTTAAAACTCTACTAACACGATTCTAGGAATTCTCTCCCCACAGAAAATATGTTGCAAACGGAGACTGTGTGGCTATACCATCAGGTCTTGGTTAAGTGGTTAGGGGAGCGGTATAGATGGCGCCTGACATGCTGCGGGTCTATCTTGTTCCAATTTACGGTTCCACCACCAGACCCAAAAATAGGCGACCATATATTCCATTCGTTACCAATCCAGCAGTTGGTAACATGAACTAGGATTGATCTCGCAAGTGACCAGTGAATTTTCACCTGCAAAGGAAAATATGAAACAAAAGAGGGCACACCTCTTCTCAACGTCTAACAACGCTGGTGATCAAGAATAGACTATTCATGAACACAATCACCAACCAAAAATTAAAAATTATAAAATAAATAGTCAACTTGAAGTCATTTTGTTTAAATTAATCTTCTTCTTTGTGATTAGCTCTCAAATAATCGCATTTTCTCTCTTTTACACTTGATGGTTCTTTATCAGGCTTTTCTGGGCGCCATACAGTTTATTCCACAATTGTGTTAGGTAGGACCATATTGTCATATCGTTCCTCTCGTAGTCCGGGCAGACATTGAAAACATGTTTCATCGTGTGTGTGTTTATTCTCCCTGAATGGACACATGGAATGATGTCCACAGCGACATGTGCGAATGCTGTGTTATTAACACCTAACGGTTAGTGACGAGTTTCTGAAAAATATTGCCTTACCAGAACTAACTAAACAACGGAAACACAAAAATACGTAGTTTAATTAACATAATTAAAATGCCAAGAATCCTAAAATATACGCCGTATTTAAAAAAATAGGATTGCAAAAAGCGGATTTCCGAAAATTCGGAGCAATATTTTAATGAATCATATGTTGTTGATGCGTTTTTAAAAAGTGAATTATTGTCATTTACTGTTTAATTAGTACGCGTGTGTATATATATATATATATATATATATATATATATATATATATATATATATATATATATATATATATATATATATATATATAAATGTAAAATATATATATATATATATATATATATATATATATAAATGTAAAATATATATATATATATATATATATATATATATATATTTTACAAAGAGATTCTCAGAATACCATGGACAGAGAAAAAGACCAATGTAGATATTCGGCAAAATTGTAACATAGAAGAGAATTGGTTTATCAATTTAATTTTGGCTAGAAAATGTAAATACTTTCGTCACATCAAGAGACAAAACGGTCTTGAGAGAACGGTGATGGAAGGTATGGTGCCAGGCAAAAGGAACAGAAGTAGACCAAGAAGACGATGGCACCAAGATATCCAGGAATGCCTAGGTATGACTGACGGAGGCTGGAGTTTTGGCAAGGGAAAGAGTTTCTTTCAGAAAGACTGTGATGGGAGCCACGTTTTTAATTAAAGGACATGCTATATGATGATGATGAGATATATATATATATATTAGGTCAGAATTGGAATTGCTTTAAATAATTAATGTTACGCACTTAACGATGATTAAAATCAGAAAACAGAACGCCTACATATGAAATGGTAAACGTTAAAGTGGATCCCATCGCAACAATAGCTGCCGGGGATGAAGATAACTCTTTGTGGACTGTCGCAGTCTATTTGAGGTGTGGTGGACAGTTCCAGGAACGAACTACGCCCGGATTTGTTTCTGTCCGTTCGTGATTTCAAAATCTGGTGAGGTGTAATTCCAGTATTTGCAAGCAAGCTCGCTGTCGACTAGGCTACACGAGCTTACATATGTAGGTACACATATATTCATAACATAGGGGTTTGTTACATTATTCAATCTTGTATCGTATAAAAAACATTGCAATCATAAAAACCTACATATGTAGGTACACATATACTCATAACATAGTGGTTTGTTACAGGATTCAATCTTGTATCGTATAAAAAACATTGCAATCATAAACATAGCACTCTTGTTCAAGATTGTGTTGTTCTCACTCAAATATCCCCATATGGTGGTTTGGTTCAGGCCTATGTCCTCACCTTCAACAGTTTAAAATACTTTCCCCAAATGAACTTGACAGATTGTTTCACGTTTCTGTCGGTTTCTGTCGCTATCATTCAAAAAATACAGTTTATCGCTCAAATAAACACATTCGTGTCCTTAACATCGATAGCATTCAGTTTCAAGCTTGAATCGTAACCACACACATTTCCCGTTAGAACGACATATATTTCAGTCATAAACTTGCCGTCAAATTTCGAGTACAATACGCACCCGTGTTCACTACATTATCATAATCATGTGCCCTGCCGATTGACGTTAACGAGCATGACCTCCAGCCGCTTCTAAAATGTGAGTCGTTTACCAACTCTATTGTTGATTGTAGCGCGTACCATTCTCTTAGGCTGTTCAACATCTTTTCTCTCTGCCTTCTTCTGTCTCATTGTTCCTGCTATCTTTCCCGTTGTCACAACTTTTTTCAAAACACGCCTGAAAAAGAATGACTGCCATAACATAGCATAACTGCAATTAGTTTGAAAACTCAAATTATTCTAGGGGATCTCGTCTTACGGAGAATATGTCGCAACAACGGGGACTGTGTGACTATAACAACAGGTCTTGGTTATGTGGTTAGCGGAGAGGCTTAGATGGCGCCTTACAGGCTGTGGGTCTACCTTGCTCTAATTTACGCTTTCACCTCAGCCAGTCTCAAACGTAGGTGATCGTATATTCCAGGGACTAACATGCTGGGATTGACATGGTAAGTCGCCATTGAATTTTCACCTGCCAACAAAGATGAAACAGAGGAGGTTGTACCTCCTTGCGACATCCAACGACATTAGTAGACTGAAGATAGATAGACAGACAGACAGACAGACAAGACAAGACAGACAAGACAGGCAAGACAGACAAAACAGACAAGACAGACAAGACAGACGGACGGACGGAAGGAAGGAAGGAAAGATAGATAGATAGATAGATAGACAGACAAGACAAGACAAGACAAGACAGACCAGACCAGACCAGATCAGACCACATCAGACCAGACCAGACCATACCCGATCAGACCAGACCAGACCAGACCATATTAGACAGACAGACAGTCAGAAAGACAGACAGACAGACAGATAGCAATGAGCTGTCTTTATGTTTTGTGTCTCTTCTAGTACTGAATCATTAGTCTTCCTTGCAGTCCATGAGATGTGCAGCAATCCTGTGTAAAGTCACATCTCCATTGCTTCCAAAGTTCTAAGCGCTTGCATTCATATTGTCCATGATTCACTGTCATATGTCAATACTTGTTCCACGTAGCAAGCAAAGCCTCTTTCTCAGTTCCAGCGACAAATATCTGTTGCACAATATTCCCGTCATGGTCTGGAAGACCGATTTTGCTTGGACTTTTCTGCATTTGATACCGTAATCACACCTTCCATCTGATGTCATGCGATCGAATTCTGCAAATTTTCAAGCGACCAATGATCTCAAGGGTGATGGAACCAGAGTGCCTGCATCCTGAGATACCTCCAGTCATCCTGACTTATGTCCTGCCGATGGTCCAAGGCTACACGGAACCAGAGAGTGAAGTTGGTGGCCAGGGCAGCTTCTTCGTCAGTTGTTGTTGTTGTTGAATGTCCACAATGAGAAGGATTACTCTTTTGTGCGCTCTAAAAAAGACGTTTTTATTTATTTATTTATAATTTTTTTTTTTATGTTCGCCATATTTTTCTATTCCCCAAGGTGTGCGTTGCACTGTAGTTTTCATTTTGCGCCTGTCGGCCAAGTGCAACCGACTTCAGTATGCATTCTTTAAAATTGTCTGCTTTCATTACCCCACGCCGTCCCCTAAAAAAGGACGTAAAGTGGCGGTTGTCGTAGCTTTCCTTACATCCCGAGCGTGCTGATGAGGATTAACTGCGATCCTCCAGGCCTGTATTGCTATGTTTGGCTTCATCTGCGTGTCGCTAACTACTACGGGATTACGTCGATCCCTAACCTTGTTAGCTAGGCTGCCATGACAACAGTCCGTTTCCAGGAAGGGATACGAGGAAGCGCAGGTGAGGGCTTTGTCCAGTACGTGTCGCATGAAATTAACATGTCTAATCAGTATTATCTAAGTACAGCGCATGTTACATCATCAAGACAGAATGCGATGATGAGGTCGTCATCATCGCTTGCAATAGGCAGCTAACTAAATCTCGGAATACAAAATGACGTATTTTTTAGTACTCACGTATAAATACGTGCCAAAGTTTCAGCAGACCAAACTGAGTACACATTGTGAGTATTGAACACAAAATTTTTCGGTAATTCTTTCTCAGACCACTGCCAGTTTCTCATTCAGATAATCAATACGTTTCTCTCATGAACTAGGATGTTTGTTTCAGGCTATGTTGCCTCCATACATATTATCTCTCATAATCCTCGTGGTCTGTTTCAGGCGTTTCTTGTCATCTTTAAACAACCACATGTTGTCTCCTTAAAAGTGGTTATATATTTCATGCATCTGTAGTTAACACTCTGTGTATCGCTCTAAAACTCACAATAATTTCTAACATAACTTTGCAGATATGTTTCCGTCTTTTGTCGCTACCTTATATTTTATTCCTCAGATAATCACACGTGCATTCCTCATCAATGTAGCGGAAACATTCAGGCTCCTGTCATAACCACGCTTTTTATCCTTCAAATAAACACATCTGTTTTCTTTCCAAACTCAGTAGCCAGTGTTAGACTTCTGTCAAAAACTGTTCTTTTTATCCTTTGAAAAAAATACATTTATTTTCGTAATTAACTTGGTGGACAGTATTAAACTTTTGTCTTAGGAGTCTTAATGGCTTAAGAGCAGTACTCTGTCAGCTATACCAGCAGTCTACACCAAAACGAGTAGCAGTACAATGGGTTCCATCCCACTGTAACATTCAAGGCAACGAGGAGGCAGATAGACTGGCAAAAGAAGGTGCAAGGTTACCACAACCAGATTCTAGGGTGACATACGAAGAGTCCAAAGGGTTTTGTTAGGGCCAGATACATTGCCAAATGGGAAATAGAGCATACTGGCTACACAAAAAATTATGCTTATTACCAGTTGAACAGAAGAGAGCAGGTCGTGGTCTTCAGACTCCGCATAGGCCACAACAGACTGAGGTACCATCTATTCAATAAACTGAAGATAGGTGGCACTGACGAATGCATCTGGGGTACAGGGAAAATGACCCCTGAACATATGCTGCAAAATTGCCAGACATACGAGGACCAGAGAAAGCACATGTGGCCATCACCAGTGCCAAAACTAGACAAGCTCTATGGCAGTGTCGACAGCCTCAGGATGACTGCTGCTTTCTTCGAACAAATTCAAGTTGACTTTTGACAGCGTACGAAGAATAAGACTTCTGCGGTAACGTTTTACTTCAAATAAAAACATGTCTTCTTTGTAAAATTAGTGGTCAGTGTTAGGTTTCTGTCGTAACTATGCTCTTTATCCTTCAAATAAACACATTTATTGCCAACATAAACTTGACAGTCTGTTTAGGTTTTCTATCGTATTCATGCTTTTATTCTTCAAATAAAAGCATTTATTGCAATCACAAACTTGACAGTCTATTTTAGGTTTAGTAGTCACTATATAATATAATCTTTGTGCCGGCACAGTATCAGTTTATTTCTAAAAAAATCACAACTTTTTCCACTAATAAACTTGGAAGTCTTTTTCACACTTCTGCAAGCACTAAAACATTTACCTCTCAACAAATTACAAGGGTACGGCTTGGGATAGTGGTTAAAAGGACACGCCTCACAATCCAAAGGTGCTGGGTTCGTTCACCATCACAGTACCGCCGTTACCCCGGGAAAGCAAACCCTTAGAAAATGCAGAAGGTAGCAGACCCTTACATAAAATGCACGCCGAAGTCAGATGCACTGTGCCGACAAGCGCATAATAAAAACCATAGTGCAATGCACATCGCCTTGGAGAATATAGAAAATAAGGCTAACGCAACAAATAAACAAAATTTCAATTCACAACTTTTTCACTAATGAACTTGGAAGTCTGTTTCACGTATCGGTCATCATGATATGCACGTTATACGTTAAAGTCTGTTTCACGTATCGGTCATCATGATATGCACGTTATACGTTAAAGTCTGTTTCACGTATCGGTCATCATGATATGCACGTTATACGTTAAAGTCTGTTTCACGTATCGGTCATCATGGTCAGGTCAGGTCATCCCGTAACCGGTGAAGTCGTAGGGGCACACATGAAGACATCCTCACAACACCACGTCATCCCTCTCTGTCAGAAGCCGCTGCCTGTGACTCTTCTGGTCGGAGACTGGTCCATTCTTTTATGTTGTCTTCCCATCTCTTTTTGGGCCGGCCTCTTCGTCGTCTGCCATGCACCTTCCCGTGGAGGATTGTGTTTGCAAGACCATTTGATCTCGATATGTGACCGTACCAAGTGAGTTTCCTTCTTTTGACAGTTGCCAAGAGATCTTCGAAAGGCCCTATTGCCGTCGTAATTCTATTTCGGAGTTCCTCGTTTGTAACTCGATCTTTGTACGTGACGTTTAAAGGTCTTCGGAAACATCTTATCTCCAAGGCCTGTATCCTTCGTTGAAGGTCAGCTGTAACTGCCCATGTCTCACACGCATAGAGAAATATTGACAGGACCAGTGTACGCATGAATCTGATTTCCGTGCATAGTGCTAACCGTTTATCTTGCCAGATTTTGTTAAGCCATGCAAGCGCCGCTATTGTCTGTGCTATTCTAGCCAATACTTCACATTTTGATCCTTCATCACTGACAATCGACCAAAGATATTTAAAACGGTCAACTAATTCGAGTTCTTGACCGTTTGCTTTTATCTTGCTGTTGAAGCCCGTAGCGTTGTTTGTCATTAGTTTTGTCTTTCCAGCGTTCATCTCCATACCATAGTCAAGAGCTGTTTCATCGAGCCTTCTGACCCATTCCTGGAGTTCTGCTTCTGAACCCGCCAACCCGTCGATATCATCTGCAAAACGAAGGTTAGTAATCGTTCGGCCCCCTATCTTGACAGTACCAACGTGACCTCCAAGTGCCTCACTCATAATTCCTTCAAGGAATATATTGAAAAGAGTTGGAGAGAGTGTACACCCCTGTCTCACACCAACTGATGTGCGAAACCAGTCTCCTCGCCTCCCATTCACAAGAACTGCACTAGACGCCTTGTTATACAGGTGTTCAAGGACCGTTATAATATTTCCGTTGATATTATACATCCTCATGGTTGCCCAAAGCGTTTTATGCCATACCCTATCAAACGCCTTCTTAAAATCCACAAACACATGATACAGTGTTTGCTGCTGCTCTAGATATTTCTCGCTTAGCAGCCTTAAATAAAATTTATGTTCTGTAGTGCTTCTTCCCTGTCTGAACCCTGCTTGCTCCTCGGCAATAATGTTCTCTGCTTGGGGTTTCAATCGGTCGAGGATTAATTTAAGCATGACCTTGCTAGGGTGGCTAATGAGGTTTATTGTTCTGTAATATTGGCACAGCTTTAGGTTTCCAGACTTATGTAGCGGTATACCTATAGATTTCGTTCATAAGTCCGGCCAGTTTCCTGTCGCCCATATTTTGTTACAGATGTGTGTCAGGCCTTCCACCACTACCTCTCCACCTGCTTGTAAGAGCTTTGCTGGTATATTGTCCACGACGGCCGCCTTCCCTCTTCTCAATGTCTTTACCGCTGCAATTACCTCTTCCTTCGTTATCAGTTGGTTATCCTCTATATTTGTTGGTTTTGGGGGGAATGTTTTCTCAGGTTTGTTTCGCCCTTCATAGTTGTATAGCTCGGAACAGTGCTCTGTCCATCTTGCCAGTACATCATTTCCCTCAATGAGACACTTGCCGTTTTTATCATGAATCATAAGGTTCCTGCTTTGTCTTGGTGTTACCAGTTCTTTGACCACCTTGTATGCTCCTTTAGCATCCTTTCTGTTTAGTCTCTCTTCGATGTTTGCGCATTGCTCACATATCCACGCTTCTTTCGCCTCTCTCATCAAAAAATCAATCATCATGATATGCACGTTATACGTTTAAAAAACACATCTGTTTCTAGACGCGTCAGTCTGTTTAAAGCCTCTGTCATCCTTGTGCAGATCATCCATAAAATAAGCACACCTTTACTTTCATAAACTGGATAATTTGTTCCAAGTTTATGTAGTCACCATACAGTGTCCATCAAGGGCCGAAGATGCAGCAGTGAAAGAGCTGGCAGCAGCCATCGATTCCTAGATGGATGCCTGTAATAAGGGTCAGTGATCCATAGCTGACCATGACCTTATTCCGTCTCCAAGTGGCGGCCCTAATAACAGACATCACCCAAGCAGACTGGCTCAAAAATGGCGTGCTGAAATCGGATACGATTGACCGAAATGCGCAGAAATCGCAGCATCGCTGTAAACTACGAAACAACGTCACAAACGTCATTTTCAGAATTAACGCCAAAGAAGAATATGAAGAAAAAGAAAAACAAGGAGAATAAAAGAAACAGATAAAGAAAAAGAAGAGGAGCAGAAGGCGCAGAAGAAGAAGAAGAAGAAGAAGAAGAAGAACAAGAAGAAGAAGAAGAAGAAAAAGAAGAAGAAGAAGAAGAAGAAGAAGAAGAAGAAGAAGAAGAAGAAGAAGATGTATCCATCAAATAATTATATGTATTTCCATCACACAATTTCTTCTTCTTCTTTTCTTCTTCTTCTTCGTCCATCTTGGAATTTACGTTTTGATAATCTGTGTCTTCATTCTCAGCAAGGCCTAAACTATGCTGCATTCAGCACAAGTGATCCGGTTTCAGTACGGTACATTATTAAGGCTGTGTTTATCTTTCCAATTCACTGAGTCAAGCTATGCTTGATGCGATCACTTGGAGACTGAATAGTGGGGTTTTTGTTTTTGGACAGCTCTAGTTTGCTGGCCCATGACTGATTAAGGTATATGTCTTTACAGTACAGTTTGTCCATCAAATAATCACATCTTAATCCTTCATTTACTAGGCATATGTCCACAGCATCCTTCTTTAAAGCAGTGAAACATGATCTACCTACACGCACCAGAAAAGGCGAACAGCTTTCACGTGAGGTGCCTGCACAGAAACCTGTGAGTTGGGTGGCAGGATAAGTTTAAAGAAGAGAGCAGACACTGTGACGGACAGTTTCTATGCTAAGTCTTTGAAGGTTCCAATGCCTGGGACACACTCGGAGGATGGATGATAGTAGAATACCAAAGGAGTCATGGGAACAGGACGCCATGGATCGTGTTGCATGGATGAGTGGATCATGCATGCAATACAGATAGCATAAATACCTATTGCGGATAAGCTAAGGGCTTAGCATTTGAGAAAACATGCCACACCATGCGATGCTGCAAACAATCATGATTTTTTATTCTTTTTCCACACACTGTGGAAGCCGCTTCTCTGCTCAAATTGGTCTTACGAGTCTCATTCGTTATCGTCATGGACTGTAGTTACATCCCTTTATCAAAGCACAACTTACTAACGGTCGACAAGGCGGAAAAAAGCCAATGGCAAGCCCTCATAAACTTGATGGTTTGTTTCAGATTTCTGTCATCAACATTCAATTGATTTCATCAATTTTCATTATCACATTTAGGACCTGCATCATGTGTATGATAACACCAATTGATTCCTCAAATAATTGCTTCGATATATCTTATTATTTTTCCGCCCTTTGATGTCACCATAAAGCTTCTTGGACAAATAATCACATTTGTATCGATCGTAAATGTTGCGGTTTCTTTCGTCCTAATGTCGTCACAATACACTTAATCCCTAAACAAAATCGCACCTTTTTCCAACATATGTTTTATAATATGTTTCATGCTCGCCAGGCAGAGGGTACGTGTTCACCCACCTCGAAGATGCCCATCTGATTCCACTGTTAGTCACTTAATCCGGTGATGTGGAGTCAAGGCACAGGGCGAAGGGGCAAGAGTTATTGACCACAAACCTAAGAGTACATGTGATCATCACTCGTGCCAACACTAGATAAGTTCTGTGGCAGTGTCAACAACCTCAGGATGACCGCTGCTTTCATTAAACAAATTGAAGTCGACGTCTGACAGCGTATGAAGCCGAAGAATACTTCTGCCGAAACCATGTTGTTTGTTCTTTACATAATTATATCCATCATTCCACTATACACTTGGTGGTTTCTTTTAGGCTTATGTCATCTACATTTTTTGCCCTTATCTAATGTCATCTGTGTCTTTCATACAGGATTCTGCCCTAACAGTTCCGTTTATTAACGTTTCTTCTTTTTTAGCCTTGAAAGCGATGTTGTGTTACCGTGTCTTAATTTACATCCAGGTTACAAATTTGCATCTTTCGGGCAAACAGATCCAATTTCAGGACGACTGAATAGCGGAACGGGTTTGTCTGTTTTCTTTTATCTCTATTCTCTAAGCTAGGCTGCACGGATACAGCCTGTGTCATGAGCCGCCATTCGAAGGCGTAATAGGATCTTGGTCCTGGATCGCTGACTGTGACTCGGACACACAGCTAAAAGCCAGTGAATTGTGTCGCATCGATCACTGCGGCGCCAAATAATTAAATGTTTCCATCATAAACTTGGCGATCAAATAACGATCAGTTTTAGCCGTATTTCATCACCTTATATTTTATGCCTCAGATAATCACATTTGTTTAAATCATAAATTTAGCATTTCTTTTCAAACTAATGTTATCACCGTACAGTCTATCACTCTCAATATGATATGTATTTGTCTATTAAAGCTTACCTCGTTTGTTCATGCTTATTTTGTTAATATCCTCTTCTCCGCGTAATTTATTGTAAAATCGTGGTGGTTTGTTTAAGGATTCTCTCGTCCCCATCTAGTTTATTCATCACATAATTACATCTGTTCTGTTCACCGCACTTCCGGAATACTCACAGGTTCTTAGTCTCTCCCTGTATATAACGAAGGGTGTGGATACTAATAGTTTCTTCAGCTTTCTTATTGCAAACTCTTCTGCTCCGTCTGATCGAACCTCGTTCGACATCAAAGATCTGCAGTCCGTAAATTGTTGTTTTATATACTGTCTAGTCATCATCTAACATGGGGGGGGGGGGGGGGGTTTCATCGATAGACTCACTTCTAACTTTATCTAATGTACCCTTTTTTTTTTGCCTGCGAAGCCATGACGTCAGTTTTTCGTTGCCCTAAATCCCAGAATGAACTTGACAGAAAATCCACACACCACCTTCTGCAGGTTTGATACCTGTCACCCACTCATACTGTATCAATTCCTTCTTGATCTTCCGAAGTAAGGATTGACACTATGACTGCCCCTGTTAATTTTTAAAAAGGTCTCAGATATCCATCTCAGACTCGACTCCCATTTTCATTCTCGTACTTGAGAACCTGCCCTGTATCACCTACTGTTCTCAGCGACGACCTGCCCTGCATCACCTACTGTTCTCAGCGACGACCTGCCCTGTGTGACCTACTGTTCTCAGCGACGACCTGTCCTGTATGACCTACTGTTCTCAGCGACGACCTGTCCTGTATCACCTACTGTTCTCAGCGACGACCTGTCCTGTATGACCTATTGTTCTCAGCGACGACCTGCCCTGTATGACCTACTGTTCTCAGTGACGACCTGCCCTGTGTGACCTACTGTTCTCAGCGACGACCTGCCCTGTAAGACCTACTGTTCTCAGGGACAATCTGTCCTGTTAAACCTACTATTCTCAGCGACGACCTGCCCTGTAAGATCTACTGTTCTCAGCGACGACCTGCCATGTATGACCTACTGTTCTCAGCGACGACCTGCCCTGTATGACCTACTGTTCTCAGTGAGACCTACCCTGTATGACCTACTGTTCTCAGTGAGACCTACCCTGTATGACCTACTGTTCTCAGCGACGACCTATCCTGTGTGAACTACTGTTCTCAGCGACGACCTGCCCTCTCACTCTAGCCAAGAAGCCCCAACCAGAAATCTATCACCGATCCATCTGTATACATGATGTAATCACTGCATGTTATCATATATCAGCTTGTTAACCTCGATCTCCGCCCTCCCTATGTACTCAAAATTGCATTCTCAGCCTAGGGTTATCATGACTTTCTCACAATTTGACATGCCATCTCCACTGTGAACCCATTCTTCTATCTTGACTTTCGTCTCACTTGTGGTCACCTGTCCAAATAATCTATCTGGTTCCTCCATCCACGAGACTGATCTATTGATTCTTGTTCCCTAAATGCATCCGACATTACCCCGAATCAACTTGGTAGTCCGTTTCATGCGTCTGTCCCCATCATGGATTATTCCTCTATAAATCCCTAGTTTCTACCATGAACTTTTCGGCATATTTCAGGTATCTGACGTCAGCATACATTCTTATTTCCAGAAATATCCACATCTATTTCCATCAGAGTCTCCAGACAGTCTCGCTCCAACTTCAGCTGTCGCTATTTGCTTAAAATGCTCCAAGTAATGATTTTTTTTTCATCATATATTTGGCCGACTGTTTCAGTCAACTGTCGTCACGATACTGTTAATCCTTCAAATCCTCTTCTACGTTCATCCTCAGTTCAATGCCTTGAATTCTCTTACAAAAGAGAAAGGCTGTTTTATCTCCGTACAGCTTTTGTCTCACATCTGTCTCCCGAGCACATTGTTGGTTTCTCTCTTACTGCATATGCCTTTCAAGGGTCTCCCTGTCTCCTGTAATGACTCCCTCATTCACAATCACCGCCCTTCCTCTAACCGCGTGAAACGTGTTCTCACATATCACCCTCACTGCGACTCTGTCCGGGATATCCAATTCTGTCAGCTTCGTATCATTCATTTCGATCCTTCCATTTGAGCTTTTTCCCAAATCTCCCCTTCCTTCTTGTCGCCTACAAACGGGAGAGAAACCTGAGGAACTTGCTGGTCAGTAGCCTGTTGCACATGCCCTCACAGCCATCCAGGCGTCAGGTCGTGCAATAACGCACGTAACTGTGGTATTTGCCCACATGGTATCCTAACTCGCTCGGTGACCTTCCCCAAGCAGAGTTTCTCATCAAGGATGGTTTCGCATGCAAGTCTCGCAACCTCCTTTAATAAACATCATGTGTTACCATTGTGATGCGACCTTCATCAGAGAGACTAGTCTGAGACTGCAAGCATTTCCGGCAACACCTCAGTGACATCAGTAAAAACTGGTTCTCTGATTGCCAGCCACTTTAACTGTCCTTGGCACCGGGGCAAAGCCTATGTCATTGACATAGACATAGTTTCTTGCTTGACTGACGATCGTCATAGATTCGTACTAAAGAACAAACTGATCTCTCGTACGAGTTCTCTCCAGGCGCATGACACCAATATCTTCCATAACTTTTCTTAATCCTCATCTCATCCCTGACTCCATCTGTCTGTCTTCCTCTTTCAACACATATCACCGTTTTGTCCTAAGACAGCAGAACCAAACTCGTGTGCACTGATAAAGCGATGGGATAAATGTACTTTTTTGTGAATGCACACAATGAGCAAGTTTATTCTTTTGTGCGACCTAAAAAAATGGCGTTAAGTGGCGAATTCCATTAGCTTTTCATACATCCAAAGCGTGCCGATAAAGGTGGAACGAGGTCCTCCAAGCTGTTGTGCTATGCTTGGCTTCATTTGCGCATAGTTCACAATTGCAGGGATCACGTTGATCTCACTATCTCGTTAACCAGACTGACACAGAAGAACAGCCCAGTTCCATGGAGAACTAGGTGGAAGTCCGGGGGGAGGGAGGGGGGAGGGTAATCTTGAGTGTCATGGCCAGTAGATTTTGCTTTGCATGATTAATCGTTAGTCTCCTTTCCTATGAAGAAGTTAATAAAGCAAATTACGTTGGGAAATAAGAGACAATGTAAGTGCAATTATAAATTGTTTTCAAGTTTGCATTTATTTATTTTATTAAATAGCCATTTGTGACTCATTTACTGGCTTGCCCTCGCTTAAACGGCCATCAGGGAAAGCACGAAAGAAGAGCACCCCCTTCCAGTGACGTCTAACGACACAGAACGAGACTTACTTGCCTTTGAGAGTTCTCTTGCGTCCTGCCATTTACAAATTACGGAAATGTTCAAGTCCTTTATCAAGTCTCATATCTAAGAGATGAAGCCCTAACCTCTAAACACCAGAGTGATATTGTAGGTAGACCGCTTGTCTATCCCGGCAAATGGACCGGATCCATACCCGGTGTTAACTAACTTAACGTCTTGGTACTGCTATAGAAGACTCTGCAGAGTCTGTATACAACCAGTTTCATTTACATTTACTTGTTCTAAAAGGTATGTGCAACAAATCTATTCTTAAATGCATTAATTGTCCCTGCCTGCACTACTCGATACGCTTCATTCTACACAGTTGTAAACTGGTATCTGATAGATAGGCAATTCAAAGCGTGGGAAGTGGTTGTGGTTGGGGGGGGGGGTGGAGAATTAGTTGCCCTCTGGATAATACACTCTAAAGATCGAAGTCAGTGCTTCACTACCGCCCTCTAGTGAGCGATTTTAGGTTTCAGGTGAGCGGTAGTAGATGATCTGATGAAACTATTGCAGAATCCCAGCAAAGTGAGTACTTGTGTTTTACCCCGAGGCAGCATATGGCTGTGAAACATGGACAGTTACCTACAGCTCCTGTGCTTCAAGTGGAATTGTTATAGAATGGTCCTCAGAATAACATAGACCAAAACAAAGAAGAATGCAAGTATTCGACAAGAGTTGGGCATTGAGGAGAACTGGTTCATGAATTTCATAATAAACAGAAAAATGAAATACTTTGGTATCATCAAAAGACACAACAGTCTTTAAAAAACGGTAAAGGAAGGTATAGTGCCGGACAAGAAAGGCAGAGGCAGCTAAAAAAAGGCGATGGCACCAAGATGTCAAAAAATGCTGAGGCAGGCTAACAATGCGATGGCACCAAGATGTCAAGGAATGATTGGCCATTAACTCTGGAACAGACTGAGATATAGAAAGAGACCGAGTTTCTTTCAGACGGGCTGTGATTGAAGCGACGTTCTGCAAAGGACATGCTTCATGATTATTTTATTTTCGTTCGCCTTATTTATCTATTCCGCCTAGGCGGTGTGCGTTGCACTGTGGTTTTTTATTTTTGCGCCTGTTGGTCTAGTGCATCCGACTTCAGCATGCATTTTATGTAAGGGTCTGCTTCCTCCTGCATTTTCAAAGGGCTGTGATGGGGATCGAACGCAGCACCTTCGTTTGTGAGCCGTGTCACTGAACCACTAGCCAACGCCGTCTCCACATAATGTCCATGATGTTAAAAACATCACAAATACACAGACTCTGTGGAACTTTCTTCAACTTAGGTTTTAGTGGAGGGGCAAGGACAATTTACCGTCACGGAAGTAATAAAAGTGTGCGCCAGGAATACAGGTTGAAGAGCACTGATCTGAGCTTCTCTAACACATAATCCCCGAACGCAGTGCCCTTTGCGGGACCACTTTTTAACCCTCAATCGTTGTGCCACGCGATCTTAATGTAATTTTACTATCAACGTAAAATCTGTGTCCCAAAAAATATTTCTGAAGGAAGAAAATTAAATATAAAAAACAATAAATAAACATTAACGCGGTGGCCTTTGAGAGTGCAGAGGTCGAAACCCGATTCTCATTCGGGCTAGGCCCTGACGCCATCCAGGTAACAGGAGACCAATTTGAGTTAACTCTGTGCCACTCTGCTTTCCGTCACCTCTTTGTTAGCAGACTTCAATGGCTGTGTTAACACCTTTCTGGGTGTCTATTAAGCTAGCAATTTGTCTTTTATTATTTCAGCAGTCCGCTTACTCTTTTTCTCTTTTTGTCTCTCTCTCGGTCTATACATTCACTCTCGCTGATCGGATATGCGTTTTCCCGCCCAAACTATATCTCACAAAAATGTACAATAATGTATTGTTATGTGTGTCTATCGTGTCTGTGTCTCTCTTTCTCTATCCCTCTCTGTCTATATGTATGTATGTCTCCGTTCTTCCATTTCTCTCTTTAGATGTCTTCTCTTCATTGATTCCTATATTTGAATATACCTTTTCCCGCCAATTTGTTTTCACTTAACCTAGTATCTTCCCCACAGTTTATTGTGTTGTCTACCTTTATTCCATCATTTCTCTCCCTTTCTATGTTTCTTCTATTCTCTCCCGGCATGGATTCAAAAACTGCCTCCCTCCAATAAATGAATGTGCCGCCTCTGTTAAACTCTTTTCACTTACATTTGTCAATAATGAGATTCATGTCACACGTGCAGTGGTGGCCAAACTGCGGCTCACGGGAGCACGCGGCTCTTTGACAAATAATGTGCGACTCTCGGAAATATGTTGGCTATGTTCCTATTTTGTCACGAGTGGTACGCCGATATCTTCGTGTATGACAAAGACAAGAATAGCACCCTTGCCCCAAGATAGCATGTCGTAGGACGCGACTAACTGTGTGACATGCCGGTCATGGTTATGTGCTTTGCTAACAGCAGAATACATGGCACTTAACAGTGGGACTACTCTGCTCTAGTCCACCCTCCGCGGCACCTGTCCCAAAGCAGCGGAGTAATTAGCTGCTCTAGCCTAGCCCGCTAAGCAGGAAATCCTCCGATCGGTTACATCCAGCGCATGCCAGAGCTGGGACCTGCACAGGGGTATCCGATCCTGTAGAAGTACAAGTCGACTAAGAATAAAACTTAGACCAAGTTACTTTTTGCATCACAATTAAAATAAACGGTAAAGGTAATGTATTGAAGCGTTATATTTATTTACCGAGTTTAAACTGTTAGCTCATTAGTATACAGATGCAGCATGGATAGATCTAAGGACAGCATTTGACAAGGTATGGAAAGAAGGACTCTTTAAGAAACTGAGAAACAATAAAGTAAAAGGTAGGATGTACACATGATTAAAAGCATACCTACATAATAGAAGAGCCAGAATACAACTAGATCGACTGAAGAGTAAGAAAATGTTACCACGTCATGGTGTACCGCAGGGTGGTGTGCTTACCTGCACACTTTTCATAGTCTACATTAACGACCTGATTACTAAACTGCTAAGTGGAGTTAAAGTGGTAATGTATGCAGATGACCTGGTGATATGGTGCACTGATGAATATGCAACAGTCGCCACCAAAATGCTACAAAGAGCAATAGATGCCTTAACCCTATGGGCAAATAAATGGTGTGTTAGCATCAGCACGGATACATGCGGCACTTCGTTCTTCACACTCTCTCCAAAACAAAAAGCGGGAAACGTCAAGATAGACGGAGAGCTAATAAGAGAAGATAAACTACACACTTACCTCAGAGTTACATTTGATGATAGGCTGCCTTGGAGACAGAAAACACGTCAACAAGGCAGCAGGAAAAGCCATAAGGAAGTTAGCCATCCTGAGACAACTTAGTAGAACCACACGAGGAGCCGGAGAAAAAATACTTAGCAGTGTTTACCAACAGGGCATACGACCACATCTGGAATATGGATCCGCTGCCTGGTGTCCATCATCAAACACTACATTGACAGCGTTAGATAAGGTACACAATCAGACGCTAAGGGTTATTACAGGGGCAATGAAATCAACGCCTCTAGTGGAGACTATGGAGGATGGAAGCACTAGGGGAACGTAGAGACACAAATGTGCTAACACAGGCAGAAAAGTTCAACTGTATGCCTAGTCACCCAATGAAAGATAGATTCCAAGACCTAGAAATGGGACGATTGAAAAGATGTAGCTTTGTACACCAAGCCAAACGACTTCGTAGACACGCTACAGAACTGCCTGAAATGGTTAATTCCTTAACAACTGTGCCAGAACAAATACCCTGGACTATCAGTACGAGTCTAAACAACCATTCAGGGAATACCGGGCAAGGAGGAACGGAACAGAACAGTGTACAACGAAAGACAATTACTCTCAGTTTCTTGGATGAAGAATATCCACAGGATCTATGGGTCAGAGTATACACAAATGGGTCAGCACAGTATGTAGTAAAGCATAGAGGAGCAGGAGTGAATATACACTATCCAAAATAACACTATGGAAACAACTTCAGCACAACAGGGACATTCTACTATGATTACGATGCAGAGATGCAAGCGATGAAATTGTCGACGGAAAAATTGCTGAACACCAACCGTGGCCCGTATCCTGGGGTATTTCTGACAGATGCAAAATCAGTACTCCAAGCACTATCATCCGGGAAGCTGTCAGATCTACAAGTTTTATTGTCAACATTGAGCAACCATCACAGAATCACGGTGCAGTGGATACCGTCTCACTGCGGAATATCAGGAAATGAGAGAGCTAGCACACTGGCGAGGGAAGGTGCCGCAGACGAGCAACCACATGTACTAGTTACATACCATCAAAAGAAAAAGATGATTAAATCAATGAGAGAGCTTCCAACACAAATACAAGATGACTATAATAATATAAGTAGGCAAGAGCAGATTGTCATACTGCGCCTCAGAACGGGACACAACCAACTCCGCAGCCACATGTATACACAATTTAGGATTGACAGCTCAAGTATGTGTACATGTGGACAGGCACCATAGACTGCGGAGCATATACTTCAGGACTGTCTAGAGTATGAGATACTGAGGCTGATATACTGGCCAAGAGAAACAACACTTGAAGGGAAACAATATGGACATATGTGTGAGCTGCAGAAGACAGTGAGGTTCATACAAGAGACAACTTTGCAGATGTAGAAATACTCCAAGCGAACGAAAGAAGAAGAAGAAGTATATAGATATGTACCGTATAGTTAAAATAATGATCATGATTTAGAAAAAAAACATTGAATGTATCCATACCGCCCGCAACTGCGAAATCAACTGGGAAATTATCCTGTCCACGATATCAGCGTCTACACATACCAGGGGCGTGAAATCAATGCCACACACACTTTAGATCTGAAAATCTCCAAACGAAGTTGCAGACTGGTCTAGCTTCAATGCCATAAATCCGCTAATCCTGCAGCTGAAAGACACCATGCAAGGACACCCATTTTCAATTCCGCGGCCGGCCCAGCCGTGTTCTACGGCTGGGATGTGTATAATTTACGGAACACAGATGCAGAGAAACTTCAAGTTACCCAGCGAGCGATAGAAAGACATGTTCTCGGAATCTCGATCAGAGATCGAATCCACAATGCCGAAATCAGATAAATCAACCTGTTTTCAGACGTCGGGAGCCGTGTTGTTTTGCAAATATCATTGGGCAGGTCACGTGGTGCGCATTCCAGACAACAGATGGACACTCAGAACGATTACACACGCCCCCGCGGTCCCCCACCTGGTCGTCCACACGCGCTGTGGAGAGATCGGTCTGCTGAGACCAAGCTAGGTCCGACATGGTACGCCCCGGCGACGGATGGGAGTGCCTACAGAACACGGTTGACTCCCTGACATACTGCACACCTTCCGAACTGAAATCGAGGATATTGTATTGTATTTTTGTGTGTATTGTATTGTATTGTGTTGTTTTGTGCTGTGTTGTATTGTATTGTTGTGTAATGTAATGTATTGTAATGGTGACAGTATTGTACTGTAATGTATTATATTGTAATGTACTGCACTCTAATGTACTGTAATTTATTGTATTGTAATGTATTGAATGGTAATGTTGAATGTATTGTAATTTAATTTAATTCAATGGTCTGCTAAGGAAACTATGAGTCGGAGAATAACGACATTTTACAAACTTGATGGTTGGTATGTGATGTATACGCCAGAAGTGACGTAGTTATGTGCATCATACGTGTTCACTTCGTTCAGTTAGGTCCGGTTTCATTTGAACACGCCTCATATGTATGTATGTATGTATGCATATTTGTATGTATGTATGTGTGTATGTATGTATGTATGCATTCATGCATGCATGTATGTAAGTATGTATGTAGGTATGTATATATGTATGTATGTATGTTTATATGTATGTATGTGTGAATGTATGTTTGTATGTATGTGTATATGTATGTATATGTGTATGTATTAATGAATGTATGTATGTATATATGTATGTATATGTGTATGTATTTGTGTATGTATATATGTATGTATATGTGTATGTACATATATACATACCTCAGTGTGTGGTATCTGTCTGTAACCCTGTCTGTGTGTGTTAGAGTGCGCGCGCTCATCCTTCAGTAAGGCGCTGTTTACTTCACTTCATTTCATGAATTTAGAATTTTTTATAAACGTAGTGTTGTATTAACATACCTACACCGTCACTCTCTCTCTCTTCCCTCTCTCTCTCCCTCTCTCTCTCTCTCTCTCTTTCTCGCTTTCAGTCTTTCTTCTTCTCTCTACTAACTGTTTTTTCATGTGGTTATTTTCTTCCTCTTTAATTTAGAATTTCAAACCCTAATATTTCATTAGCTAACGTTAAGTATTTCTCTATATCCTTCTTTCTTTCGCATGTGTCTGATTACGTTCTGATTTTTACCTGTATATCTCTTTCCCAGCTTGTTATTCCAGGTAAGTATTTATATAATATATGCGCTGTCAATGAGACCCACCGAGGTAGTAAAGTGTAAGGAGACCTAATCACGCTTGGCACCCAAACACTGAAACATTATTACCATGGCAGATGTTGTCTGAATGGCGAGACTCAAGGTCATGTTTCTACTTGCCCAACCATATGTAAACACTTTCCACTGTTTGTAGTTGCTCATCCATTTGTAAACACTTTCCGCTGTTTCTAGTTGCCCAACCACATGTAAACACTTTCCACTGTTTCTAGTTGCCCAACCATATGTAAACACTTTCCACTGTTTCTAGTTGCCCAACCATATGTAAACACTTTCCACTGTTTCTAGTTGCCCAACCATATGTAAACACTTTCCACTGTTTCTAGTTGCCCAACCATATGTAACCACTTTCCACTGTTTCTAGTTGCCCAACCATATGTAAACACTTTCCACTGTTTCTAGTTGCCCAACCATATGTAAATACTTTCCGCTGTTTCTAGTTGCCCAACCATATGTAAACACTTTCCACTGTTTCTAGTTGCCCAACCATATGTAAACACTTTCCGCTGTTTCTAGTTGCCCAACCATATGTAAACACTTTCCACTGTTTCTAGCTGCCCAACCAAATGTAAACACTTTCCCCTGTCCCGTTTCCTGTCACTATGCAGACAGCAGAGCATATACTTTAAAACAACTTCAAATAGGAATGGCTGAACCTATGTACGAAAGCCTAATCTGGATATGGCATGTATATAAAATAAATGACACCCTAAAGCAAAAATGACAACATCAATAAACTGCAACTTAAGACAGAACACATCGAACTTAAGAAATATATAACCAAGTTAAACCCTGCATAGGAACCTTGCTGCCACACCTGTACCTATTCATATCAGCCAGTTCTTTTAACCAGAACTCACTGAAGGGACAATTAGAGACTGACACCCCAACAATCACTAAAACGTTATACAACTTCACTTCATCGATCAGTTAAAGCAGTCGCCCCTGTGTGCATAGGCCATTGAGAACACCCTGCGAGAGTGCACGATCGTGGCCTGCTCTCTCTGCCCTCTCCAGGTGTAATTATTTCATTTTAGCTCCTGGTCTCCGTGTATTTTTCGGTCTACCTCTCTCTCTCTCTGTCTCTCTCTCTCTCTTTCTGTCTTTCTCTCTCTCTTCCCTTGAGGATTCCATGTAAGATCATGTCTGTCTATGTTGGATTGTGTCTTCCGCATCATTTGTCCTATCCAATCTTAACCTCTTCACTTAATTTGTTGTTCCAATGAATGTTGTTGACTCCTTTCCCATGGGTCTCTATTCCTCACCATATCCTGCCCCGTTATGTCTATTATCCTTCGTAGGTATCTGTTTACTAAGGACTGATGTCTTTAATGTATGGCCTTGGTCGATCTCCACTCCATACAACAGCACCGACTTGTCACTGGCCTTGGTCGCTCTCCACTCCATACAACAGCACCGACATGACACTGGCCTTAGTCGCTCTCCACTCCATACAACAGCACCGACTTGCCCTTCTAACGTTGTTGTAAATCTTGATTTCTCTAGATCTCCATATGTTGTTTAGTGTCAGGAATTGGTGTCCTTCTTACCTTTCTTGACAGCGCCGCTAACCAGGTACAAAACACTTGCAAATGCTTGAACTTGGCATTGACTACCAATTACTGAACAACTGGGTACTGGGACACATTTGGCAATCCACTGTGCGGTGTTATTGTTTAAGGACATAACGGCATCATAGGGTACAGCACACGGCGATCTTCACGAAGGTCAGAATGGCGAGCATCCTCGCACTATTGCAGATCGCCCAGATCAAGTGGGCCTGCCAAGTCATGTGCCAGTCAGACAATTTAAAAAAAATCTTATTTAATTAAAGGTTTGCCTTTCTGGATTCTACTGGTAAAAGCATGCACCTTCATACACCAGTGAGTAGTCCTTTGGGCGATATCAGGATGTATTGGTCAGTGTTTGGATGTGTGTGAGTATATGTTTCTAATAACACGCAGACTCGCTATCCACAGAGATATAAAGAAGCAAATAAACCGATCCATGATGACAGAGGGGAAAGACCAGCACAAAGAATACAATACAGAAATGACACCATAAACAAACTTGGCAGAGATGAGCAGACACAGATCTTCAGACTTAGAACGGGACATTGCAGACTCAAGGCCCACATCCACAGAATGGGTCACAGAAAGACACCGCGATGTACGATTGCAGAGCACCCAAGCAAACACCAGAACATATCCTGCATTAATGTCTCAATTATGCATTCTGGTCCGGGGGAGCGACCATGCTCGACAATATGTTGGGGACCAGCGAAGACCTAAAATGCAGAATCTCTTTCGTGAACCTCACAGAACTAGAAGCATAGTATCAGTTGATCGAAGAAAAAGAAGAAGAATAAGGAGAAGAAGAAGAAGTTAGTAATGTAGACGTATAGGCCAGTGTATAGATTCGTATGTGTATCTGTTTGTTATGTGTTCCAATACGACTGTTTTGCAATCCAGTAGTTAGCCAATCATTTCTGTACATGGAGACGTGTTCATACCAAGAATTATTTCCGACATGCGCAGTCAAACTGGGACACAAACCGATTTCTAACCCGGTATATCGGATTTCAAACCAGGCTTCCGCTCGATTTGTAGCCCTACAGCGTGCACTCTCATCTGACATCCCAAAACATCTAATGTGTAACAAGCTGAAAAGTGGTATGATAGGGTACCAGACACCGAGATCCCAATGAAGGCAAAAATGCAGATCATCTTCACACTGTTGTAGAAGACCCAGATCAGGTAGGCCGGTCAAGTCGTGCACATGCAGCTTCAGAGCCTCCGTTGTGTCGTGTCCATCTTGTCCTTGGTCTGCCTCTTCCCCGCTGTCCAGGCACCATGCTCTCCAGTATTTTTCTCTCCAGGCCATTATGACATTTGATGTGGTTACACTATTTTAGCTTTCTGGACAAGATATTGTTTTCTAACCAATTTTTCTCCATATCTAGTTCATGTAGAATATCTGCATTTTTCCTTTTCGCTATCAATGGAATTTGGAGCACCTTTCTGTAGCATTTTAGCTCAAAAGTTTCAAACCTTTTCTTAAGTGTTTGTGTGGTGGTACACGTTTCACATCTGTACGTTGCCATCGGATTTGTATGTTCGTCATTTTATTAGTTTTTCCACTCTTCTACATCAAAATCAACTCTTGGGAGTACCTGGCACAGGAACCCCTGCCATGTCGTAGCAGTATTACCAAGGTGTCTCCATTGGTGAGGAACGCTGGATCTCCGAGGATCGGAGTAAACGTACTTTGCAGAAAGACAAAACAACTGACACCCACAGACTCAACCCTGATCCTATATGTTATATATGTGAAACGAGATTCAGTGCTAGAATCCAATTATACAGCCACCTCTTGACTCACCGCTGAGGTGCAGCACAACTAGCCTGACTGCTGTTGTCATCTTCGCTCGAGATGGACGTCTGCTATTAAAATTACCATTATTATTATTATTATTATTATCGTGTAAAGGTTAAGAACACGTTTCGTGAGACATAATGTCACTGGTGTCTGATAGCTTCTTCCAATGCATACAAACATTACAAGAGATTAAGTGGCTGAGATTTGATTGGCAAACCGGTTAAAGGGATTTCCTCTCGCATCAATATGGACGGCTCCGCAGTATAGTGGCACATGTATCAACATCTGTATTTGATTTCTTCTTCTCCGTCTTATTTAGGAAACGATTTCCTCACTCGCTGTATCAGATTTGGTGTATTGTTTATTTAGCAAGTATCGGGTGGTCAAATTGCTAGTATTCCGGTCTACTAATTAAAAGATTCATTGGTTCTAACCCATGCTGTTGTTGCTTTGTTGTTGTTGTTCGAAGACACCCACGCATAGCTAACTTTTTACAATGTTCCTGTGGTAGCGGGTTACGGTGGCTCTTCTTACATCCCGACGCGCATTTGGGAGGGTGTACCGGTGTTCTCCTGGATGTACTGCAATGAGAATCTCTACACTTTGGGAAATACCTCGCGGGATAGACTGCTGTGATCCAACCTATCTCCAGACGCGAGAGGAAGAGACGATCAGTAAGATTCTCCTGCCTCGCATTACCCCGTTCTCTCTCATCCTAATTGTTCTTTCTCTCTCACTCTAATTGTTCTTTCTCTCTCATCATAATTGTTCTTTCTCTCTCTCCCTAATTGTTCTTTCTCTCTCATCATAATTGTTCTTTCTCTCTCTCCCTAATTGTTCTTTCTCTCTCATCATAATTGTTCTTTCTCTCTCTCCCTAATTGTTCTTTCTCTCTCATCATAATTGTTCTTTCTCTCTCTCCCTAATTGTTCTATCTCTCTCCCCTTAATTGTTCTATCTCTCTCCCCTTAATTGTTATATCTCTCTCCCCTTAATTGTTCTATCTCGCTCCCCTTAATTGTTCTATCTCTCTCATCCTAATTGTTCTATCTCTCTCCCCTTAATTGTTATATCTCTCTCCCCTTAATTGTTCTATCTCGCTCCCCTTAATTGTTCTATCTCTGTCCCCTTAAATGTTCTATCTCTCTCCCCTTAATTGTTCTATCTCTCTCCCCTTAATTGTTCTATCTCTCTCCCCTTTATTGTTCAATCTCTCTCCCCTTAATTGTTCTATCTCTGTCCCCTTAAATGTTCTATCTCTCTCCCCTTAATTGTTCTATCTCTCTCCCCTTAATTGTTCTATCTCTCTCCCCTTTATTGTTCTATCTCTCTCACCTTAATTGTTCTTTGTCTATCACACTAAATATTCTTTATATCTCACCTTGATTACTCTTTCTCTCTCATCCCAACTACCCTTTCTCCCTCACTTTAATTACTCTCTTTCTCTATCTCTCTCACTCTGATTACTCTTTCTCCCTCACCCTGATTACTCTTTCTCCCTCACCCTGATTACTCTTTCTCCCTCACCCTGATTACTCTTTCTCCCTCACCCTGATTACTCTTTCTCCCTCACCCTGATTACTCTTTCTCCCTCACCCTGATTACTCTTTCTCCCTAACCTTAATTACTCTTTCTCTCACCCTAATTACTCTTTCTCCATAACCATTATGTCTCTTTCTCAGTCACCGTCATTACTCTTTCTCCCTCCCTCTAATTATTTTTTCTCCCTCACCATCATTACACTTTGTCCCTTTCCATCAACACTCTTTCTCCCTCGCTTTGATTTCACTTTGTCCCTCTCCATCACCACTCGGTAGTCTCTCAAAAATGTACGTTTATAGCGAATATAAAAGCTTTTGTTCGTCAGGGTCATAAATTCTCACCACCCACCACCGTTCCTCTACTATTATTTCCCCACATTGGAGCCCTGTATATTCCATGTATGATGACTGTATGATGCAGTTATTTCTTGGTCTCCATCAGCCACTCCTACCCTGTTTTATTTTTCTGCAATGGCGTACGGTACTGGTCCAGCGCGTTTAAGATTCTGGTCAAGCCAGGACGATCTTCTCCGCCTTATTATTGCCAGCGCCTTATTATTGTCAACGCATCATTATTGTCAGCGCCTTATTATTGTCAGCGCATCATTTTTGTCAGAAGTTTTCTTTTATCGCCGATTTTCTCTCTGTAGCTGATATTT